>LR755140.1:214232-319007 GCA_902729485.2 Mus minutoides | reverse complement strand
GGTTTCTCTGTGTAGCCCTGGCTGTCCTGGAACTCACTTTGTAGACCAGGCTGGCCTCGAACTCATAAATCCGCCTGCCTCTGCCTCCCAAGTGCTGGGATTAAAGGCGTGCGCCACCACACCCGGCTGCTGGCACTCTCTTTTTTTTTTTTTTTTTTTAAGATTTATTTTATTTATTATATGTAAGTACACTGTAGCTGTCTTCAGACACCCCGGAAGAGGGCGCCAGATCTCGTTACGGATGGTTGTGAGCCACCATGTGGATGCTGGGATTTGAACTTATCACCTTCGGAAGAGCAGTCGGGTGCTCTTACCCGCTGAGCCATCTCACCAGCCCCAGCTGGCACTCTCTTAACACTGGTCCGGTCTCCTCATCTGGTCTCTCTCTGCTACGCTGGTCACTGGTCTCTGGTCTCTGGTCTCTGGCCCACCTCATCTGGGGCTGCCCTCAGTTTATACTCCCATTCTCATGCCACCTCACACCACCCAATCATATACGCACACATCCAAGGCAGCATGTAGGATTGGCTGATAGAATGGTATCGGGAGATGTTGTGCTAATCTCTCCAACAAGTTAGCGCATTGCTTTTATTGTGCATGACTGAGATAAACAAGCAAGGTCACAAGGTCATGGGGCTTAGCATAGAGCCAGGCGCCATCTTGGCTCATGCGGCCGCGCCCGCTCCCCACGTTAGGACCCAGAAGATGGACTTGGGGAAGGTGGAACCAGACCTCTTTATTTTTCTTTATTTCCCTTTTTAAACAATTTTATTCACTGGTCCTTTTTTATTTGTATGACTTGCTAATGTCACACAATTAAGATGGCTTTCTTTTTTTTTGCTAAATTAACTAATTAATAATTAATAGTAGCTAATCATGGTGGCACCTATCCATCACTTCAAGCTCCTACAGGGTCAGAAACACAGGATTACAGGTTTAAAGCTCGCCTAATGGGCTGGGGAGATGGCTCAGATGTTAAGAGCACTGGCTGCTCTTCTAGAGGTCCTGAGTTCAATTCTCAGCAACCACATGATGGCTCGCATCCATCTGTAATGGAATCCAATGCCCTAGTGTACTCATATACATAAAATAAATAAATAAATAAATAAATAAATAAATCTTTAAAAAAAAAAAAAAAAGCTCACCTAAACCAAACATAATATCCTGTCTCCAAATCAAAAAGATTGGACATGCTGGTATTCAGTGCCAGCACTTGAGAGGAAAAAGCAGGTTCTAGGCTACGGTCTACATAACAATATGCTGACTCAAAAAAACTAATAAGAAAATTAAAATATTGGACTCATGTGTGAGACGAATCTGTGAGAACTATTTTGTCTAGTTTTCTGTCTAGGTTTGTGTCAAGTTGAGGAAAACTAACCAACATGGACAGCAATCATGTTGTCTGAACAGAATCAAAATGATGTTCATTTCTGGGCAAACAACCTTTATTTATAAAGGAAATGGTTTCCCATGTCATTATAAACATTAAGCCACATGGTGTGAAGGCACTTGGTTGGGGACATGGGGTCCTCACACAGGCCCCAAGGCTTCTGGGAAGAATGAGGGCTGCTGAGCAGAATGGGGACTTCTGGGAGAGAGGAGAAAAGGACTCAGAGAGAAATGAAGGGGTGGGTAGCCTCCCGGGCTCAGCTGGGATAGTGCAGTGGCTTGCTGCCAGTAGGAGGCACTTAGAACCAGATCTAACTGGGCAGGTGTGTATGTTGGGGGCAGGGTGGGAGATCTTGCCCGCAAGGGTCCCCAGCCCCACCTCACCCCAATGTGTAAGGCAGCTTCATAATCTTCAGTCTGGGGCTGCCCTCCCTTGAGTCTCTCGGGGAGCAGAGAATTTCCGGTGTAGGCAGAACCCCTCTGGAGAATAGCGCGCAGATTAGCTAGATGAATCAGGCAGGTCTGGGTGGAAGGCAGGCTGGCTTGTACTTTTCTCCTTTATAATCATCCTTCATGCCTACTAGATTTTGCTCCGCTGAGACTTCACTCTAGGGAAGAGCTAAGGGGAAGAGGACTATCAGACACCAGGAGCCCAGCAGCACCTATCCACCTATGACCAATCAAAACATCTGAACAAGCACCAGCCAGGCAAGAAGCAGGAAGATGTGGGGGAACCTGTAAGTGGCAGTCATGCCTTAAACTCTCGGCAACCCCCCTGCCTCAGCCTCCAAAGTGCTAGGATAACAGATCAGCCTGGCCCAACCCATTAATAGGGGACTCCCTCCAGGTAGCCTCTGGGCTCACCCCGAAGTAGTTGCGCGGCACATAGCCTTCCTGGCCATGCAGCGAGGCCCACCACCAATCAGTCTCCTCTGGCCCGTCTCTCCGCAGCACAGTGACTGACTCGCCCTCCCGGAAAGACAGCTCATCCCCAAACTCTGCGCTGTAATCCCAGAGTGCGTACACAACACCGTTGTGCATCAGTCCCATGCTTTGTTCCACGTCTGAAAACACAGAAAACACATGGTAGTCAGAACCGGGCCCAGGAACGTAGCCACAGGAAGGGTGGAGTCAGGCGCCGCCCCTGCTCCAGCACAGAAATGAGACACCCGCATCTGCCAGTGGATAGCAGTGAGATGCTGATACCGGCTCTCTCTCTAACATTTGAGGACTGTTGGTGTGTCAAAATGGGCAACCTACCTTCACTCAATGGCTGGCTATCATCTCTCTCTTTTGGGGGCTGGAGGTTGGTTTTTCAAGATAGGGTTTCTCCATTTAGCCCTGGCTATTCTGGAACTAGATCTGGCCTTGAACTCAAAGACCCACCTGCCTTGCCTCCCAAGTGCTGGCATCAAAAGCTGTACACCACTACTACCTAGCCTCCCCCCACCTTTTTTTATGATTTGCTTATTAGCCAGGTGTGGTAGTGCACAACTTTAATCCCAGACCTCAGAGGCTGAGGCAGGAGGATCTCTGAGTTCAAGGCCAGCCTGGTCTACAAAGTGAGTTCCAGGACAGCCAAGGCTTCACAGAAAAACCCTATTTTGGAAAACAAAAAAAAAAATAAACAAAATGGTTTGCTTATTTATATATTTTATGTAGATAGGTGTTTTATTTGCATGAATATCTGCACACCAGAAGAGGACACTGGATCCCGTGGAACCAGTTATAAATAGTTGAGCCACCATGTCTGTGCTGAGAAATGAACTCAGGACCTTTAGAAGAGCAGCCAGTGCTCTTTACTGCTGAGTGATCTCTTTTGGTCCTCATCTCCCTCTTTGAAATACACACACACACACACACACACACACACACACACACATATACATACATATTTGTAAAGATAGGTAGGGCCTAATGTATATCAGGCTGGCCTCAAACTAGGTACATAGCCAAGGATAACCCTGAACTTTTGGTCTTTCTGGCTCCATCTCTCAGGCTGTGGTATTACAGGGGTGTACCACCACACCCTATTTCTGCCGAACTGGGGATAGAACTCAGGGCCTAAGTCACGCTAAGCAAGCACTCTACTGCTGAGCTATATCTACTGCACAGCCTTTTTTGAAGACAGATTCTTTATACATAACTCCCGCTGGTCTCCATCCAACTCACGATCCAACCTCAGGAATGGGCCTGCATCTCAGGCCCCATCCCCACCTCTACAGTGTTAAATCCTGCTCCATGACCCCTAATGTCAACGTATGATGCAATGCGATCTGCCTCTCTGTAAGTTCAGCAGACTGTGGGCAAGCCTCTGGTGCGACACATCTTGGCTGTCCCATTGAGGCGGTTTAGCCTGGGGCCTGGAAGACCTGACAAGAACTCAGGCACAGCTACAATGTCCCAGCCTCTAAGTAGCTTCCCTGCAGACTGGTCAGTGTGACATACTACCCTACCTTTTGTTTGCTTTTGTTCTTGAGATGGGGTCTCTCTAAGATTCCAAGTGTGCAGGGGCTACAGCGCTGGACAGTTTATTAGGTATATCCCTACCACCTGTCCCTCAGGCAAAATGAAGGTGAGTTGTACACTCTGAATGACTAGGCTCCCAAGTCCCCACCCACCTGCGTACACCTGCCAGCCCCTACCCCTCACCCCCACCTCAACCTCGAACCTGCCAGGTAGGTGGCGCAGTCTGCATAGCCCTCGCGATAAGGGTCACACTTTTCGATGGCAGTGGCACCGTCACTGAGAGTGGTGGCGAAGATGGCCGCACCATGTTGCACTAATGCTGTGCAGATGGCAGTGTCGTTGCAGGAAGCGGCACAATGCAGTGGCGTCCTGGTGGCAGGAGGATAAATGAGAGGGAGGTCCCTGCCGGCAGCACCATCCTACTTCGGAGCCAAGGTCCCACCCGCCTCCCCACAGGTGCATGGTTGGGGCTCACCAGCCATGACTGTCAGGGGAGTTGACGTTGGCGCCCGCAGCGATGAGGAAGTCCACGATGGGGTAGTTGGCACCGCAGATGGCATTGTGCAGGGCAGTGATGCCCTCCTCGTTGGGCTGGCTTGGGTCGTTCATCTAGGAACACCAGGGGGAGGATTCAGCCCCGCCTGTCCCCCCTGTGCCCTCCCCTCCCGCTTCCTAACCCGAGGGAATGGTGGAGGGGACACCTCACCTCCTTGACCGCCTGCTGTACCACGTCCAGCTCTCCAGTCAGCGCTGCATCCAACAGCAGCACTAGTGGATTGAGGCGAGCACGCCGGGCCTTGCGCGGGGATCCTACTTTGCGCAGTACTGAGCGCATCTCCTGCGGGACAGGGAAGGGCTTCAGCGAGGCCAGCCCGCCCACAGCTAGCTCAGAGGGGAAAATAGACCCATGGAACCCCGGGGAGGGCTGGCTTGGTCCTTGTGAATTATTGGTCCTTTACAACTATTAGGGAATCCTGTGACTTTGGAATCTTGAGCCCTGAGATCTTAGTATTAAGCCAGGAAGCCATGGACCCGGTGCTCTTTACAGCAATTATTTCTGTAAGCCAGGCATGGTAGTGCATGTCCACAATCTCAGCACTTGGGTAGTTGAAGCAGGAGGATTACAATGTGTTCAAGGACAGCTTGGGCTACAGCAGTGGTTCTCAACCTGTGGGGTCAAATGACCCTTTTACAGCGTTTACCTAAGACCACTGGAAAACACAGATATTTACATTACGATTCATAACAGTAACAAAATTACAGTTATGAAGTAGCAACAAAAATAATTTTATGGTTGGGAGGGGTCACCACAACATGAAGAACTGTATAAAGGGTTGAAGTGTTAGGAAGGTTGAGAACCACTGCGCTAAACAAAACAAAGAAAGACAAGAGCTGGGCGTGGTGGCACACGCCTTTGATCCCAGCACTTGGGAGGCAGAGGCAGGAAGATTTCTGAGGTCGAGGCCAGCCTGGTCTACAGAGTGAGTTCCAGGACAGCCAGGGCTATACGGAGAAACCCTGTCTTGAAAAACCAAGAAAAAAAAAAAAAAAAGCTGGGCGTGGTGGCGCACGCCTTTAATCTCAGCACTTGGGAGGCAGAGGCAGGTGGATTTCTGAGTTCGAGGCCAGCCTGGTCTACAGAGTGAGCTCCAGGACAGCCAGGGCTACACAGAGAAACCCTGTCTCGAAAAAAAAAAAACCCAAAAAAAAGAAAAGAAAAAGAAAGAGACAAGCAAGAAACCACAAAGTCACCGTGGTGGTTAATTTTGATGGACAACTTAATGGAATTCACGATCCATCTGAGGTTTGGATCATTGGCTGCTCTTGCCGAGGACCTGAGTTCAAGTCCCAGCATTCACATGGTAGCTCACAACCATCTGTAACTCCAGTTTAATGGGATCTGGAATCCCCTTCTGGCCTTGGAGGGCACTGCACACATGTTGTGCACAGACATTCATACAAACAAAACATCCACACACATAAAAATGAATAAATTTAAAAAACAAAACAGTCAGGCGGTGGTGGTGCACGCCTTTAATCCCAGCACTCAGTAGACAGAGATAGATCTCTGTGAGTTTGAGGCCAGCCTGATCTACAGAGTGAGATTCAGGACAGCCAGGACTACACAGAGAAAAACCGAACAAACCAAACCAACAAAATATGTAGAATAACCGTGTGAAGAAACCTCTGGCCAGCCAGGGGTGCAAGGGGGTGAGGGAACGATGAGCCTGGGTGAATTAAGGCTGGCCATGCCATGGGCCAGGGTCCTAGACTGAATAAAAAGAAGAAGGCAGGCAGGCATCAGTAGTTATCTCTGTCTGCTTCTTGACTGCGGATCCAGTGTAAGCAACTGCCTCCTGTTCCCGCCGTGATGGCGTGTACCTCAGTCTGAGCCCAAAATGCCTTTCCCTGGGTTAATACTGTCGAATCCATAAAAGATAGAACAAATAAAACAACAATAAACAGGCAGCTACTAGTATTCTTGTGTCCACTTTACAGATAAGAAAACTGAGGCTGAAAACAGAGTAGCTAAATACCTGGCCCTAGGATTCACAGCTGAATAAGTGGCATGAGGCCAGGGTAAAAACTCTGTCTGTGTATATGATCAAAGTTTTTGGGACCGAGATTCTCTCTTCACAAGAAGACAGAGTAGGTGCCCAGAAAAAGTAGGCATCAGACTGTCTGGTCTCTAGGTAAATCCAGTGTCATACCAAAATCCCAGACTAACTGCAGGTATAAAATTGAGATTCTTGAAGAAATGCTGGGGTAAGGCACAGGCAAAGGAAACCAAGGTGCCAAGTCCATCTGTTCAGTCTCTCTTTCCCTGAGCCCAGCCCTATCTACACAAAAGACTACATTTCCCAGGCTCCTTTGTAGCATAGCTGGTGCCATCTTGGTATTAAAGCCCCACTAATCTCAATATTGGTTAGCCTGGGGTCAGGGTCTAGGTGCAACAGTAGATCTCATTTAAATCACTATATGGTGGAGGCTTTTTTTTTTTTTTTTTTTTTTTTTTTTTGGTTTTTCGAGACAGGGTTTCTCTGTACAGCCCTGGCTGTCCTGGAACTCACTCTGTAGACCAGGCTGGACAGAGGCTTTTTTTGTTACAGCAACTGTATCTTAGCTTCTCTAAGAGCATACATTCCAGGCTCCTCCAATGACTTACCATGCTCTGAGGCTGCTCTGGAGGGCTGCTCTGGGGTGGGGCTGGGGGTGGGATAGGAGCTGGTGGGGCGGGAGCAGGGGGCCCTGCCCTGGCTTCAGATCCCTCTGTAATTGTGGACAGCTCCGGCTCAGGCCCTCCAGGCCCTGGGCCACCATGCCGATGGAAGAGTCTATTGATGATCTGTTGGTATTGTTTCTTGTGGGTGGGAGGCAGGGCCGCTGCAGGGCTCTGCTCCATGGAGCCTCTGCGTTTGAGGGGTCGAGGAATCTCTGCCAGCACTCGGGCCACCTCCTCCAGCTCAGGTACAGTCTGTGCTTCTGGTGGCAGTGCTGGCTGCAGCCTGGTAGGGCTGAGGGGCCGAGTGACCGTGCCTTCATCTGCGTCCCCGGCCTCCAGCACGGGAGCCAATAGCACTTCCAGCTCGGGCTCTGGTTCCAGCTCAGCAGGGGATTTGAGGAGACCTGGCAGGAATAAGAACCCATTAGAGAGAGGGTAGCCAGGAGCTTCCAAAGACTACAGCTTCTGGAATGCAACCAGCTTCTGGGCTCTGTAACCTCAGAGTGGCTACTAGACTACTCTGGGATGTGCATAATGTTTTGATCTTTGAGCATTTATATGACAGATTTATTGATTTATAGCATAATATATTAAATATTTATTTACTTATTTATTTATTTATTTACAGTACTGGGCATTGAATCCAGGGCATGCGCTAGACATTCTACCTACATCCCCAGCCCTACATGCTTGTCCATTACTCTTCTATACTGTGAAGAAACAGGCGATTGTCTCTATATTACTGGCAGGAATCTGAGGACCAGAGAGGGAAAGTCATTTGCCCAAAGTCACACAGCTGCTTGACTCTAGAATCTACACTCCTACCAACAATAAACTTGGTTTTCTAGGATCTGAAGAACTTTACCTCTAACATCACACGTAGAAAACGCCCGAGTAGAAGCCTGGTGTTCAGAGATCTACCTGTCTGTTACATCCCCTCCCTCCAATGCAGAGCCTCAGAAGCAGGTAAACATTAACTGGCATTTATCCCCACCTCTGGCACAATCCTACAGGTAGACATTACTCCCTTCTTTTCATGCGTAGGAAAAAGGGCTGAGAGAAGTTGGGCAATTTACCCCGATTTGCTGTTTGTTTGTTTGTTTTTCAAGATATGGTTTCTCTGTGTAACACTGGTTGTTCTGGAACTCACTCTGTAGGCCAGGCTATCCTGAACTCAGAGATCCGTCTCTGCCTCCCAAACACTGGGACTAAAGACATGCGCCACCACCAACAGGATATGCCCTGACTAATATCACAGGCCAGAAGCTGAAGCTCTCTGCTTTACTTCTCCAATTCAGCACTAAAGACCCCGTCAGCTGGGACGCAATGGCCAAGTCGCACTTACTGGGCATCAGGGCCTAATTTTCAAGACTTGATATGGTTTTAGTACAATGTCCCAATAGATGGGATTTTTATCACGATTCAGCTTTTACACTCAGGGAAAGCTAGGCCCAGAGAGGTTAAAGCACCTGCCTAAGGCCACACAACACATAACTCTACAAACCTGGCTCCTGTGTACATTCCCATGTTTATCTGGCCCAGCCCTCTGTAGGGATGGTTTGTGAAGTCAGGCTTGGCTGTCATGGCTCCCTAGCTACTCAGGTCCCTTTCATTTGGCCTCCCTTTACCCAACCTTCTGGGCATACCTCAGTTGACTCACCTTCATTCATGGGAGACCAAGTCTGTTGAGGTGCTGGGGTCTGAGGCTGGGCCTGGGACTGGGGGGGCATCTGAGGTTGGGGTTGGGGTTGGGGTTGCATCTGGGGCTGAGGGGGTGGCTGGGGAGGCAGCTTAGGTGGGGGTGCTCGGGATAAGATGGGGGATCCCGGGAGCACAGCCCTGCCGGCTCCATGTTCCCAGAAAGCATTCTGGAGTTTAAAGATCATACTGAGGGGAATGGGGCGCTGGCGCGGGGTGCTGCGGGGCTGTGGGCTGGAGGGGGGCATGGGGATGCGGCTGACGGGCTGCCAGCTGCGGGGCAAAGTGCCTGAGGGCCCTGCAGAGCCCAAAGAGCGGCGGTAGCTGCCAACGTCAGAACGCCTGTCACTGGCCAGAGGGGACACCTTGTAATTGCGTGGCAGTGTGGCGCTGGTGAGGTGGTCCTGGGTGGGAGGGAGAAAGGGGAGGGGAAAGAAGGTGAGAGAAGCGGACAAAGACAGGTAAGGCCAGGTGAGGGGGAAAGAAAGGATGTGTGTGTGGTGGCCTACGCCAGTAATCCTGGAAGGAGAGGCTGAGGCAGGAGGATTGACTTGACTGTAGGCCATTTCGCACTACAGGAAAACAAAACAAAACACCAACCCCCCCATACACAAAAAGGAAGAGCATCCACACCTTGAGGCTACCACTCAGAGGCTGAGGTAGGATTCAAGTCAGTTTAAGAAACCTAAGCAGAAGTTTGCTTAGTGGTAGAGCCCCTGCCTAGAATCCCCAGGGAGGGGCTGGGGGCGTGGCTCAGTGGTAGAGCCCCTGCCTAGAATCCCCCAGGGAGGGGCTGGGGGCGTGGCTCAGTGGTAAAGCCCCTGCCTAGAATCCCACAGTGAGGGGCTGGGGGCGTGGCTCAGTGGTAGAGACCCTGCCTAGAATCCCCCAGGGAGGGGCTGGGGGCGTGGCTCAGTGGTAGAGCCCCTGCCTAGAATCCCCCAGTGAGGGGTTGGGGGTGTAGCTCAGTGGTAGAGCCCCTGCCTAGAATCCCCCAGTGAGGAGCTGGGGGTGTGGCTCAGTGGTAGAGACCCTGCCTAGAATCCCCCAGTGAGGGGCTGGGGGCGTGGCTCAGTGGTAGAGACCCTGCCTAGAATCCCCCAGTGAGGGGCTGGGGGCGTGGCTCAGTGGTAGAGACCCTGCCTAGAATCCCCCAGTGAGGGGCTGGGGGCGTGGCTCAGTGGTAGAGACCCTGCCTAGGATCCCCCAACTCAGGATTTTCCACTCAGCTATAGTAAGTCTTGTCCTAGATTCAATCCTCAGCCTCCCGCCACAAAGAAGAGTGTGCAAAAAGGTACACACACACACACACACACACACACACACACACAGAGTGTGTGCAGGCCCTCCACCTTCCCCCTGGTGCTGCCCATCCATCCGCCCCTCACCTTGCCACTGGCCCCCAGCCCATCCAGGCTGCTCTCTCTCCAGGGTAAGAGCTGCAGGCCCGGCGAGGCAGGCCGGGTGAAGACGTCCAGCCCTGCAAAACACGGCCATGGATCATTCAGATGGACTCCAGACTCCTGTCCTCCAGGTCCCCTCACCTTCTGTCACTTACGTTCGTAGCTTGCTGTCTGTGAAGACTTTTTCTCGTAGGCTACATCCAGATCAGACTCGTTCCAGGTTTTCGGGGGCCTCCGGCGCAGCGTCGAGTCATCTGGTGAAAGGGGTCCATGAATGAGGGTGTAAGCATAGACTAGACCGACTGAACCAGCCTCCCAAAGAGGGTCCCCAGGCACCTTGTGCTCGAAGAGGCGGGGCGAAGGCACTGCCACCCGCGCCCAGCAGAGGGCTCCCGAACGTGCCCGCTGTGTCGTAGGCTGCAGCGGGAGGACGTGGGGAAGGTCCTCGCTCCGGAAAGAAGGCCTGGGGCCCCTCAGCTAGAGGGCTGCCCCGGGGGGACCCTGCACGGCCCAGATAGTCAAAGGGGGTTGAGGGACCCGGCTGCCGCACCGGGCCAATCCCCGGCCGCGGGGACGGTGCCCGACCATGGGGGCTGCCCGCTCCGTCGAAGGCGCGGGGTCTGGGCGATGGCGCCCGATCTAGGCTGCTGTAGGTGTCAGGCTGCAGGTAGATAGGCGTGCGCGGCGAGGACGGCCGGCCCTTGGGAGACAGAGGGCTGTAAGGATGCAGGGACGGGGCACTCTCCGAGCGTCCAAAACGGGCCTCTATGCCATCGGTGGCTATCTTCTGAGGGGACCCTCTGCTGCCAAAATGCTCGGGGACCGGGCTGGTGCTGTACCGGGCCATCTGTGGAGAAGCCGGCAAGAGTCAGAGGAGACAATACTGGGGTCAGTGGAGGTCAGAGATATCGGATTATGCTTGTGATGACTTGCAGGTGCAGAGCCTGGGCATGGTGATGACCGCTACTTGTTACTGATTCTTTTTTTTTTTTTCTTTTTTTGGTTTTTCAAGACAGGGTTTCTCTGTGTAGCCTTGGCTGTCCTGGAACTCACTCTTTGACCAGGCTGGCCTCGAACTCAGAAATTCATCTGCCTCTGCCTTCCAAGTGCTGGGATCAAAGGCGTGCGCCACCACACCCGGCAAAATAAACGTTTTAAAAAGGCTCTCATGTGAGTTTTCACTTTTTTTTTTTTTTTTTTTTAAAGATTTATTTTATTTATTATATGTAAGTACACTGTAGCTGTCTTCAGACACCCCAGAAGAGGGCGCCAGATCTCGTTACGGATGGTTGTGAGCCACCATGTGGATGCTGGGATTTGAACTTATCACCTTCGGAAGAGCAGTCGGGTGCTCTTACCCGCTGAGCCATCTCACCAGCCCGAGTTTTCACTTTTTTACACTTAATTTTAGTTTGGCATGGGGGTGGCAGAGGCAGGTATAGCTCTGATTTTGGGGCCAGCCTGGTCTACAGCATGAGTTCTAGGACAGCTATAAACTAAGACCAGGTTTAAACAAACAAACAAACAAATAACTAACTTTTGAGATAGTGCCTCACAAAGCCCAGGCTAGCCTTAAGGTCTCCATGAAATGAGTGTGGCCAGGGATTCCTTCTCCTCCTGTCTCTATGGCTCCAGTGTAATGTGTACACCACAAGCCCTGTGCTTATATGGTACAGGGGATAGAACATAGACCTACATCCATGCTAGGCAAACAGTCCACCAACTTAACCAGCCTCTCCTATAGTCTGGCTAGCCTTGAACTCACTATGAAGTAGAGAAGTTGGCACTAAATTCATCCTCCTGCCTCAGTTTCCCTAGGGCAGGGATCACCAGCCTCATGTCCACAGCTCACTATCTCTTTGTTCTGGATGGCCTTGCATACCCCTCACCCTGCACCACCTTAGAAATTCAGGCCTCCCCTGGCATGGAGAGAAGCTGTTTTGGGGTCAGTGGGATCACCAGGCTCACCCTAGAGGGGACTCCAGCCTGTGTGCCAGGAGGAGCTGGCGAGTCTGACCACAATGACTCTAACTGCTTGGTTAATTCGTCCACTTTGGCGGCAGCAGTGTCCAGCTCCATCTGTTTCAGATCCATGTGCTTCATGGCCAGTGCTGAGTAGGTAGATGGGAGAGAAGGTCAAGACCTCACCCCCTGCAGCCGCTCCCCGTTACCACGTCCTGCCCTTCCACCCTGCTGCCAGCTCACACTGGAAGTTCAGGTCCAGAAGGTCCCTCGCATGCTGGAATGCTTCGCTGTCCATGGTGCCGGCCGGAGCGGGGTGCCTGTCTGGAGTGAGAACAGATCCTTCAGGCCACGCCCCTCCAGACCCCTCCCCAGAGAAGGCGGGGACCTCAACAGTCATTAAGGTTAGGAAATGTCAGTTCCTTCAGAACGGCTGTCCATAAGCTTGCCTAGAATTCTGAATCCGTTCTAGAAAAGTTCGGGATAAAGAATTCATCCATCACTTATATGCTATTGAACTGAGGTTAAAATAATTAACTTACTTTAATGACTGTCTACGAGGGACCAAGGGACAGCACCAGATGTTTGTTGTTGATTTTTTGTTTACTGTTGTAATAAGGACTAAATACTGTGCCATATACATGTTTAGGCAGGGGCTCTCCCACTGAGCCACGCCCCCAGCCCCTCACTGGGGGATTCAGGCAAGGGCTCTACCACTGAGCTATGCCCACAGCTGTCTTTTTACTATCCATACTAAGAAAGGGTCTTTTTCTGTATCCCAGTGTAGACTGGAAAACTTTATGTAGCCTAAAACTATTTAGGCCTCAAACTCACAATCGTTGGCCTGCCTTGGCCTCCAGGACTCTTGGATTACAGGCCTGTGTCAGCATTCTAAGACTGTTGTTGTTTTTTGTTCTGTTTACTTTTACATTTATTTAACTTACTTTATATGTATAAGCATCTGCCTGTCTGTGTGCTTGGCACCGATCATGGTCAGAACAGGGCATCCGATCCCCTAGAGCTCAAGTTACAAACAGCTGTGAGCCACCATGTGGGTGCTGGAAACTGAACCGGTGCCCTCTGCAAGAGCAAGCACTCTTAACCTCTCCTCCTTTCCTCCACCGTATCGTTGTTGCTTTTGTTGTTTGGAACAGGGTCTCATGTAGCACAGAATGGTCTAAAGCTCTTGTGTCGTTTAGGATGACCCCAAACTTCTTTTTTTTGTTGTTTTTTGTTTTTCGAGACAGGGTTTCTCTCTATAGCCCTGGCTGTTCTGGAACTTACTCTGTACACCAGGCTGACCCCAAACTTCTGATCCTCCTGCTCCTACCTCCTGAGTACCTAGATCACAGGCTTGGAGCACCACGCGGTCCGGATGGTGCTGAGAATGGAGGCAGTGGTGTCTGTGCTTTACGCATGTGCAGGACGCGTGCACACATGCCACAGCCCCAGCTCCTCCTCCACTTCCAAACACCAAGTTATGAGCTAGGCAAGTGTCGCTCACCTATAATCTTAGAACTCACGAAGCCGTTGTGAAAGAATTTCTAGTCTCAGACCAGTCTGTACTACTGGACTAGAATGTATTCAGTCTAGCCTGGGCTACAGAATAAACCTTGTCATTTGTTGTTGTTGTTCATGGATGTTCTGCCTGTATATAAGTCTGCATGAAGGAGTCAGAAGCTGCCATGTGGGTGCTGGGAACCGAACCCAGATCCTCTGGAAAAGTAGATGGCTCTGAACTACTGAGCCATCTCTCCAGTCTGAGCCCTGCCAACAACATAAATCCCCTCCCCAGCTGTGGTGCCACATGCCAGAAGGATCGGGTGAAGCTGAAGAGGGAGGAGGAGCAACGCCTGAAGAGCTAACCTGGGGTAAAGGCCTTAGAAGAGCCGGCTCAGCTGGGCTTTCTGAGCAAGAGTGAGGAACTGACCCACTGAAACTCCAGGAGTGCAGGTGCAGGCTGGGAATGCCAGCTCCGGGAGGTAGAGACAGGTCACAGGCCATGACTGCTCAGCTACAGGTGCCAAAACTTTTCACACACACACACACACACACAGAGAGAGAGAGAGAGAGAGAGAGAGAGAGAGAGAGAGAGAGAGAGAGAGAGAGAGAGATTTTGAGATTTTGAGATTTTCTGTCTCAAAATGTAGGTGTCTGGGGACATGGCTCAGAGGTCAAGAAATCCATTTCTCAGCACCCACATGGCAGCGCACGGCCATTTGTAACTCTTGTTCCGGAGTGTGCAACACTTTCTTCTGGCTTCCACAGACACCAGGCACATGGTGCATAGACATACATGCAGGTGAAACACGCATATACATATTACAAAAGAAATAAATCTTAAAACACAACCACACACAAGGCAGATAGTGGTCGGGATATGTGACAATGACCTCTGGCCTCCATGTGCAAGGACACACTGACATACAATACACAGCAACATATACAACACACACAGAGGCACACACATGTTCCACACACATGTGCGCGTGCACACACACACACACACACACACACACACACATACACACACAAAAAACCGGTATACATTTCAGAGAGCTTGAGGCCAGGTGTATCCCTCCAATCCCAGCACTTGGGAAATATGGATAAGAAGATCTTGAGTTGGGGCTGGTGAGATGGCTCAGCGGGTAAGAGCACCCGACTGCTCTTCCAAAGGTGATAAGTTCAAATCCCAGCAACCACATGGTGGCTCACAACCATCTGTAACGAGATCTGGCTCCCTCTTCTGGAGTGTCTGAGGACAGCTACAGTGTACTTACATATAATAAAATAAAATAAATCTTAAAAAAAAAAAAAAAAGAAAATCTTGAGTTAAGACTCATCCTTGGAGAAGGGCGGTGGTGGCACATGCCTTTAATCCCAGAACTTGGGAGGCAGAGGCAGGTGGATTTCTGAGTTCAAGGACAGCCAGGGCTACACAGAGAAATCCTGTCTCAAAAAACTTAAAAAAAAAAAAAAGAAAGAAAGAAAGAAAAGAAAAGAAAAGAAAAGAAAAGAAAAGAAAAGAAAAAGAAAAAGAAAAAAAAGAAATGTGAACCTTTGGGCTGGCGAGATGGCTCAGCGGGTAAGAGCACTGACTGCTCTTCCAAAGGTCCTGAGTTCAAATCCCAGTAACCACATGGTGGCTCACAACCATCTGTAATGAGATCTGACGCCCTCCTCTGGTGTGTCTGAAGACAGCTACACTGTACTTACATTTAATAAATAAATAAATCTTAAAAAAAAAAAAAGACATCCTTAGGGCTGGGGAGATGGCTCAATGGTTAAGAGCACTGACTGCTCTTCCGGAGGTCCTGAGTTCAAATCCCAGCAACCACATGGTAGCCCACAACCATGTGTAATTGGGTCTGATGCCCTCTTCTGGCATGTCTGAAGACAGCTACAGTGTACTCACATACATTAAATAAATAAATTTTTTTAAGAGTTATTTACTTTATGTATCTGAGTACATCTGGTCTATAGAGCGAGTTCCAGGACAGCCAGGGTTATACAGACAGATCCTGTCTCAAAACAAAACTTTAAAAAATAAAAATAAAAAAGAGCTGAGCATGATAGTATATGCCTTTACTCTCAACAATAGGATATCTGTGAGTTCTAGGCTATCATGGTCTACATTAAGACCCTGTCTCAAAATTTACAATTAAAAAAAATAAGAAACCGCCTGGCGTGGTGGTGCACGCCTTTAATCCCAGCACTCAGGAGGCAGAGGCAGGTGGATTTCTGAGTTCGAGGCCAGCCTGGTCTACAGAGTGAGTTCCAGGACAGCCAGAGCTATACAGAGAAACCCTTTCTCGAAAAACAAAACAAAACAAAACAAAACAAAACAAAACAAAAAAAAAGAAAGAAACCTGAATTCAAAGTCAACATACAAGAAGTCCTTCAGACTTCACACCAGGATTTCACACCAGGATCTAAGCCGTCATTCTGCAATGTCTCATTTAAACTTGGAGGGCTTCTCTCCATGTCACGGTCTACAAGAAGCCCTGTTCACACTGACCCATTGTTAAGAGGAAGAACAGGGAGGTGGTCAGGCCTAGGGCCAGGGAGGCAGCTGTGGTCACCAGCCAGTAGGACAAAGGGGAACCGGTCACACGAGCTATCTCTATCCCCATGGCAGCCGCCACACCCACCAACCCTGTCACCTTTTAGCTTTGGGCGCTAAAGGTGTTGGCAGTGGGGCCAGTTGGGACATGTTGACACCAGCCTCTGTCTGGAAAGCCACAAGGAACAGAACCTGTTGGGGCTGGTGGCTCATCTGAGCATTTGTCACCTTGAGTCCTCTCCACCCCTAGGGCCTGAGACTCCCTGACTCCTCTTGCGATTCTCCACAAGGCAGGAAGACATAAACTAGGTATTCTGAAAGTCCCTTCTGATCTCAAAGAGGCCTCCGTTCTGAAATCTGGAGTTGTATTTGGTCTTATTGCATAGCCCAGTCCATCCAGGAACTTTACTAATGGCTTCTCCTGCCTCTCTGTGGCTGAGGTTACAGACATGCATATCCTCACCGGGTAGCATAACTGAGATGGTAAAATTCTAAAACAATAAACCCCAAAGCATAAGTGTCTACTGAGAGAAACTTCTGAACTGGAAATGGAGATCTAGTTCAGTGATAGCGCCCCTGCCTAGAATCCCCCAGTGAGGGGGCTGGGGGCGTGGCTCAGTGGTAGAGCCCCTGCCTAGAATCCCCCAGTGAAGTGCTGGGGGCATGGCTCAGTGGTAGAGCCCCTGCCTAGAATCCCCCAGTGAGGGGCTTTGGGGTGTGGCTCGGTGGTAGAGCCCCTGCCTATCATTAGTCAGTCCCTAGGTTCAATCTCTAGTAGAAAAATAGGATCCAAGTCCCAGATCTCATCTTTTTGATATTCTAAATTTCTTTCATTTGTTTTGCCCACAATTTCTGGTTTTCCTGCTGTATTTTCTATCCTAGAATCGCATGCTACTGGAGTCTACCACAAGCCAGCAATCAGAAGTGGAGAGTTAAATTCTGGATCCCCCTAACAAGAGTATCTCAGTTGCCTAACTTGTAAAATGAAGAGAAATGGGTTACCTCACTGGACAGTACAAGATGGTACAAGAGGATTCCAGGGCTGTGAGAATCCAGGCTTCACAAACAGAGCATCCATTAAGGCCTAGCCCGCTTATGTGAGAGACTTGACACAAAATGAGGATGAGTTCCAGGTCTGTCGGTGCAGCAAGGTACTTGGAAGGGGCCAGCTTAGGCAACCCTATCTCAAAATGCAAGTGTTTTTAAAAGGCCTGGGCATGGTGGCACATGCCTGTAATCCCAGTTTTCAAAGGCAGATGTCTGAAGACAGCCCCAGGCTTGATTACATCATATGCTCAGGGCCAGCCAGACCTACACAGAAAGACCTGATCCCTCTCCTGAAGCGATGTCTCTGCTGTTTAGAGCGTGGAAGACCAGAGTTTGGTTCCCAGCATCCATATCGAGTGGCTGGCTCACAGACCAGCTCCAGCTGAAGCCTCTGTAGACACCAGCACCCACGAGTATGCGCACAGACTAAGAAATAGCTCAGCAGCTAAGAGTCCTTGCTCTTCTTCCAGAGGCCTGAAATCTCGCCCCCAGCATAGGACGGTAAACGGATCTTTTGGCGACTGTACCATTATCAAATATGTAAGACTCTTCAGTTTCAGAGAGCCCTGCTGTTCCCGAGGCTAGTGTGGGTGTTAGAAACGCCTTGACCGCCAGGGGACGCGCGCGCTCCCCGCGGGCTGGACGGCTGAGCTCAGGGCCTGGGAATGCGAGGCGGGCCCGGGCAGGTGCACAGCTCCTCAGCGGGCCGCGAGGGCGTGGCAGAGTCTCTGTTCCCAGGCTTCTTTCTGTCCCTGCCCTCCACCCTCAGGTCTTCTTCCTTGGGCCTCCTCCAACTCTAGCTCTCCCTTCATCTGGCTCCCATCTGTGCTCCACCCTTAGTTCTCCTTGTCCGGCCTCCTCTGCCCTCCAGCCCGGTTCCCAGAGGTGAAGGATCCTGTTTGGGCTTCCTGGAGGAGTCAGTGGGAACCAGGTCAGGGTGTCCAGATGGGTTGGGAACACCCAGAGTGCAATCCTTTGCTCCAGCCGGGTCAAACTTGATTTTTAAGTCTGTGAAATGGACATGGGACTTCTATCTAAGATTTGAGCTATCTATTGGGGGAGCTTCTCAGTCCCTCTGTATTAATCCCCCCCACGTGCCGTTGGGGGGATTAATGCCTTCACCCAGATGAGGTGTGGGCATTGGAGGACCTAAAATATGCAGTGCTTACAACAGTGCAATTTAAGGACCGAATGTCACGCAGCCTGGACTGTTAACTCTACCAACCCTTCTCCAAGGTTCTTGAGGGCGACACACATGAGTGTCTGCAATCCCAGCACATGGGACACTGTGGCAATAGGGTCTCTAGTTCAAAGCCACCCTGGGCTACATAAGTGACACTGCCTCAGAAGAACAAGAGCGGAATTTTAGCTCCCGGAAGTACAGTGCTTGTGTAGCTAGCAAAAGACTTGAAGGTATCGATCCATCGATCGCACTCGGGCAGGTTCAGAGGGAGGGATGAAAAGCCAGTGTCTAGTTTTTTGTGAGGGTTCTTGGTCAGTTGGTTTATATCTCCCTGACTCTTGTCTGGAACTCACTCTTGAGTGCTGGGATTAAAGGCATGGGCTACTGCCACCACCGAGCTTACTTATCTTCTCTCTCTCTCTCTCTCTCTCTCTCTCTCTCTCTCTCTCTCTCTCTCTCTCTGCTATATTTAAACTTTCATTCCACCTGCCTCCACCTTCCCAGTGCCAGAAATATTGACATGTACCCTAACAGTCTTTTTTATGCAGTGTTGGGGACTGAACCTGGGCTTCTTGCATGCTAAGTGAGCACTCTACCGGCTGAGCCACACATCGACCCCCACATCAACCCCCTCCTTCTGCGGGTCTGAGAGCTGTGGGTTCTGTTGCCAGTGATCTCAACCGCCTGAGTCTCTAGACCACAGGACCCTAATTCTCTGCACCAGAGAGCAACAGTGACTATCCCCAGGAATGTAGGGCTACGGCGGGATGAGAGGCCCTGGAAGGTTCCAGACAGAAACTGGAAAGTTCCCAGGACCAGCCTCAGTTTCCCCATTGCTAGGGAGGAGTTCTCTCGGGGGTGGAACTCGATGTTCCTACCTTTGGGTGATTGCCAAATGCCTGTGTGGACAGAGAGACCCATCCTGACCTGTGCCTGGCAGGACACAGCCTGTGCTGGCAGCTGTGGCTATTATTTCTTAGCTTCATTTCAGGCTGTCACTCCAGCCCAGGCATTCGCAAACACCCTCCCTCTTCAGATCCTTCTCCCCACCAGCTTCGTAATCCCCCTACATAAGGGCTCAGAGGTGGAGAGACAGTGGGAGCTTGATGTCTGCCCCTGCCCTCTCCCTGGCTCAAGGACAGACAGACACCTCCAGAATTAGCCTCCCTCCCTCCCTTATCTCCCATAGTACCTCAGGTCAGACAGATGGAAGTGGAGGCGACATGCCTCACCTCTGGGTCACAAGGAACCCCACCCAGGGAAGAAGGTTAATTAGAAAATCTGGTGGGAGTGAAGGAATTCCTTCCACACACAGACAGCTGTCACAAGAGTGAAGGAGATGTCAAATTCAACTGCCTGTATGGCCTGCCAGCCTGTTCACCACTTCCATTGTCTGTAACGCAGCAGTACACAGCCACAGGAGCCTTCCAGATCCAGCCCTGCAGTCCTGTTATTCTGCCCTCGGCTCTAGAATGACTTCACCAAACACCATCTATTTCCCACCCCGTGGGGGCAATGAGAGATCTGACTTCCACTTCCACTGGGGGGGGCTCTTGGGCGGATGTGACTCCTCTGGTTAGGCAGGTCTGACGCCCCAGTTAATGACATGTTGGGGTTCGCTCAGCGGCACAGAAGAGGTTGGAGAGTTGCCCCGGTTTCTCACTCCCTGCCCCCATCCCAAAACCAGAAGGTGGGGTGTAGCACTGAAACACAGCCTCCTGAGAATCCCACGCCTCTCGTGCTTGTCCCACTCTTTTCGAAGACCAGGATCCACTATTCCAGTGCCACTAATTTTACTCAAAGACCTAGTGGTTCGGTGCTGAAGGCAGCTGGAGGGTGACCGGGCTCCCGACCATTCTAGAACGTCCTGATCTCCCACATCTGCCCAAAATGCAGAGACCCGAGACCCCAACAGCACCCTAAGACACTTCCAAGGGTCCCCAATTAAAGTATTCAAAAATCCCAGCTCCAATAACTCCCCAGGACCAAGGGCTCCGAGCACCACAAGATCGCAGGTGTCCAAGCCCCCATCCATCTGTCCAGTAAAGTCGGCACCCCAATTCCGTCTTTCCAGGGATCCAGGCGTGAGCTCCCCACACTATTCCCCTGGACTTAAGGTCCGAGTTTCCAACAAGTCTTCCCAGGGACGCGGTGTCGGGTTCTGGGGTGGCTAGACCCTGGGTGGGGGTGGAACTCACGCGTCGGGGCAGATCCTGGCACCGGGGGGCTTTTCCTCGGGCTCCGGCTCCGGCTCCAGCGGCGGGACGGGGCGGGGCAGTCGCCCGGGAACAGGTTAGACAACGTGACTCTGACTGGAGGGAGGCGTGTCCCTCAGAGGAGGGGGAGCTGCGGTTGCCTGGAGCACCTTGGGATTTGTAGTCCCGAATGGGAGAGGCACCACCAGGGACACTTCCCTTTGGAGTCAGACGCGATCCTTTCGACAGTCAGCCAGAGCTAGATCGTGGACGTCCTGGACGGCGAAATGCACAAGAATTTAGATTCTCACCTCACTATGGGTACAAGGGAAGAACTCGTGAGCCCTTTCCCACTCTTCCAGACTCAGTTTCCCTTTGCCTGAGTGAAGATTTGGACACTTAAGGAGGAGATGGGAGGCGCGGAGAAATTCACACGACCAATATACAATGGCGAGAAAAGGACCCACCTTAATCAGAACTCCAAGCCCCGGGTTATCTGTCTAAATAAAACAAAAAATAAAAATAAGGGGCCTCTAATCCTAGTACTTAGGAAGCAGAGACAGGCGCACCTCTGAAAGCTCAAGGCCATCCTGATCTAAACAGCGAATTCCGAGCCAGCCTGGACTACATAAAGAGACCCTGTCTCAAAAAAACAAAACATCATAGCATTGGCGATTTACTGGCGTGCCTAGCAACAAACTGAACTACAATCCCCAGCAGACTCCTGACCGACGTCCATCGCCAGCCACCTTCGAGTCATCTGGGAATTAAAGTCTTGAAGCCCACAAAGGGCGAGCCCCAGAGTTTCTCGCCCACGCGCGAGGAGGGACACATAGTCTGGGGATCCCTGGCGGAGGCAACACTCCTTCGTAGCCTTGGTGCCCTCTGTTCTCAAAAGCCTCAGAAGAGGGGAGCACACCAATGCTGGAGGAATCTCCAAAATCTCCGCAGAAGGGGCGGGCTGCGACGCTGACACACCGGCCAGGAATGCAGTCGAGTCTCCCTGTCTCGCCACCGTCCCGCGGCTCCTCCCGCTACCCCACGCGCTGCAGTCCTGCTGGGAGGGGGCGTGGGCACGTCCTCCAAACCCCAGTCCACGTGCAGCTGTCTACTTGGGCCGCGGAGCAGAAAGGGACCGAGCAGCTGCACCTCTACCTGCCTCGGAACCGTGAGGAATACTTCCCATTCGGGACAGGAGGACATCTACACCTCTTCCCTGACACTAACCCTCACCCCGTTTCAAGCCAGGCTCTGGGGTTCGAGGCTCCTCCCCTGACTCTGCAGACTCCGCCCCCTCGGTTTCCCGCTTCCCCTAGACTTCAGAAGCTCCGCCTCTGATTGGTATTAAAGTGCTCCGCTCGTCCGCTTTTCTCTATTTTCCGACCTGGTTCAGTTAAATCTTCCACTTTCGCTGCACCAGGTACTTCCGAAGATATACTCTAGCTTTGAAAGTACAATCGTGACAACTAGAATTCTTACCTAGCTTTTTCAAGAATGCTGCAAATAGATCTTCTGTCTCTTTAAAAGCCGTGGCTTAGGTGGGTCACTGCCCCTTTAAGACCGTGTTGGAAGAAACCACGTGAGCAAAGCTGTGGGGGGGGGGAGCAGGCACCCGAGATCCGAGCTAGCTTGCGTTTCTGACGAACAGGGAACTGATTTCCCCCTGCAGGGCATCGTTGAGAAATTATTCATTCCTATGCTGTGTGAAATTTAAGAGTGGAGGTTATCCCGGTTCTGCAAATAGTGACAGCGCCGAGCCACGGCCCGGCTCTCCTACACGACTTGGACGCTTCCGGGTGCGGCTCCACCCCTTAGGTCCACGTGGTGGGCAGCGTTCCGCGCAGGTCCTGCGTGGGCTCCTCCAGAGTCGGAATGGCGGGTACCCCGGCCTACCGTGAGTGGAGCTTGAACTGGTGGAGACGAAGTGCATCCGGGAGGGTCTGGGTGCAGAAGGGGTTGGGGGGGGCTGCCGGGTTGCCCCAGTGGAGCAGGCGGGTGAGGGACCTACGGGTACTTTGATAGGTTGACCATATCAAAAGATCAAAAGGACCCCCGACTGTCTCCTCTCAGGTCCCACTCGGTTCACCTGCCCTCCCCACTTCATGGCGATGTCTCCAGACTCGGATCCCCCCCGTTTCTCCTTGGAGGCGCTTACAGGTCCAGATACAGAACTGTGGCTTATCCGAGCCCCTGCAGACTTCGCCCCACAATGGTGAGTGTCGCTTCCAGGCCACCTACGGGGAGGATCCCCCCCACCTCCTAGAGGCTGAACCTTCCAGGGGCTGAACTCACTCACCGTAGACCCTAAACCAGAACTTTAGACGGCTTTTTTGAAAATTCGAGACAGGCCGGGCGTGGTGGCGCACGCCTTTAATCCCAGCATTCGGGAGGCAGAGGCAGGCGGATTTCTGAGTTCGAGGCCAGCCTGGTCTACAAAGTGAGTTCCAGGGCACACAGAGAAACCCTGTCTCGAAAGAAAAAAAAAAAAAAAAAAAAAGAAAGAAAAAGAAAAGAAAGAAAAGAAAACAGGGTTTCTCTGTGTAGTAGCTCTGGCTGTCCTAGAGCCCGTTATGTAGAGCAAGCTGGCCTCGAACTCAGAGATTCTGCCTCCGGAATGCTGGGGTTAAAGGCGAGCTGCCACCACTGGGCTAGATGGCATTTCTGAGCAACCCTGAAATGCTGCTTCGGGTTGTTTTGAAATAGTCTTATTCGGTAGCCCAGGCTGGTTTCTTTTGTTTGGTTTTGGTTTTAGTTTTTTTCTGAGACAGGGTTTCTCTGTGTAGCCCTGGCTGTCCTGGAACTCACTCTGTAGACCAGGCTTGCCTCAACTCAGAAATCCGCCTGCTTCTGCCTCCCAAGTGCTGGATTAAAGGCGAGTGCCACCACTGCCCAGCCCCAGGCTGGTTTCTAAGAACCAGCCTTCCCCAGCCCCCAGTTTCCTTAGTGCTGGGATTAAAAGTGGGTGTACAGGTTCTGCTTTGTTTTAGAGTCTTTATTAGTTTATGTATATAAGCAGTCTGTGTGCCTCTGTGCTTTCGTCATAGAAGAGCGCATCAGACAGAACATGGTGTCAGATCTCACTGTATCTGATTGTGAGCCACTCTGGTTTCTGGGAACTCGACCTCGGCATGAGCAGCCAGTGATCCCAACCACTGAGCCGACTCTCCATCCGTTTTGGAGAACATTATATCCCATGTAGTATTTAAACTTCTGATTCTCCTGCCTCTACCCCCCCCCCAATACAGCCACCATGTCCAGTTCTATGCAGTACTGATGAACAAATCCAGAGGCTGTTCATGCTAGACAACACATTCCATGCCCAAGACTTATCCCCTGCCCGCCTTAAACATCACTTAACCAGTAATGGTGGGGATCGGATATAATGTCAGCACTTGGGAGGCTGAGGCAGGAAAACAGTAGACTTCAAGGCCAGCATGAGCTAGGGAGTACTAAGCTAGCCTCACTTACACACACGGAGAGTGTGTATCTCAGTACCTGGAAGGTGGACCCAGGCTGGTCACAAACCCCCAGAAGGTGGTTCGTTGGTTGAAAACAGGAAACAACTCAGGGTCTTGCACCTGGGTTCTAGCTCTGAGCTGCACCATAACCTGGAAAAGGTCAGCCACTGATTCTCCCTTTCCCTCTTCAGTCTCAATGGGCGGCGTGTACCTCTCTCTGGCTCCAAGACTGTTAAGGGCAAACTGGATGGTAAGAAGCACCGATACCGGGTATTTACCAGCAGTCCCCAGGCTGAAGAAGCCACCTTGCTCGCATCTTCATTAGAGGCAGGTGGCAGACTCACCTGCACTCCTGCCCCCAGTGGGAGCTTAAGGATCATGGAGGGTCCTGAAGACTACCTTATCTCTCGGGTCCCCCTACAGCTGATCCCTACAAGTCTGCCACCTCAGATCCCTGCTGGCCTGCGGCCTCGCTTCTCTGCCTTTGGAGGCAGCCCTCCCGTCACAGGGAAGAGGAAAAATAAGAGAAAGGGTGCAGAGGCCTCAGACACTCAGGAGGCTGTGAACAGGCATGGGGCCATGGAAGTGGAAACAGCTTTGGGTAACGGAGGAATGGGTGTGAAGAAGAGAAAGAGGAATTACATCAGGGAGGAGATGGAGCCTGAGACAATGGAGCCCATGGCAGAGCTGCCAGTCCCATCTGCCACCAGCAGCAAGAGGAGGAAGTCCAAGGGGACAGAGACATCCCAGGCGGAGCACACAGAACCAATGGCTCAAACAGAGCCTCCTGAGGGGACCTTCCCGTCCTCCACCAAAAAGAGGAAGAGGCAGAAGAAAGCTGAAGGGACAGAGAAACTTGATGGTACCATGGCTAACTCTCAGCCACAGGTCATTGTGGAAGCCCAGGAGGAAACCATCCTACTGTCCCCCACAAAGAGGAGGAAAAAGGAAGAGAGACAGAATTTGGTGATGGAGGCTGAGATGGGGCCCCCTGGAGTACTCATGGAGACCGAACTTTCAGAACATGGGCTTCAAGCTGAAGTAGCTCCTGTGTCCCCCAAGAAGACAAAGAAGAAAAAGGGGAAGCGGGTGGCTGAGGCAGAGGTGACGGAGGCTGCACTTCCCTAGGGGGCGCTAGCACCCAGCAAGAAAAGAGAGAGGCCACTTGCAGAGGCAGGCGCATTTCTTGAGTTCGAGGCCAGCCTGGTCTAGAGTGAGTTCCAGGGCAGCCAGAGCTATACAGAGAAACCCTGTCTCGAAAAACCAAAGAAAAAAAAGAAAAAGAAAAAGAAAGAAAAGAAAAGCAACAGAGCCCAGGTCTAAGGTGACTGACCCAAGACAATCCGAGGAACTAGAGCCCAAGGCCAGTCAAAGACCCCCCAAGATTAATAACACCCTGGGGAAGGAGGAAGGGAGGAGCCTGGAGGGCTGAGGTCTGAAATCAGCTATATAGACACTCCCTGCCCCTTCCCCAAGCAAACATGCAGAGCCACAGGAGCCTGGGCATAAAAAAATGCTTTATTGTGACACTGGGCCTCGTGGCACTCTGAGGAAGGGTTCATGTAGTACTTCAAAGAGCCTGCGGGCCTGAGGGCGAGGGGGAAAGAGAACCGTCATTAAAGCTGCTGCTGCTGCCTGCCTGTTTGGAATGGACTTCTGCCTCTTATTCTCCTGGATGAGGAGCTTTGGGTGTCTGGGTTCTACCTGAGGCTGGCCGGGAGGTGGATGTAAATGGACCTAAAAACTAGTACATCAGCTGGGCGATGGTGGTACACACCTTTAATCCCAGCACTTGGGAAGCTGAGGCAGGAGGATCAGAAGTGCAAGGCCAGCCTCAGCTACATTAAGTAAATAAAACAAACCAACAAAAGTCTTACTTTTGATACATGGGGGTCAAGCATCCTGGGCTGGCCTGGCTAGCTGTTTAGCCAAGGATGGCTTTGAACTCAACCTTTGATCCTCCTGCCTTATACGGCTGCTGTAAGCATGCTCACCATACTTAGTTTAGCCAGTGCTGCGATCAGAGCCATGGCTTTGCACATGCTAAGCACTCTACCAACTGGGCTACACATTTTTTTTTTTTTTTTTTCCAAGACAGGGTTTCTCTGTATAGCTCTGGCTGTCCTGGAACTCACCTTGTAGTCCCGGCTGGCTTCAAACTCAGAAATCCGCCTGCCTCTGCCTCCCAAGTGCTGGGATTAAAGGCGTGTGCCACCATGCCCAGCCTAACTCAGCTACATTTATGGAGCCTTTTTAAAAAAGCATAGTAGCTTATGCCCGTAATCTTAGCAGAAGCCAGCACCAAAGGTGAGTTCAGGCCCAGCCTGGTCTATAGTGAGATCTAGGCCAGCTAGAGCTCTATATATTAAGACCCTGTCTAAAATCAATAGCCACTTAATAGAACTTCAAAGTCTCAGGTCCATTGATTTGGGGGCTCATTCCTATACCTCAACCCTTGTAGCATCCCCCTAAAATTCTTACCTTCTGGGGGCCCAGGCCCGGGCACAAGGCTAGATCCTCCCTTGATGCGGTGAAGAGCTGTTCCAGAGACTGAGAGGTAGACTCAAGGTCAGAGCAGTGAGCCTTACCTGTCCCAGCTGCAGGGGACCCCAGGGTGTGGGCCATGGAGAGGTTAGGAGGGAATGCCCAGGGGACCTCTTACTCCAAATGTAGCCAGGAGGGTCTGGCTGTCGGTCTTGTTCACAGATTTCACGGTGGTCAGACACTCAGTGGCCTAGAAGGGAAAGGATGTTTTCTTGGGAGCTGGGCATAGGTGCAGCCCGTACTTAGAAAGCAGGTGCTATAGGATTCTCACAAGTTTGAGGCCAGCCTGGTCCACAGCCAGCCTCAGGCCTACCGGGCCTGGGGAGATACTGTCTTCAAAAACAACAAAGGAGCAGAAGAGATGGCTCAGCGACTGCAAATACACCCAACCCTTCCAGAGGACCCAAGTCCACTTCCCAGTGACGAGAACACCCAGAAAGATAGAAATGTAGAGTCCCTCTTTACAGCTGAAAAGCATCAGTTCATTTACAAAATAATATAACATCCAAAAGTGGCCACTGAGTGGTGCTGGGTACTGTGGTCACAGCAGGATCAGGATGGCACTCTGTGCTAGTTAGCTGAGGGGATGACAGAGGGCTTCCTGGAGGGAGAGGCATCAGAGCTAGCATGGGAAACATGGATTCCAGCAGAGATAATAGGATCATAGATGCTGAGGGCAGACTAGGTGGTCAGAGCTAAGGGAGGCAGGGTCTGGTTTGTACTTAAAAGACCCTTCATGCTGTTGGGAGAGGATGAGGGAGGATGGGACAGGGAAGGAATGCCTTGCTGTGGAAAGGACCAAGCTCAACCCAGAAGCCACTGTAGAATTAGGAGGTACAGGAGGACTACAGGTGGCAGTCTTACCCGTGATAGGAAGTTCTGTTCCAGCTTTTCCATAAGGAGGTCGGCTGGCTTCTGCTCATACGCCTTGTAGGTCTCCAGGTACCGGCCTGCTTCCTCTGGACTAGGTAACAGGACACATGTCAGCCGGAGTGAGAGGGCTATCATTTGAGATTCCCCTTCAAACAAAAGCTAGGCCAAGCCCAGTCCCGCCTTCTGTCCTCATCAGAGAGGCCTGTGGGGTAGCTTCTCATGCATTTATTATTTTTGTCATGCTGGGATAGAATCCAGGATATTGTACATGATAGATATTCTACCACTGAGCCACACCCCAGCCCCTCACTGGAGGATTCTAGGCAGGGCTCTACCACTGAGCTACGCCCCCATCTCTCTTTCTTGAGTTCCTTCTACCACCACATAGTCTCACTATGTATCCCTGCCTGGCTTTGAAGTAATGATCCTCCTGCCTCAGCCTAACAAGTGCTAGGATTACAGATATACACTGTCACACACAGAATTAGATTTATTTCTCTCTTTCTGAGACAGGGTTTCACAAATCCCAACCTAGCTTTAAACTGTTTGCTTAGCCTGGCAGTGGTGGCGCATGCCTTTAATCCTAGTACTTGGGAGGCAGAGGCAGGCAGATCTCTGAGTTCGAGGCTAGCCTGGTCAACAGAGAGAGTTCTAGGATCAGTCTGGTCTACAGAGAGAGTTCCAGGACAGCCAGGGCAACATGGAAAAACCATGTCTCAAAAAGAAAAAAATGAAATAAAATAAAAATAAAAATAGGGCTGGAGAGATGGCTCAGGAGTTAAGGGCACTGATGGCTCTTCCAAAGGTCCTGAGTTCAAATCTCAGCAACCACATGGTGGCTTACAACCATCTATAATGAGATCTGATGCCCTCTTCAGGATGACAGCTACAGTGTACTTACATGTAATAAATAAATAAACAAAGACGAAAGAAAAAAAAAACAAAAAAATAAACGAACGAACAGTAAAGATTTCACAGGCCTTCTGATCATCCTGTCTCCATTTCCCAAGTGTTGGGATTACAGGTGTGAGCCACGGAAGCCGGGTTTCTGCAGTGCCTAACGCAGGTTGCAGTGTCAGGAAGCACTATCATGGAGCCAGTCCTAGTGCTCGCAAACACTCTCCCTGCAGCATGTCTTTCTAAGTTGAAAGCTATTAACTTAACAGGGTTTAATTTTACTTATGGTATGAGGAAGGGATGTGGGGTTTTTTCTTTCCTAAATTGACTATTTGAGGTTTGGCTGGTAAGCCAGTTATATCACCTCTAGAGATGGAGATATGGACACAGATGTGGCGGTACACTCAATCCCTGCACTCGGGAGGCTGAGGCAGGCCTTGGCTATGGAGACTCTGGGGGAAACAGAACAAACCAGGAACACTAGACACAGAATTCTTTCAGTTGTTGAGTCTAACCTGGAAATATCTGGCCTCTGGTCTCATTAGCTCAGGCTGGCCTTGGACTCTTGACCTGTCCTGGCCTTGGTCTTCGCAGGGCTGTGATTATAGGCTATGTCACCATGCTTAGCTTAGGAACCACTACCACTACACAGGCTGCCTTGGCTGGTGCAGGTTATGGGGTGAGGGTGGAAGGCTGGGCCTCACCTCCAGGCCAGGACCAGGGTGCAGTCAGCCAAGATGCACATCTTAGCCAGCTCCTTGAGAGCCTGTTGGGGATCTTTCTGGAAGAGAAGAAAGTCAGAAGTAGAGACCTGGGCAAGAGCAGGGATTTACAGTGTGGAAACCCAACAGCTGAGCTGGGGAGAAAGACTGCACTGTCGGTAAAGCCACAGGACACGAGTTCAGTCCCCAGCATGGATAAAAAGCTGGCTGTGGTGCCCAGGCCCCAGTGAGAAACCCTGCCCTCCCCCCCAAAAAAATCAGAGTGGATGTGCAGGGCCTCATGGGGGTCTCTCCTCTCAGTGGGCGAAGGCGCCTGGCTGCAATCCTGAGCACTTGATCCGATCCCCATGAGCCACATAAGAGGAAAACCAACCCCAAAAGTTTCCCTCTGACTTCTGAGTGTACATGCTCATTCATATGCACGCGCATACACACACACACACACACACACACAGGTAAAGTATTTCTTAAGTCCTTTAAAACAGCACCAAATAGAGAAGCCTAGACATAGCCTAGCAGCAGGGGTGGAAGTCATATATGAAAGGCAGGTCCACGGCTGGAGTGAGTGGGGCCGGCCGGAGCGAGCAGGGCCGACCAGAGCGAGTAGGGTTGACCGGAACGAGGAAAAAAAAAAAAAGAAAGAAAGGCAGGTCCTCACTCACTCATCACAGAAGGGAGGACAGTTCCCTGTTGGAGCAGAGGGAGCTAATAGGAGTTTTGAGCAAGAGGAGAGCTGCCACACACACCAGAAGAGGGCATCGGATCCCATTACAGAGAGTTGTGAGCCACCATGTGGTTGCTGGGAACTGAACTCAGGACCTCTGGAAGAGCAGTCAATGCTCTTAACCATCTTTCCAACCCCCGGCTCAAGCTTTAATGTTAACACTCAAGAGCCTAAGACAGGAGGTTGCCATGAGGTCAAGTCCAGCCTGGAGTATACACTAAGTTCTAGGTCTCCCTGGGCTGTGTTGTGAGACTTTGTCGTAAATACACAAACAAACAAACAAACAAATAAAGTATGGTAGCCAAGGCAGCAAGCAGGGAGAAACTGTAGATCTGACATGTCAGGCTGTGGTGAAAAATGAAGAACAAAGTCTAACAGATATTTAGGTAGAGTGGCATGAAGCAAGCTTTTACTTTTACAATACTGTGAACTAAACTTAGTGCATGCTAGGCAGGGGCTCTACCACTGAGCCACGCCCCAGCCCCTCACTGGGGGATTCTAGGCAGGGGCTCTACCACTGAGCCACGCCCCCAGCCCCTCACTGGGGGATTCTAGGCAGGGGCTCTACCAAGGAGTCAAGCCCCCAGCCCTTCCTCACTGGGGGATTCCTAGGTAGGGGCTCTACCACTGAGCCACGCCCCCAGCCCCTCACTGGGGGATTCTAGGTAGGGGCTCTACCACTGAGCCACGCCCCCAGCCCCTCACTGGGGAATTCTAGGTAGGGGCTCTACCACTGAGCCACGCCCCCAGCCCCTCACTGGGGGATTCTAGGTAGGGGCTCTACTACTGAGCCACGCCCCAGCCCTTCACTGGGGGATTCTAGGCAGGGGCTCTCCCACTGAGCCACACCCCCCAGCCCCACACTGGGGGATTCTAGGCAGGGGCTCTCCTGCTGAGCTAGGAATCCTATTTCTTTTGAGTCAGAGTCTCACTCTGTAGCCCAGGCTGTCTGAGGAACTCATGACTGTTGCCTGAGCCTCCAGAGTGCTGGCATCAGCTGGCAAGAACACACCACCCTATCTGGCTTTAGACAACTTTTCCTTCCCACCTCCCAGCCCACGTAGGCTTTCCGGGAGACCTGGGGCAATTTTAGTGTCAGTGAAAATCCATTCTGCACTGAGGTCCTAAGCCACTTTGTCTTACAAGGGATTTGTCAGTCCATGCACAACTCGACTCATGCACGGAAGGAACGAGGCCAGGGCGGCAGGCCTGCTTACCACATCCACTTGAACCAGCAGCACACGCAGGGCGAAGTTCTTCCCCAGGCTCTGCAGCCGTTCATGGATGTAGTCTGGATGGAGGTTGTGGTAGCGGAGGCTGGTGGAGGCAGGAAGGGGACAAGTTGAGTGTCCCAATGTTCCTGAGGCTCCACACATCCTTATGTACCTTACTGGCATCCAGAGGTTGGGGCTTAATTAGCACAGAGAAGGGGACAACCTTGCCTGAGGCCCAGGGAAGTCAACTGACTGGGATGGACTTCTAGGGACCAGTTGGAGTAGGGGGCACTGGACACTTGGCTTCTTCCCTCAAATCAGGGTCCAGCCCTTCTCCCTCAGACCTAGAAATACAGACCCAGGCCCCTCCCTCCCCAGGCCCCAGCTTCCAGTCCTCAGACCCACAGTCCAGCCCCAGCTACTCTTGTTCTGGTTAAGTATAGGCCACAACCGCTTCTTCAACACAAAGCAATGCCCAGGTCCAGAGCCCACAACGCTGAACCCCACTTTTCCCACTCAATGCTCAAAATGCCAAAATAGTGAGGCAGGACCCTCCCCCTTCAGAGCCCCTGGAGCTCACCTGAGGAAAAGGGCGCAGGTGCTCTGGCCCAGCACATAATCGGGAATCACTTCACCAAATTCCCAGGGCACATTGCGCACAAACTTCAATACGGGGTTGCCCCTCTGTCCAAGGGAGAAAGGCAGAAGCCACTTATGGGGGGTGACCCTTGTCCTAAAGTGAAGGCTGGACCCTCCCCCACCTCTTCCCGTCCTAAGCCCCAACATCTTCCAGGGTCTTTCCAGGTTCAATTCCCACACTCCTCAGCCTGGAATCTGGATGTTACCCCCCTTTCCCCCAGGCCTTTACCACAGTCCCCCCCACTCCCCTTTAGCCTCTGGTATCAATCCATGCTGCAGTCTGCTGGTCACCAGCCCTCACCAACCTTAGCCCCTCCCAGGGAGGGTCCCACACCACTGCCCCAGGCCAGTTCTGTAGCTTTCTTTCCCCTACTTCTCGGATGGAAATCTGGACTTTGTCCACAGCCCTCCTCCCCCACCACAGCACCTCCCTGGCTGAGGCCACCATCACACTCCCTGAGGCCACCCTACAAATAGTGACCAGCGGCATCATCTAGGCTCTGCCCTGGCTGAGTTTCCGGGAAGTAGAGGGCCCTCCAGTTCCCCTCCCCAGCCCAAGGCCAAAGCGTTCTGGCAGCCCAGGCTCTAACCCATCCAGGAAGCATAGCATACACTGTCCCCTATGCTGGGACATAGCAGTGACCAGGCCAGGCCCAGTTCTTATGGACACTGCCCCCAGTTCCAGATATGTCTCTCCTGAACCCTTGGACCATCTGCTACTTGCATCTTCACCCGGATTCTTGAGACTTCTGGAATTTCCTGACTCACAGATAGCATCTAGCATGGACTTCCTAAGGCCCGAGGGACTCCTGAGGGAAGGGAACACCTTGTGTTCTCCTGGGTGACTCATAGTGCTCCTATTTGGCCCAGAACAGACCTAGAGGACCCATGCTCAGAATTCAGGGTTGGGAATTGTCTGCCCCAAGCCCACTTCCACAGAGGGAGGGCTCAAGGTTCACCAATAGCTAGGGATGGCATCTATCCAAGCCTGTGTCATAATTCTACCATAACCCAAAAGGACTGAGTTCAAACACTTCCTGTAGCATGGGCATTCCCAGAGGGCTGGAGTGTGGAAGCTCCGGGCTATGCCCCTTCCCACGCCATAACACCCTAGGTGTAGTGGCTATTCCTGGTTGTCAACTTGACTATATTTGGAATGAGCTACAATCCAGATTTGGAAGGCTCACCAGTGACCCTAACCTGGAGACTTGGATATAGAAGTCTCTGATCTGGATCTTGGTATGGAGGTCTTGATAGCATACCGGCTATGGATTCCAGAAGATTAAGACAGAGAGTTCTCNACACTGGAAGAAGGGAGACTCTCTCTCGCTCCTTCGCCTGTTCACCGTGTGGGACTGAGTAACTGCTAGATCCTTGGACTTCCATTCACAGCTACTACTGAACCATTGTTGGGAATTGGACTGCAGACTGTAAGTCATCAATAAATTCCTTTACTCCTTAAGTTCTGTGACTCTAGAGAACCCTAACTAATACACTAGGCTTGAAGTGATGGAGGAGCTCACGTGTAGAGAAAGGAGTGAAGGAATGCACCAAGCAATTCCTTCACGCTACCACAGACAGCAAAAACCTCTAAAACGCCTAAAGCTGGGCGGGAGGCTGGGCGTGGTGGCACACATCCTTAGTCGGAGGCAGACACCGGTAAGGTCTCTAAGTTTGAGGCCAGCCAGGCAACATCGTTTGGGCAGCATTTCAGTGACCAGAGGTTCTCCCTATAGGTTCTGAGGAAATGAACAGACTTGGGGACAGGAGCCAAGCTGCCTAAACAGAGTGACAGCCCAAGCAGGGAGGGCTGGGGCAGCCTGAACCCGCAAGCTCATAGGCCAATGCATGAATAGTGGGGTATCTATAGGAAGGAATAAATGAATGAAAGAATGCAGGAATTAATGAAATGACAATGCATGAGGAAAGCACGAGTAAACAGAGCGTGTGAACCTCAGCCCTCCTTCCACCACTCCCAACACTAACCCCGGGAACAGGCTTTCCCATCAGAACCTCCAGTGGCCCTTCCCCCACTCTCACCTGCCTCGGGCTCACGATGATGCTATTGGACTTTGTTCCTGTTTTCAGGGTCTGGTTGGGGTTCTCTCCTGTCGCAGGCTCAGAGCCTGCGGGCACTGTGGCCCCAGCCCCTCCTGGAGGCTGGGTGATGGCGTACTCAGCATATGTCTGAGGGGCCACGTGGGCTGAGGTTGCCGGGGCGGTGGACGATCTGAATAAGGGCTTGACCTGTGGAGAGAAGGGAGGACTAGGGATGAAGAAGAAACACTGGAGTCCTCCTCCTCCTCCCAGATGCTTCCCAGGGCTAAGAATAAGCAAGGCTATGGCTTGGTTGGTTACAGCTGTGCCTCAGTGAGCCAGGCACAGTGGTGCGCACCTGTCATCCGAGCACTTGGGAGGCAATGGCCAAGATGCCCAAGGCTGTCCCTATAGCCCTGCCTCTGGGCCCACCCCTCCTGTCTCGGCTGGCTCACCTCAGAGCCTCTGGACTGGCTTCCCCTCCAGTCAGCTGTCCCACTGCCCATTCCCTTACTACTCCTCCAAGCCAGATCCTTCAGAAGACATCACAAGTATAGGGTTTCTTTGTTGTTGATTAGTGTTTTGAGACAGGGTTTCTCTGTGTGGCCCTGGCTGTCCTGGAACTCACTTTGTAGACCAGGCTGGCCTCGAACTCAGAGATCCACCTGCCTCTGCCTCCCGAGTGCTGGGATTAAAGGCGTGCGCCACCACACTTGGCCTGTTGTGCTTTGTTTTTGAATCAGATTCTCACTATGTAGCTCAGGCTAGCCTGGAACTTGTGATGGTCTTCCTGCCTCAGCAGCTCCAATGCTGGGATTTGAGGTGTTTGCCAACATTGCCTGACTCAGATGTCTTTCTTGTTTCTTAAGATTACTTATTTTTATTCATGTAATGTGTCTGCGTGTGTATGCCATATATGTGCCCGTGTGTGGTGTGTGCCGACAGAAGCCAGGAGATGGTGTTGAGTCCCTGCAGTCAGACTTATAAGTAATTGATTGTGAACTGTCGAGCATGAACCAAATCTGGATTCCCTAGAAAAACAGAAAATCCTTTTTTTTTTTTAAATAAAATAAAAAGACTTCAGCGATGAGCATTGATGGCTCATACATTTTTTTAAAGATTTATTTATTTATTTATTATATATAAGTACACTGTAGCTCTCTTCAGACACACCAGAAGAGGGCATCAGATCCCACCCATTACAGATGGTTGTGAGCCACCATGTGGTTGCTGGGATTTGAACTCATGACCTCTGGAAGAGCAGTTAGTGCTCTTAGCCACTGAGCCATCTCTACAGCCCGGCTTATACATTTAATGCCTATCTCAAAACCAAAACCAAACAAAAACAGCCCAAGCAACCTTAGTGAATGTCTCATCTAACCAGCCTCCATGTTCCCTTTTAGATTCTTATTAATATTGAGTGTTTTACCTGCTTGTATATACATGCACCATGTACATTCTTGGTTGCCTTTAGCCGTCAAAAGAGGGCACTGGATCCCCTGAAACTGGAATTACAGCCGGTTGTAAGCCACCATGTGGGTGCTAGGGAACTGAACCTGGGTCCTCTGCAAGAGCAACTGATGCATATAACTGCTGAGCCATCTTTCTAGGACACCAATTTCTCTTTCTTAGAGTATAAAAACTTCCATTTCTAGCCTTTGATGGTGGCCGCATGCGGCGCACCTCCCTGCCTCCGTCGACCAGCAAGAAAGACATGCCACCACCGGGATCTTCTCAGTCAGCTTTATTCAGGAGCACCTTGATAGTAGATTCCCAGGACCCAGGACAGCAGCAGAGCTGCTGCTTTTATAATCTCCCAGGGAAGGGGGAGGGGTGTCGTAGTGGATGTGGATTGGTGCACCAAGGCACACCCATTAGCATATTGCCCATTCATTGGTGTCACAAGCAGTGCCTCATTAGCATATTTTCCCTTCGGGAGGGGCTACTGCTTGAGGAGGGCCTGAGGAGAGAGCTGCACATGCGCACTAGGCTCTCTTCCCTGGCAGCCTGCCGGTCCTGCGCCATCTTGTAATGGGGCGGAGCCGCCCGGAGCTCGGGCGGCTTTGCCGGTCAGAGCTCGGGCGGCGCTTTCGCCGGCGGTCAGAGCCAGGCGGCACCTCCTACAGCCACACACCTTTAATCCTAGCACTTGGGAGGCAGAGAGAGAGAGAGAGATCTCTGTGAGATCCAGAACAGCTAGGGCTACACAGAGAAATCAGTCTTAAAAAAAAAAAACCGGGGCTGGTGAGATGGCTCAGCGGGTAAGAGCACCCGACTGCTCTTCCGAAGGTGCTAAGTTCAAATCCCAGCAACCACATCCGATCTGGCTCCCTCTTCTGGAGTGTCCGAAGACAGCTACAGTGAACTTACATAATAAATAAAATAAATCTTTAAAAAAAAAAAAAAAAGATAAATGACTAGATAGACAAACAGCCAGCTTCCAAGATGGCTCAGTGGGTAAAGGTACTTGTCAGCTCCATGACCTCAGTTTAGTCCTGAGGATCTACAGAGTACAAGGATAAAACCAAGTCCCACGGGTTATCTTCTGCCCTTCACAGGAGCTTCATAGCACTCATCCATGTGTGTACACACAGCATAACGACATGTTTTAGAGTCCAGAGAGATGCCTTCTCAGTTAAGAGTACTGGCTGCTGTTCAAGAGGATCTGGATTCAATTCCCAGCACAGATGTGGAGGCTCAACACACTTTCCAGGTCTAGGGGAATCCAATGCCTTCTTCTGGCCTCTGCAGGTCTACATGCATGTAGTGCGCAGACATACACGCATGCAAAACATCCACACACAAAAACAAAAGGATGTTCCATTGCTATAACCCCAGAACTTGGGAGGTGGAGATGGGAGGAACTGGGTTCAAGGCCAACCCTAGCTACACATCAATTTCAAGGCTAGCCCAGGAAACACGTGACCCAATCGAAGACCCAAACTAAACAAAGTAAAGCCATCACTGGCCATTGCCTAGCTGCCAGCCTCTCCCTTAACGACCCTGTCCTGCCATTTTACCAACGGGCAAACCGAGGTTTGCAGAGCATGGTAGGTTATTTTTCCAAAGCAACCCAAGCCTAAACTCACACCGTACTCCCAGGGATCCTTTTCACTCCCAAGAGCCCCCAAGTCTTCGCCCTTACCCCTGCAGAAGGCACCTCGTCTTCCTCCAGTGGGATAACAAACTTCCTCCTGGTGGGTGGTCCTGAGGGCTGTGGGCGACTTTCCTCGTCCTTCCCAGGGTCCATCTGGGGCACTGAAAGGCGTGGCGACATCGTCGTAGGCATTTCCATACTCCAGAGGGAAACTCGGCTCACAGTAGCATCCCCCCCCAACCCCCAAAGATCGCTAGCGTTAGGTTCCAGAAGACCAACCAGTGGGCCCGCCCCTTTCCTCCTGCTCACTCCGGATTGGTCTACGGGCCTTATAGACCCGCCTACCTGCTATTACTCCCGCACCACACTCACTCAGGGGCAATTGGCCCCGCCCTCAGGGGCACACATGGATGCGTTCGCCCCGCCCAGTCCCGGCCTAGTCTCAGCCTCCGCAATGATTGGCTTCTTCCGCTGCCAATCATCAATCCCCGGCCTCCATCCACCTCCACCCTGCCCCTCTCTGTACTAGCTCTGTGTCTAAGCACTGCCAAAACTCACCTGCTCTTTCCCGATGCCTAAAGAAAGTGCCTCGGGGGGGGGGGGGAAACAGAGGCGACACAACGCCAGCACGACCAGCGCGACCCCTGCTAGACTCACTTCCGGCCGCTCTGGCCCTTTGCTCGTCTCGCTGCTCCCCAGAGGAGTTAGAGCGGGGAACTCTATTTGTGCTGCTCTCTATGGTCCTGGAGGACCGCTGTGGTTTGGGGCGGATGGAAGCTTGTGCATCTAGGTACCTGGGAGACTGACTTCAAGAGGTTGTGTTCCAAGGCCCTCTGGAGCGCTTCCCAGACTACAGATCCGGCTCAGTGATAATCAAAGGAGGTGGGGGAGGAGAAGGAGGGGAAAGAGAGACAGAGAGAGAGAGAGAGAGAGAGAGAGAGAGACAGACAGACAGAGAGAGAGAGATTTCAGAGGACGCCCTCCCTGTAAGTGTGGGTGGACTCAGCCCACAGATATTGATTCACTCATTCTAAGCCATTTCCCACTCGCATCCCAAGCGGGGACTGATACCGACAGCTGTGGCTTCTTTAAGTCCAGTGGGACAGTCGGACAGGGACAACCCAGAGCGGGCAGGGCCGGGAAGGGAGACCCCGGAGGATATTGAGCTCCTGTTAGGGGGAGCACCTGACCCAGCTGGGGTGTCAGAACGGGCTTCCTGAAGGAAGGGACACCTGTGCTCCGAGACCTGGGCTCCATGGATGACTTAGTATTACTCATTTCCTGGAAGGAGAGTTTCACCCCGTTCCAACTTGTAGTTCTGTGATTGCTAAGGAAATAGTTCAATTTCCTTAAAATTGTATATTTTGTGTTCTTGCTCATTTCCTTTGCCTATTCCTTTTTACAAAGATTGGCTCATATCCTTTGCCCATTTTTTCAAAATGAGCAATTCAACGGTTTTAAAAATTAAAAAGGAGATGAGCATCTTTTGATTACTGCCCATTTGTTGGAGTGAAGCTTAAGGGTTGATGCTGTTAGTCACTGCAATAGGCTGCAAATCTTTCATTCGAGTTCATACTCTTAAAATTCTCCATTTAAAATTTTGCATGCATTTACCAACGTGTTCTCCATTTTCTTTTGTTCTTCGTGTATTGAGAGAGGAGACGCCCTAAGGTCATCATATGTAATCCCTCTATATCTTTTTAAAATGTTTTCCTAGTTGTGAGGTGTGTGTATGTGTGTGTGTGTGTGTGTGTGTACAAGCACATGCCTACGCTGTGAATTCTAGGCAGAGACACTACTACTGAGCCATGGCCCCTGGCCTTTGGAAGTAGGATACAAAACAGAACTATTAATAGTAGCCAGGCGAGATGGATCACACATTTAATCCCAGCACTCGGGAGGCAGAGACAGGCGGATCTCGGTGAGTTCGAGGCCAGCCTGACCTAAAGAGTGATTTCCAGGTCAGCCAGAGCTACAAAACGAGACCCTGACAAAAACTTGTTAATTAATTAAATTTAATAGTAAGTAGCCCTTGATCATAGAGGAAGGAAAGGGGCTGAGCTGCCAAGGAATCAGAGTGCCGTGCATAAGCCTAGCCACCAGAGGGCGCGCCTGAACCGTGTGTTCTGTGAAGGAGGCGCTGACCGAGGCAAGTCCCCACAGCTGAGGTTTAAAGGGTGCAGTAAGACAGCAGTGAGTGGTAGCAACCACCAGCACGCATGTAAACCCAGCACCGAGAACGCTGAGGCAGGAGGACTGAGGCAAGTTCCAAACTAGCTTGTGTCCTACTTACTGACTTCCAGCCCAGCCTGTGCCACAAAGCAAGACCCTGAACAAAACAAACAAAAACCCAAACCTCCGGATGTATTGGTGTCAACCCCAACACTGGAGAAGCAGAAGCAGGCAATCTATGTGAGTTCAAGGGCAACCTGATCTATACAGTGACTTCCATATCAGCCAGGGATACATAGGAAGACTCTCCCACTACCCCCTCCTCATGAAAAAAGAACCAGGGACTGAAGAAATGGTTCAGAAGTTAAGAGCACTGACTGCTCTTGCTGGGGACTGGATTCACAGCATTGTGAATCTGTGACTCCAGTTCCAGGGAATCTGTCGCCCTTTTCAGACCTCCTAAGGTACCAGGTACACAAAACACTCATACACATAAAACAAAATAGAATTACATGCCATTTAAAAAAATAAAATACAAGGACGCGTGTCTCTGAATCTCTGAAATGTCAGAGAGTGAGGGTGTCTGAGATGCCAAGCTAAGTAGAATCCTAACTCAATTTCTTACATCAGGGCAAAGTCTTGAACCTGCAACTCTCGTCTCTACCGCCAGGGGTCGCCTGAGCCCCGCTATTATAGAATTTTCGGACGGGTTGGGAAGGACCACGCCGGATGCTCAGGACTCAGCGGGAAGGCGGCGAGCATCCCTACCGCAGCCAACCTGCGTCCCGACCGCCCACGGCTGTGACTTTGAGTCGTTTGCATTAGTCAAGGGCGGGAAAAGTTACTCCTAGTTCTTCAACATCTCCAAGTTTGCTTTCTGTGTTCAATTTCTGCACTGAGCCTTGCATATCCAGATCGAGGTCCTCCCACTCGTTGAGGCTTTGAGTTCAAATGATCCCACTTTGAGTTCAAATGATCTCTCTTAGAATCCCGGTCAAGCTTTCTTCCTCAAGTATCAACTAGGGTTCCGTTCCCCTCTGCACTCAAGAAGGGATGGAGAACTGGGGGCTTGGACTAAAAAGGAGCTGGACAGCTGGAGACCCTCAAAGCTTCCGCCTGCGGGGGACCGCAGTGACCAGGCCGGCGTCCCCGCCCGCCTCTAAACTTAGCCGCGGTGACGGCGATCGCGGCGGGCCGGGGACACAGGGGGCCCGAGCAGAGAGGGGGGCTGGCTCGCCTCGGCTGTGAGAGCTTCTATTTATAGTGCCCGGAGCCCGAAATAGCGTGGAGCAGAGCGGCCTGGATGACGCGGGAGCCGCCCGGGGCTGACTCACCCGGCCCGGAGTGGAGGCCCCCGGATGGGGGGACAGTGGAGCACACCGGACCCGACCCCCGCGCCTTCACGGACAACTCTTCTACTAGTGCACCTCAATGTGTCCACTGAGACAATGTGTCCGTGGATGAATAGATACACAGCAAAAGATGTCTGTAGCATGAGGCACTGCAGTCGGATTAGGGGAAGAACTTCCACCAAAGAAATTGGATCAGGTAGGCACACGTGCTTCTCACTAGAAGGAGTACTGAAATGTTTTAGACATGGCGGCACTGACACATTGACCACAGACAGCCATCGTTCCATAACGTGTCTTCTGTACTGCCCTACCCCCACCCCCTGGAATGTTCCTCCTGCCTGGAGTGCTTATCCCTGCCTCCAAAGACTTGAGAACTTATACGCTTACTTTAGAGCACTGTCCCTCTGACCTAGTGGCCTGGGATAAATGAGCGGTGCCCAGGGCAACACAAGACAGAGCTAAAGATAGATTTAATCTAGCCGATTAGCGTGGATTGAAAAGTGATGGTAAGAAGGAAAAAATGGATCCAATGGCAACTTGCTTTCTGTGCCGGCAGCAGGTGCCACGGGCAGGTGTGGCCCGGGAGCCTCGTTTTAACTCGGGGAGGGGCTCACTGCAACCATGGTTAGTGCTGCACTGTGTCGCCTACACCTGGGCCACCTGGTCCTCAGGTCATGGGGGTCCTAGCATTAGGGCCTTAGAGAGTCCGGGAGAGGTGTGATTACCAAAGTACAACCCAAGGCGCCCTCAGCCCCGCCCCCCCTTAAGGACACAATCTCCTGTAGACACTAAGCAGACTTTATTGTGCTTCTTTGCTGAGTTTATGGAGCCTGCAGGGAATCACAGCCAACCAGACACAGACGTAAACGTGAGAGAGAAGGGTAATGGCTCATTGAAGCCCAAGGATGGTGATTTGCAAAGGCTTAACAAGTCTAAACTGGATGTGGAGGCAGGGACTCAGATGCGAGCCCTCCCCAGGGGCTGAAGTCAGAGGACAAAAGGTTACAGGCCAACCTGGGCTACTCAACAAGACCCTGTCTTCATAAAATCAAATAATGGTCTTAGAATAGCTCTGTTGGCAGAGCATTAGCCTCACGTTGACAACGTCATGGGTTCAATCCCCATCAGTGCATAAGCTGGCCATGCAGACGAGGCGGCATGAGACAGTCGGCCTCAAAAATAAATAGCTAAGTACAGAACCAAACAGGTAAATAGTACTGCACTCTTGGTTAGATCTATAGCATGCTAAAAACAGCAAAAACAGTGACACCTTCTGACTGAGTTCTGAGGCATGTGGCCTTTTAGTAAACTGTACAATGTCAGGTAATATGAAATTTATTACTTTAATGAATAGTTGCATGTCTCTTGAATTTATCCTTTTTCTTTCATATGTATGTATGTATACATATGTATGTATTTGAGACAGAGTCTCTCTATGTAGTCCAAGCTAGCCTGGAATTCCCTATGTAACCCAGGTTAGCCTTAAGCTTACAGAGATCTGCCTGCCTCTACTTCCCAAGTGCTGGGATTAAAGGTGAGCACCACCATATCTGCCCAGACCTTTTTTTTTTTTTTTTTTTTTTTGGTTTTTCGAGACAGTGTTTCTCTTTATAGCCCTGGCTGTCCTGGAACTCACTTTGTAGACCAGGCTGGCCTCAAACTCAGAAATCCACCTGCCTCTGACTCCCGAGTGCTGAAATTAAAGGCATGGGCCACCACGCCTGGCTATTACTCTCTTTCTTTATTGTAAGTTTTGTTTTGGTTTGGTTTTTTGTTTGGGCGGCAAACACCTGCCAGAGAACCATTTTTCTAGCCCAACTCTTCTCCCTGCCTATGTCACCCTCTCTGCCTCTCTGTCTCTGTCTCTTTGTCTCTCTCCTTCTCCCCACCTCTCTCTGTCCCTCTCTTTTCTCTTTCTGTTTCTCTGTTTCTCTCTCTATTTTTCTCTGTCTCTGTCTTTCTGTCTCTCTCTGTCTCTGTCTCTGTCTCTGTCTCTCTGTCTCTCTGTCTCTCCAGTGTCTCACATAAACCAGACTAACCTCAAACTTGCTATGTAGCTGGAGATGACCTTTAATTCCCAATCTGCTGCCTCTCCTCTCCAGTACTAGGATGACAAATTCAACCACATCTGGTCATGCCATGCTGGAGACTGGAAGTTTCACCCATGCTAGGTGAGCACTGAGCCACGTGCCCAGCCTGGGACTTCTGATTCTGTAGATGAATAAACTGGGACTCAGGAGGAAGGGGGCTTTACGTCATAGCTGGGCAGCTCCAGGGCTGGCATCAGAGCCAGAGCAATCTTACAGACTGTGGCCTCCTGTCACTCAGAACGTCAGGCCACTGTCTCTGATGGCCTGTCACAGAGGGAGGACATTCTACAGATGTGGCTGTTTTGTTGTTTTATAATACTAATTGTTATTTTTTACAATTGATTTTTTTACATTTATTTGTGGGGGGGGGCATGTGCACAGCACCCACATGCAGTACAAAGAACAATGTTCTTTTTTTTTTTTTTTTGGTTTTTCGAGACAGGGTTTCTCTGTCTAGCCCTGGCTGTCCTGGAACTCACTCTGTAGACCAGGCTGGCCTCGAACTCAGAAATCTGCCTGCCTCTGCCTCCCGAGTGCTTGGATTAAAGGCGTGCGCCACCACGCCCGGCAAGAACAATGTTCTTATGAGTGTTTTCTCCCTCCTTCCTTCCACCACACGGGACCTGGAGGTTGAACCCAGGCTATCCATCATGCTTGGTGTCAAGTATCAAGTGTCTTTACCCACTGAGCCATCCTGCTGGCCTGGTGACTTTTATTTCATTTCATTTTGTTATGTTTTGTTTTTTGAGACAGGGTTTCTCTGTGTAGCCCTGGCTATCCTGGAACTTGCTCTGTAGACCAGGCTGGCCTCAAACTCACAGAAATCTGCTTCCCAATTGCTGGGATTAAAAGTGTATGACACCGGGCCGGGCATGGTGGTGCACGCCTTTAATCCCAGCACTCGGGAGGCAGAGGCAGGTGAATTTCTGAGTTTGAGGCCAGCCTGGTCTACAGAGTGAGTTCCAGGACAGCCAGGGTTATACAGAGAAACCCTGTCTCAAAAAAAAAAAAGTGTATGACACCACTGCCCGGCACCTGGTGACTTCTTTGTATTTAATTTTAATTAATTAATTCATTCATTCATTCACTCATTCGGGACAGGGTCTCTTGTAGGCCAGGCTGGCCTTGACTCTTGGTCCTCCTATCTCACAGCCTCAAGTGCTGGGATGACTGGTGTAGGATGACATCAAGTCTGGCTGTGTTCTGTTTCGTTTTGCAACAGGACCTTTTTTGGAGGAACCAAGGGGGTACTCTAAGCAGAGGCTCTCCCACTGAGCCACACCTCCCAGGCTCTCCGCTTTGCTTTCTGTAACATTTGGTTTCTGTAACATTGTTTCTGTAACATTGCTTTCTGTAACATTGTTTGGTTTCTGTAACATTCTCAACAGAGTTACATTTGTCTACAGTTTATGAGGAAAACACTCTACCTAGTTTTCCAGAGCTTGAGCGATTACTGTTACCTGTTCCTGCCTAACCTGGGCTACAGGGTGGGTGGGGAGCGGAGAAAGCAAAGCAATTTAAAACCTCAGATTCTGGCTGGGGAGATGACTCAGTAGGGAAAAGGGTAAAAGTGCGAGCCTGGCCGGGCCTGGTGGCGCACACCTTTAATCCCAGCACTTGGGAGGCAGAGGAAGGCGGATTTCTGAGTTCGAGGCCAGCCTGGTCTACAAAGTGAGCTCCAGGACAGCCAGGGCTATACAGAGAAACCCTGTCTCGAAAAACCAAAAAGAAACCAAAAAAAAAAAAAAGGTGCGAGCCTGGAAAGCCTGAGAACCTGAGACAGATCCCGGAACCCATGTAAATATGGTCGAGAGCTGACACCCTCCACGGTGTGCCAAGGCATGCCCATGCCCCATTCCCTCTAACACAGTAAAATTGTCAAGGAAACCCAACACTTTAGCCAAGGATGGTGGCTCCCACTTATGACCTCACCACTTGGGAAGCTGATGAAGGAGTATTGTGGTATTTGGGGGAAGGTTTGGTTTCTTCCTGGGCCAGCCGGAAGTGGGAGAGCCTCTGCTTAGAGTCCCCCCTTGGTTCCTCCAAAAAAGGTCCTGTTGCAAAACAAAACAGAACACAGCCAGACTTGATGTCATCCTACACCAGTCATCCCAGCACTTGAGGCTGTGAGATAGGAGGACCAAGAGTCAAGGCCAGCCTGGCCTACAAGAGACACTGTCCCGAATGAGTGAGTGAATGAATGAATGAATGAATGAGTGAATGAACTTTAGGAGCTTTGCTGAGCCATGGTACCCTTTGGGGATGCAACAGAGGAGGAGGTGCAGACGCTCTCTGTGGCCAAGGAAAACTCAAAGGAGGAGTCTTGCTTCAATGGAGGGGCGCTTGGGCAGGATGAGTCTATGCTGCAGCTTAAGAAACTGGCTAGCATGGGCTGGTGAGATGGCTCAGCGGGTAAGAGTACCCAACTGCTCTTCCGAAGGTGATAAGTTCAAATCCCAGCATCCACATGGTGGCTCACAACCATCTGTAATGAGATCTGGCGCCCTCTTCTGGAGTGTCTGAAGACAGCTACAGTGTACTTACATATAATAAATAAAATAAATCTTTTTTAAAAATAAATAAATAAATAAAAATAAAAGAAACTGGCTAGCAAACAAATCAAATCACTAGAGAGGGTCTTAGAGGTTGGGTCAACCATGCAGTGCTCACCCATCTCTTTAGAAGCTCTGAGTTCTGCCCCAAACACCATAACAAAAAGAAAATAAGCTGGGTGCGGTGCACGCCCTTAATCCCAGAACTCAGGAGGCAGAGGCGGGAGGATCTCTGAGTTTGAGGCCAGCCTGGGCTACAGAACAGTAACAGGATGATACCTCTGGCTTCCTTTATCCCATCCATCTGGGGTACACTCCGAGGGGGCGCAGGGGCAGACTGCTTTCAGGAAGTGGAGAGCATGCGTTTCCATCTCAGATTTGCTCAACCTCGGCTTGGTTCCCTCCTGAGCCGGGGAGATCACAACTTCCCAGCTCCTAGACACCTCTCTGCAGCAGCGGTGGTAATACTGGTGACTGTTTTAAAGTACAAACCGCCTGTCACCCAGCAGCCGCTCCTTGCCAAACTGTGGGCTGAATGCCTCCGCCACAAATGCTCGCCCTCACCCTGGAAGGGAAGGTACTGTTTGTTCTCTTATGTTTAACATGGAAGGAAACCTGTCCTGCCTTCCCCTCCTCCCAGCCACAAGGGCCAGGTTGCTCAAGCTGCAGTTCTTTTTTTTCTTTTTTTTTTTTTTAAGATTTATTTTTTATTATATGTAAGTACACTGTAGCTGTCTTCAGACAATCCAGAAGAGGGCGCCAGATCTCGTTACGGATGGTTGTGAGCCACCATGTGGATGCTGGGATTTGAACTTATCACCTTCGGAAGAGCAGTCGGGTGCTCTTACCCGCTGAGCCATCTCACCAGCCCTCAAGCTGCAGTTCTATTCGTGCCGGTGCACCTTGCTGGGGAGGCTCGCACCCTAACCTCACAGGGTTACCTTGAGTTCCATCTATCCCACCTTTCCAGGCAAATTCACCTCACACCGGCCCAGCCCAATCCTCTGCCAACAAGTGACCGGGATTGATTCAGGGGCAGGCACGTGACCCTGTTGGGGATCAATGAATGATGGCTGAGGCAGGAGAATTGGACAGCTACGTGCCAGCTTGGAGGGCACAGTGAGCTCTTTCCTAAAATAGTGCTAACATTAGATGAAATAACGGCTTATCAGGAGAGTCCTCAACTAGGAACCATGAGGCTCTGGGTTTGGTGACACAAACCTGTTCTCTCATTGTAGAGGGAATCTTTTGTGCAATGTATGGAAGCTTCACCTGTCAATAAAAAAATAAAAATAAAAAATTAAAAGCCTGTGGCCAATGAGCTGAAGCAGGAATTTTCAGAAGGTGGGACATCCAACGGAGAGAAAGAGGATTCTGGGAAACTGTCAGGGGTGGGAGATTTTGCCTCAGAGACAGAGGAAGACAGTTGCAAACTGAGGACCAGGTAACCAGCCACAAGGCATTCATAGGATAGAATATACAGGGTATTAAGTTATGAGCTAGTTGGGGAACAGGCCCAAACTATTGGGCTAGGCATTAATCCATATATAAGTCTCAGAGTCATTATTTCTGGGAACAAATTAGCCAGGTGAAAAAACACAAGGTTTCAGAGAGTAGCAACTACATACAGATAGTAACAACTATATCTCATCACTTGGGAGATGGAAGTAAGAGGATCAGAAGTTCAAGGTCATGGTTAAGAACACTGGTTGCTTTAATCCCAGCACTTGGGAGGCAGAGGCAGGCAGATTTCTGAGTTCTAGGCCAGCCTGGTCTACAAAGTGAGTTCCAGGACAGCCAGGGCTATACAGAGAAACCCTGTCTCGAAAAACAAACAAACAAACAAACAAACAAAAAACACAAAAAACAAACAAACAAACAAAAAAGAACACTGGTTTCGCATGGCAGTGGTGGTGCACGCCTTTAATCCCAGCATTTGGGAGGCAGAGGCAGGCGGATTTCTGAGTTCGAGGCTAGCCTGGTCTACAAAGTGAGTTCCAGGACAGTGAGGGTTATACAGAGAAACCCTGTCTCAAAAAACCAAAAGAAAAGAAAAAAAGAAAAAGAACACTGGCTGCTCTTGAACATGACCTGGGTTTGTCCCTATGGTTGACATGAGAATAGCCTCCAAGGCTCATATATTTGAACCTTTGGTTTCTAGTTGGTGGAACTGTTTGAGAAGAATTAGGAAGTGTGGCCTTGAAGGAGGCGTGGCCTTGAAGGAGGCGTGGCCTTGGAGGGGCGTGGTCTTGGAGGGGCGTGGCCTTGGAGGAGGCATGGCCTCCTCAGAGGAGGTGTTTCCCTGAGGATGGATGTGCTTTGAAGGTTCACAAGTCCAGGCCAAGTCTGCTCTCACTCTCTCTGCCTGCAACTTTTGGATCAGATGTGAGCTCTCAGTGACTGCTCCAATGCCATGCCCACTGGCCTTCTGACACACGCCCATGGCCATGGCCTCTAACCTTCTGAAGCTGTAAGCAAGCCCCTAATTAAATGCTTCCTTCTAAAGTTGCCTTGTGATGGTGTTTCATCATAGGGATAGCACAGGAACTGAGACAGCTCCCAGCACTCACAGGGTGGCGGCTCAATACAATCCACTACTCTAGTTCCAGGGATTCAAACTAGCATCCTCTTGGCCTCCTTGGGCACTGCATGATAGTAGTTCATGTGCGTACACGTGGGCACAGTAGTCATACACATAAAATAAATCTGTTTAAAAAAATGTTCAGTCGAGCTGGGCGTAGTGACGCACGCCTTTAATCCCAGCACTCAGGAGGCAGAGGCAGGCAGATTTCTGAGTTCGAGGCCAGCCTGGTCTACAAAGTGAGTTCTAGGACAGCCAGGGCTATAAAGAGAAACCCTGTCTCGAAAAACCAAGAAAAAAAAAAAAAAAGTTCAGTCATACCAGCTACTATCAACCCTGATGAATCTAGTTTGATCCCCAGAACCCGGGTAAAGATGAAAGGAAAAAAAGCAGCCAGGTGTCGTAGCATAGGCCTTTAACCCCACCACTGGGGAAACAGAGGCAAGCAGAACTCTGATTTCGAAGCTAGCCACCCTAGAGCGAGTTCTAGGACAGCCAGGGCTACGCAGAGAAAAAAGAAAGAGAGAGAGAGAGAGAGAGAGAGAGAGAGAGAGAGAGAGAGAGAGAGAAAGGGGGAAAGGGAGGGGGACGCACACAGGCAAATGTTAATTAGTTAATTAATGCTGTGGAGCTGGCCGTGGTGGCGCACGCCTTTGATCCCAGCATGCGGGAGGCAGAGGCAGGCAGATTTCTGAGTTCGAGGCCAGCCTGGTCTACAGAGTGAGTTCCAGGACAGCCAGGGCTACACAGAGAAACCCTGTCTGGAAAAAAAAAAAAATTAATGATGTGGAGAGCCTGCCTTGGAGGAATCACAGAGAGCTGTGAAACTGCAGACAGTAACCACGGTCACGGTCACCGTATCAAAGCCGTGCATGAAACTGTGATAGTTATTTTTTTCCCTTTTTCTTCCCCAACTTCCACTGTCTCTGTTTCTACTTATTTGGTAAGCCAATTCATTTTTGTAAACCAGTTTTCAGCCAAGGCAGCAAAATTCATGATTAATCAATGCCCAGTGTCTTTCAAAGGCTTACCAGAACTAACCTCCATTATTTTGAGTCCTGAGGGCAGCATTATGATACACCTTGCATTATAGCCCCACATCTCCCATGGCTGTTTGTCTGAGCCCCTCACAAGGCAGACAGTCACCTCCCTGTCCACAGACATAGACTGAGCTAGAGCCTGGCCCTGAGCATCTCTGTGGTCCTAGCTGGCTGACGTGAGCATCTTACAGTACACTGTGGATGAGGTACTGATGAGGGTTAAGCTGCATCCATGCCCAGGCACCAGGCCTAGCACAACGAAGAGCCATCAAAATGTAAGAAATGTATGTTGGGGTCCATCAGGTAAAGGCACTTGGTACCGAGTCTGACCACAGAATTCAGTTATGGGGACCCAGGCCACAAAGTTGTCTACTGACCTCCACATGACCTCCAAAGCCGACAGGCATGGTTGGTTGGTTTTTGCTCTCTCTCTCTCTCTCTCTCTCTCTCTCTCTCTCTGTGTGTGTGTGTGTGTGTGTGTGTGTGTGTGTGTGTGTGTTAAAAGGGGGCCCCATTACACAGCCTTGGCTGTGGCTAGCCTGGCACTAGGTATGTAAACCAGGCTGGCCTTTCTTAAAGACATCTGCCTGCTTCTCCTCCTGAGTGCTGGGACTAAAGGAATATTTATACCACACTGCTTGGCAGATAAATTTTCAAAGTGTATGATGGGACCATAGAGATGGCTCAGTGGGTAAAAATGCTCATTACAAAAGCTTGGAGGAACCCATATAAAGGCATGTACATTAGTGTACACACACACACACACACACACACACACACCGATTTTTAAAAAATGTAAAAGCCACTTTTTGATGGTGTAAGCCATCCCAGCATTTAGAAATCAGAAGCAAGAGGTTCTCTGATAGTGAGGCCCTGTCTCAAGACAGAGGAAAATATAATATAGATAGATAAATAGATAGACAGAAAGAGACAGAAAGACAGAGACAGGACAGACAGAGAGAGACTAAGAGAGACAGAGGCAGACAGACATACAGAGAGAGAGACAGAGAGACAGAGAGACAGAGAGAGACAGAGAGATATCTACACATAGAGAGGCAGAAAGAGACATGAGGATTGGGGGGAGGGGAGAGATCCAAGCTGAAGTTGCGGCATGCTACCTTGCAGTCAGCCCAAGAGCCCTTGTTGCAATCTCCCCCCGGGGGGCGGGGGTGTCTGCGTGCCTCGGTTTCCTTATTCCGCGATGCTCCCCCCCCCCAAACTGCTCCTGAAGCTCCTGGAAGGTTCTGTGCGGCGGTGACTCAGGCGCGTCCCCGGTTCCCCAGGCGCGCACGGCCTCGGCCACCCGCGCGCGCGCTGGGTCCATTTTTACCCGAACTCCGCTAAAAATAGTCACCGCGCTGCTGCGAAGCGGAGCCCGAAATAGCGGCCGCCAGATAAGGCAGCGACGACTCAGCGCTTCCGGGGAGCGGAAGGCACCCGGGAGGCGGCCCCGCGATCACCGCGGCCAGCCCTGCCCGGATCTGCACCCCCACCCAGCCTGGCCCCGTCAGGTCCTGCATCTGTCTGTCCATCCCACCCCTGTCGGGACCACGGTGTCCCGGGAGGCAGCTGGGCTGGATGCTGAGAGGGTCTGACATCTGTGTTGGTGTAGGTCTCTGGAGGTGGCTGGAGTTGGGACTCGCCTGGCGTCTGACCTCTGGTCCCTTACTTGGTTGGTTTTGTATATTTGTTTTTGAGGCAGGGTCTTGCAATGTAGCCTGGCAGTTCTGTAACTTGCTTTGTAGACCAGGCTGGCCTCAAACTTACAGACATATATGCCTGTTGCCACCTAGTGAGTGCTGAGATGGAAGGCAGGGGCCACATCTGGTCCTTTTGTGTTATTATATATATATATATATATATATATATATATATATATATACACACATATATTGTTCATTTATTTTTAGACAGAGTCTCAATATGTAGCTCTGGCTTGCCTGGAATTCACTATGTAGACCAGGCTATGATTCAACTCAGAGATATCTGACTCTGCTTCCTGAGTGCTGGGATTAAAAGTGTAGCATGCATGGCTATTCATTTATTGCTTTAAAATACCTTAAATATACGCTTTGTTTATTATTTATTTATTTATTTATTTACTATGTATGTCTGTGGAGGCGAGAGGTGAAGGTACTGTCTTCAGTTGCTTTCCATACTCTCCTTGAGACAAGGGTTCTCAGTGAGCCTGGGGCTAGCTCACTCACTGGCCACACTGGCTGACCACAGAGCCCAAGGAATCCTCTGGTGTCCGCCTCTGCAGCTAACACTGTGTGCAACCACGCCCAGCTTTCTACCTGGACGCTTGGGATTGTTGTGGTCGAACCGTGGAGTCATCCCCTGGTCTCCTACTCTACGCATTTTTGGGGGCATCTTGCTATGTAGTTCTGGCTGGCTGGCTTGGTACTTGCCAGCTTAATTTCTAATTGTTTTGTTTTTCAAGATAGGGTTTCTCTGTATAGCCCTGGCTGTCCTGGAACTCATTTTGTAGACCAGGCTGGCCTCGAACTCAGAAATCTGCCTGCCTCTGCCTCCGGAGTACTGGGATTAAAGGCGTGTGCCACCATGGCTGGCTAATTTCTATTTTTTAAATGATGTGTTTATTATTGATGTTGTTATTTTGTTTTTAGAGACAGAGTTTCTCTTTGTAGCCCAGGCTGACTTTGAACTCACAGAGCTCCGCCTGCCTCTGCCTCCTGAGTGCTGGGATTAAAGATGTGAGCAGTTATTTTTATAGAAGTGTGCATACCTGAATGAGCTTATTGCATTGCATGCTTATAGGATCCTCTGGAGACCTGAACATGGCATCATATCCACTAGAATTGGAGTTACAAGGGGTTGTGAGCCACCCCAAGTATTAGGAACCAAATGTAGTAACATCTACAAGAGCAGTGAGCACAGGGTCCCCAATGGAGGAGCTAGAGAAAGGACTCAAGGAGCTGAAGGGGTTTGCAGCCACATAGGAGGAACAACAATATGAACTAACCAGTATCTCCAGAGCTCCCAGGGACTAAACCACCAACCAAAGAGTACACATGGTGGGACTCATGACTCCAGCTGCATATGTAGCAGAGGATGGCCTTGTTGGTCATCAATGGGAGGAGAGGCCCTTGGTCCTGTGAAGGCTCGATGCCCCAGTGTAGGGAAATGCCAGGGCCAGGAAGCAGGAGTGGGTGGGTTGGGGAGCAGGGGGAGGAAGGGAGGGATAGGGGATTTTTGGAGGGGAAACCAGGAAAGGGGATCACATTTGAAATGTAAATAAAGAAAATAAATTAATAATAATAATAATAATAATAATAATAATAATAATAATAATAATAAAGAGCAGTAAGCATGCTGACTGCAGCGGAGCTGTCTCTCCAGCCCTACATTTCTATCATTTCCTTTTTCTTGGCTGGGTGACGCTTTCACTGTGCAGACCAAGGCCAGCAGCCTTAAACTCTCAATCCCCCTACCTCAGCCTCAGTCTCCTCTGTACAAGTGTGTGCCCTCACACCAGGCCTTATTTCCTTATTTTATTAACTTTCTTTCTCTCTCTCTCTCTCTCTCTCTCTCTCTCTCTGTGTGTGTGCACATGCACAGTTGAACACATATGTACAGGCCAGAGGTCAACCTCCAGTGTCATTCCTCAGATCCTGCCCATGTATTTTATTGAGATTTTTATACATTTTTATGTTTTCTGGATGAGTGTTTGCCCTGCCTGTATGGTGGCACCAGTGTGTATGGTGCCCTTGGAGGTCAGAGAAAGCTGTGAGATCTCCTGCTGCTGGTTGTGAGCTGCCATGTGGACGCTGGGTCCTCTGGAAGAGCAGCCAGTGCTCTTTGCCCTCTGTACTAGGCCTTTTCTTTTGAGACAGGGTCTCCCACTAGCCTGAAACCTGCTCAGTAACCTAGCCAAGGAGCCCTAGGGATCTGCCTGTCTCTGGCTCCTCAGAGCTGTGCTTATAAGCACACGGGGCCAAGCCCAAAGTTTTCTGTCTGTTTTTAAAGTGGGTTAACTCAGGTCCTGCCTTGTGCAAGGCAAGCAACTGAACTACCTCCCAGGTCCTTAGTTACTATTTTTGACTGACGTCATAATTATACACATTCATGAGGCACTGTATCTTTTCATTAACTTCACTTGTATTGGAAAACGATCGGCATAGGCTAATTAGCAAACCTACCACTTTTAACTTTTAACTTTTTCTTACTATGACAGGATCTGGCATAGGCTTTAAACAGATTTTGTAGCCTAGGATGATCTTGAACTTCCCTCCCGCCCCACCTCCTGGGCGCAGAGAGGGCAGGTTCACACCGCCACACCCTGTGCGAACCTTTAAGGGTCTTAGTCAATAGGATCTAAGCAGCCATGCAGCCTTCAGTGTCTGCTATCACTGCAGTGATCTGCTGGACCCCTATGCCAGTGGCCTAGGTGACCCTGCTACGAAGGGAGAACCTTCACAGAGGGATGGAAGCATGCCAGTCAGTAATCTCAGTCCTAAGGAATCAGATGCAGGAGTTCTAGACCAGCCTGAGGCATATATTCCTATGAGAACTTATCTCAAAAGAAAAGGGGGTGTGGACCCTCAGGCTTGAAGAGGCACAGGATGCCACCTTTGAAGGGGATGAAAGTTTTCCAAAACTTCAGGTGGAAGTGAGGGGTAATAGCACGCACCTGTCACCCCAGAGAGAGGAGGACTCAGAGGCAATAAAGACGAGCAGGCTGGGGGAGACAGATAGACAGAGAGACAGACAGACAGATAGACAGACACAGAAAGACACAAAGAGGCAGAAAAACACAGAGAGACAGAAACACAGAGAAACAGAAACACAGAGACAGAAACACAGAGAGACAGACATGCAGGGAAAGGAACGTAGAGACAGACAGAGAGAGGCATACAGAAATAGACACAGGGAGACAAAGAGAGGAAGAGGGAGAGAGAGACAGAGAGATACAGAGATGGACAGACAGAAAGACAGAGACAGAGATGGGCAGTCAGAAAGAGACAGAGATGAACAGAGACACAGGGAAACAAAAGACACACAGAGACAGATGGACAGACAGAAAGACATGCAGAGAGACACAGATACACACACACACACACACAGAGAAGTGAGGAGAAGGGGGAGGGAAGAAAGTCTGTGGAAATAACCCAGTCATTACAGTACTTTTTATACAAGAATGAAGGCTTGAAGGCCGGGTGTGGTGGCGCACGCCTTTAATCCCAGCACTCGGAAGGCAGAGGCAGGCGGATTTCTGAGTTCGAGGCCAGCCTGGTCTACAAAGTGAGTTCCAGGACAGCCAGGGCTACAGAGAAACACTGTCTAAAAAAAAAAAAAAAAAAAAGAATGAAGGCTTGAATTCAATCCCCAGATCACACTTTAAAATGCCAGACTTGGGCTGGTGAGATGGCTCAGCGGTTAAGAGCACCGACTGCTCTTCCCAAGGTCCTGAGTTTAAATCCCAGCAACCACATGGTGGCTCACAACCATCCGTAATGAGATATGACGCCCTCTTCTGGTGTGTCTGAAGACAGCTACAGTGTACATACATATAGCAATAAATAAATCTTTAAAAAAAAAAAAAAAAAAAAAACGCCAGACTTGTACTGGAGAGACTGCTCAGTGGTTATTGATCTCTCTTGTAGAGAACACAGGTTCGAGTCCCAGCACCCACATTGTAGTTCCCAACTATCCGTAACTCCAGCTCTAGCAGGTCTGATGGCCTCATCTAACCTCTTCTTGTACCATGTATGTATACATGCATGTAGGCAAAAAGCTCACACTTAAAACGAAACAAGTGAATCTTTTAAAAATAAGATTAAGAGCCGGGCATGGTGGCGCATGCCTTTAATCCCAGCACTCAGGAGGCAGAGGCAGGCGGATTTCTGAGTTCAAGGCCAGTCTGGTCTACAAAGTGAGTTCCAGGACAGCCAGGGCTATACAGAGAAACCCTGTCTCGAAAAACCAAAAAAAAAAAAAAAAAAAGATTAAATAAAAAAGACAGCCCAGGCAAGGGGGCTGCAGAGATAGAAAATTCTCACTCTTACAGAAGACCAAGGTTGTGTTACAATAAGCACATGACTGCTCAGAACTGTTATTCCAGTCTGGGAATCTGATGACCTCTTTTGGCCTCTTTAGGTACTACACACATATGGTATACATATGGTCAGTCAAAGCATTCATATGCATAACAATACTAAATAAATAAATAAATAAATGCCAGCTTCAAATTCCATCACTGTGGAGGTAGAAGCAGGTGGATCCCTGGAGCTGGGGAGTGGGCCAGCCTCGTTTGTTTATCTAACTGCAGGCCAGTGAAAGACCCTATCTAAAAGACAAAGTAGGCTGGCACCTGAGGAATGGTACTGGATGCTATGCTATGGCTTCTACATTCATATACACGTGTGTGTGTGTGTGTGTGTGTGTGTGTGTGTGTGTGTGTGTGTGTGCATATAGAAGTGCACACATAGCTGGACGTGGTGGCGCACGCCTTTAATCCCAGCACTCGGGAGGCAGAGGCAGGCAGATTTCTGAGTTCGAGGCCAGCCTTGTCTACAAAGTGAGTTCCAGGACAGCCAGGGCTACACAGAGAAACCCTGTCTCGAAAAACCACACACACACACACACACACACACACACACACACACAAAAGAAATGCACACATATGTCCACAATCATGTGCATGCATGTGTGTGTGTGTGTGTGTGTGTGTGTGTGCGCCACTGGAAAGTGGCTATGACCAAAGCAAGACTCAAGTTAGGGCACAAAATGAGGCTGCCAAGAGGATCATCTATAACCTTCCCCTAGGAGACTCCAGAAAACTCCCTTTGGGAGGAAAAGATGAAAATACAGTGTCAGTGCCTATCTACTGTGGCCCTGAGGCACCCAGAAATGTTTAGAGCAGGAGAATGAAGTTACTAAATGACATCTGAGGGACACACTGAGGTGCCAGCAGGCTAGCTGTATGACATCAGAGTGATTTGCCACCTACAGGCATCGATAGTCACGCCCTGGGTCGAGGGAGAGGAGGACAAGAGGAAATCCAGGAACACATTAGCTGGCGGATGAGTAGCTCGTCCCCAGCCCCAAGGAAGGGTCTCTCGGAGAGCTGATGGGAAGGTCTATCGCTGGAGGCTGGGTCTGGAGAAGGTTTACCTGCAGTCATTGACAATAGGATAGCGTTAGCCAAAGGAATTCTGGATTCCTGGGCCAGGGTTTTGGTGACTGCTAGATAGTCTCCACGGTAGGCAGTAAGGTAGGCAGTGAGGGGACAGACTAGGTACTCAATGTATTTGTTATCATTTCCAGAAGTTCCAGGCTGGTCTTGAACTTGAGACAATCTCCCTGCTTCAGCCTCCAGAGAGCTGGGATTACAAACCACATCTGGCTTCAATCCACAATAAATAAATGTGTGGCAAAAAAGGCAACCAGCACCCTGTGGGAATTAGTTCACGATCTGGGACTCAGTTTATCCACCTGGCTGATAGCCATTGCCATGAGAATGAGAACCTCCCAAAGGAACATCGCTAGGTCCACTTGGGCCTCAGATAAGGGCCTGGATTCTCCATTAGGAGGTGCTTGAACAAGAAAAAGCCGTTCCGCCTGGCTGTGACACGCCCACGGTGATGTAATGAGTCATCAGCGGGGATCCCGACTTAGGCCCCTCCTTGGGGATGAAGGAGGAGACTAACCCGGGATCGGTGGCCCGGCAGGGTTACATAAGCAGTAATCCTGTCGCCGGACGTCCTGGCTCGGTTGGGGACAATGGACAGGGAGGGGCTGTCCCTCCTGGCGCCTGAAAGTAACCAGTCTCCCCTTTCTGATTCACCCGCGTTTCCGGCTCTTTGAAACCTTCCCAGGAAAGGATTTTGGTGTCCCTAAATTCCACTTGCGATCCTATACCCTACAATTCAGCTCCTCACACACCCTGTAAATATATATCCTCTACTAAGCCCCCCAGGTTCTACCTTTACAACATCTCTTGCAGTTCCAGATCCCCCTAAATTTCTAGTCCCCACATTCCTTTTTGGTCCAGCCATCCTTAGCCTGTCTTTCAGCACTCCCAAACTGCGCGGACCTCCCACTTGACCTTTCCTTTTTTTTTTTTTGGTTTTTCGAGACAGGGTTTCTCCGTATAGCCCTGGCTGTCCTGGAACTCACTTTGTAGACCAGGCTGGCCTCAAACTCAGAAATCCGCCTGCCTCTGCCTCCCGAGTGCTGGGATTAAAGGCGTGCGCCACCACGCCCGGCTTCACTTGACCTTTCCTAATGTCCTCCAACATCTCTGAATCTTCCCCAAACTCCTCTCTCTTCCCTCCAACTGACCCTTAGACATACTCCTAACTCCTATTCCCAGATTCCTCCTGTCTCCTTGAAACAGTTCCAATATCCCTATCTTGTCGCAGTCCCCTTATCTATTCTCCCATCTCTGCTTTCCCAAGTCAAACAAACGACTCCCCGGGTACCAGCCCGGCACGAGGTGACCTTGCACCCCTCCCAACGCGCTCCCACGCTGAGCCAGGATTCCCAGGGCCGAGCTCCCGTTGGTGGCCCAGAGACCCAATTTGCAGCTGCAAAACATTGGTCTCTAAGGCAACAAGCCCCGCCCTGAGGCGGGTCCTGTGGGAACCCCGCAGCCAGGGCCAGGGGAGGGCGCTTGCAAACAGGCTGGACTGGGACCTGAGAAACACGGGTCACCGCCATCCCCCCCCCCCCCCGCCCCCCCCCCCACCCCCCCCCCCCCAGTCCTAGCGTACACACAGACTCAGACACCGGGATACAACAGGGCCAAACAGACCTCGGGACCCTGGAGCAAAGCAAAACAAAACAAAACAAAAAAACAAAAAGTAAATTAAATAAATAAATAAATAAATAAATACATACATACATACATACATACATACCTTAAGGGATTGGAGACTTCAGCCCCCAGGAACTATCAGGGATGAAGAGATAAGACAGAGGCCTCTCCACTAGAAGAGCAAGAACCAGCCCTAGGAATAGACACCGAGATAGTGCTATTAAACACAGGCAACCTAAACACACGCGGGGCCGCCCCTGATATCAGGATAATCTTTTTTTTTTTTCCCTCACTAGGGACTTCAAGCCCTGTTTCTGGGACTTCCCCTCGCCTCATCTCGGTTTCACATCTGTAAACGTGGGGACCTTCATACGCAGGCCTTAGGGCAATGTCGCTGTGGTGACGATGAACGGTTTCTGAAGACCTAGAGATTGAAGCGTTGATCACCCTGCACAGCATTCCTAAAGGAGTCATTCAGCATCTGTTGAACATCTACTAGAGGCCAGCCCGTGCACTCTGAGCTGTGTGACAAGAATGACAGTACTCTGGGTGCTTGTGAGTAGGGAAGGAGCTAGGCAAGGAATTCATAGGTAATAAACATGGACAAAGCCAGGTGGTGGAGATGGCACTCACCTCTAATCCCTGCCCTACAGAGGGAGAGGCAGGCAGATCTCTGAGTTCGAGGCCAGCCTGGTCTACAGAATGAGTTCCAGGACAGCCACAGCTACACAGAGAAACCCTGTCTGGAAAAACCAAAAAAAAGAAAAAGAAAATAAATATCTATTTTAAAATATAATCAAAAGGTTTTTTTTTAAAGGAAGACCTAAAAAAGAAGGCAATGTTTCAGTAAATAGTCAGGAGGGGAGCCTGTAAACATCTGAACTGAGCATGCCCGAATCAGAGGAAACAAGAAACACAGGGGTAATCCCCCAGTGAGGGGCTGGAGGCGTGGCTTAGTGGTAGAGTCCCTGCCTAGAATCCCCCAGTGAAGGGCTGGGGTGTGGCTCAGTGGTAGAGCCCCTGCCTAGAATCCCGCAGTTAGGAGTGGCTTCTGTAGCATTTGGAAAGCTCTAAAACAGGCCACCAGAGTCTAGCAAGTGTAGAGAGCTTGCAGGAATAGGACAAGGTCAGTGTAGCAGAGGGAACTAGAGGAGGGAGTGACAGACAGGACAGGCCTGTTTTGTGGGCCACAGTGAAGCCTTTGACTTTAACCCAGTACAGAGTACTGAGAGAGGTGTGGGCTGAAGTGCTACATGTGACCAGAATTGGTGGCACACACCTAAAATCCCAGCCCTTGGAAAGTGGAGGCAGAAGAACCAAGAGGTCAAAGTCCTCCTCGGCCACCCAGGGCTAAGTGTGACCCTGTCTCAGGCAAAGGAGGAACACTCCATGAGGTGGTTTTGATTTGGAGGGGGCCCAGCAGACTATGTGCACAGAGCAGACGGCAGGATGGAGGCAAAGGGACCAGTGGGGAGGAGCAGCAGTGACAGTACCTCGGACTGGAAGGCAGCACGGAGCAGCAACCCCACGGAGGCAGGCACAGTGGCGACCATCTGTGATTCCAGCGCTGCGGTGAGGGTGGGGTAGGTAGGAGGTGTTCATGCCCAAGCCATGCAGGGTTATATGGCAAAGACCCTGCCAAACGCTGACAAGAAAGCAGGAAAGAAAAAGACAGCACCCGAAGGCAGATGAACGTTGAGCTGCAAAATTTGTTGATGGTCACATTCCTGACAAGTCTTTAGCAGAGAGCAGCAGCCACCATGATGTCAGATGGTGTCCATCTGGTCCCTTTGGACGTCATTATTAGTGCCAATGAGATGTTAGTGGGTAAAGGCACCCGCTGGACAAGCCTGGCAAGCTGAGGTCAGTTCTGGGACCCACATACTGGTGAGGGGAGAAAGGAGATTTCACAATCTATTCTATGATCTCCACACATTCATTGTGGCATGAGAGTCCCCAAACACACTTCATACACATGTGCACACACCACATGCACACAAATATATCACACCACATAAATACACACATCGCATGCACAGACACATATCACACCACATGTAATTCACATAGCACATGCACATATCCCACCACATATACACACATATCACATGCACTTGCACATATCACACCACATGTACACACACATCACATGAACACATATCACATCACATGCACACACACATATCACACCACAAGTATACACACATCACATGCACACACATATCACACCTCGTGTATACACATATCACATGCACACACACACACAGAGGCACTCCCATTAATAATACATTAAAAACACATTTTTAAAAGGGGGAGGATGCCAGTGGTGGTGGTTCAAGCCTTCTAGGACTATGGAGGCAGGGGCAGGTGGATCTCTGTGAGCTGGAAATCAGCCTGGTCTACAGAGTAAGTTTCAGGACAGCCAGGGCTACACAGAGAAACCAAAGTAGTAGTAGTGGTAGCAGCAGCAGCAGCAGCAGCAGCAGTAACAGTAGCAGTAATAAATAAAAGAGAGAGGGTCAGGAGAGATGGCTCTGTGACTAACAACACTGGCTGCTCTTTGCAGAAAACCTGAGTTCAGTGCTCACAGGACACATTGGCAGCTAATAACCATCAGTTCCAGGATATCTGGCTTCTTGGGTACCTGCATCTGCATGCGTGAGTACACACACACACACACACACACACACACCACGTGTAGAAATAAAAATAAATATTAGGGCTTGGAAAGAGGGGCCAGTAGGAGCCGTGGTTGTTCCTGCAGAGGACCTGGGTTTGATCCCCCGTACCCACATGGTGGCTCACAACCATCTACAACTCCAGTTCCAGGGGCTCCTATGCCAATTCTGGCCTGGGAAGGCACCAGGCACCTGGCATGTATGTGGTGCACAGGCATTCACACAGGTAAAACACCCATACACATGGACAATTAAAAACATAAATCATTAATGAGAAATGTTATAGGCAGAAACTAAGGCCCCAAAATGTCATTCATCTCAGATGTACGATTCACAGTCTCTGAAGACAGAACCACCAAGAGATAACAAACATCGTCAGCTTCCAGAGCCACAGCCAGCGCTGCACCCCTCCATATGGGCTTGTCCCGCAGTTCTGTGGCAAGGTTCTCAGGTAACCACATCCAGCAGGGTGTTGTCCAGACCCAACAGGGAAAATGTTGCTTGACAGGTGCGAGGCTTGTCAGGCCACATCCCCTGTGCCGACTCGGGTCACTAGCTTACAGACAGGCTGGTACATGCCAAGGGGAGGACCCACAGCCTTCCACGATCAATCACAGTCCTAAAGCAGGCACACCCCACACTTCCTGCAACAACCTGTGTAAGTTAGTCACACATGTCTACTGAGATGTGGCCCTGGGCTCTTGGAGATGTGTTTTCTGATGGTATGAAAACAAACGCTTTCTACCTGTCACTTCTGTCTGTCTGTCTGTCTGTCTGTCTGCGCTAGAGATGGAATCCAGAGCTTTCTGTGGGCTAGGAAAGCACTCAAAGCATAAGCCACGCCCCCAGCCCCCTCACTGGGGGATCCTAGGAAGGGCTCTACCACTGAGCCACGTCCCCAGCCCCTCACTGGGGGATCCTAGGAAGGGCTCTACCACTGAGCCACACCCCCCAGCTCTTCACTGGGGGATTCCAGGATGGGTCTCTACCACTGAGCTACATTCCCATCTCTTTTTATTTTGAAACACATGTTTTGTCTAGTTACTGAGGTTGGACTGGCTGTATTTCCCCTCCCCCAGCCTCTTGAGTGGCTGGGATACATACTTGCACCTCTTTACTGCAGTTAAAGGAACTCTTGTTTGTGCCCCCCCCCCCCCCCGCCCAGTGTCTTTGCAGAACCTATCCTACTAGGCATCAGGACTTGGCTTTTGGACAAGTATCAAACACGCAAAACACACAGACTCACACACCCATACACACAGAAATAATAAACTAATAAACATAAAGTTCTTAAGTAAACCCATGATTGGAAGGCAGAATGATAATTAGGTAGACAGAAGGCCCCCCACCCCAGGAGGGGTGCATGTCCTTTCAACAGTGTGTATACACACGGCCCATGCTTGCTAGTCATAAGCCATTGCCATGGGTTGACCATCTCAGGGGACCAGGTTCTCCTCTCCAGGTCTCCTATGTAGGATGTACCAAAGACATCGTTTACATAACCTTTCCTCATGCAGAACCTAAGAGCTTTACATAACATTGCATGGTGAGTCACTACACAGACACAGGGCAGCGACCTGACAAACCCCATGAGGGGAACCCCCACCCAGGACCGTTACCCGGAAATGACTCTGTGACACAGAGATCATGGGTTTCACAGAGGAGAAAGTGGGGTCAGAAAGGACAAGTCACTGGCTTAGGGTCACACAGTCAGGGTTTAACATGGCAGTGTTGCAGCACAACCTGCCAGTTGGTGGAACATAATAAAAACATCACTAATAGTAGCTGGAGAGATGGTTCAGTGGTTATGAACAGTTGCTCTTGCAGAGGTCCTGGGTTTGATTCCCACCCAACACCCACATTACAACCATCTGTAACCCCCAGACACTCAGGTAGTGCACGCTCATGTACATAAATTAATAAATCAAAAAATGTATTTTTAAAAATCACTAGTATTTTAGTATGCCTATTTAGTATGCCACAGTGCATGAAATACAATTCATTCCTATTTGCCACTTATTTTACGTTTTTATTAACCTGTTCTGTGTGGGGTGAATTGTGTGCTATGTCCTGTGTGTAGAGGTCAGAAAACAACCTACAAAAGTCAATTATCTCTTTTCACCTGTATTTAAGTCCCAGGGATCGAACTCAGGTTAACATCAAGCGCCTCTGCCCACTGAACCATCTCCCTTGCTCATTTATCTTAAGATCAGTAAGGTACAGAACCAGGTCAGTTTCTTATTGTCATTTATTTACTTATTGTGTAGGGTAGGAGGATAGGTGCCAGCATGCGAATGTAGAAGTCAGAGGAAAACACTTCTATCATGTGGATCCCAGGGACTCAAGTCATTTTCTCAGGCTTGGTGGCAAGCGCTTCTGCCCACTACCCGCTTTACAGAATTTAGCGATTTCACACTTCTCATGGTGAACAATGTTACGATGCCACCTCAGTAAAGAAAGGGCTCACAGGTCAAAGTCACAGAGCAGGTACCGGAATCCAGTTTTTGTCTCACCACAACGTACATACCTGACGCACCTGCTGCAAACGAACCTGACCAAAAGTACAATCAACAAACACCAACATTTCAAGTACTTGAGATGAAATATCTAAGCCAGGCGATGATGGTGCATGCCCTTAATCCCAGCACTTGAGAGCCAGAGGCAGGTGGATCTCTTGTGAGTTCGAAGCCAGCCTGGTCTACAGAGTGAATTCCAGACAACCAGGGCTACAAGAGAGCTGTCTCAAAACACCGCGGGGGGGGGGGAAAGAAAGAAAGATATCTACAGTTGCCAGCTGCAACCTGGTATTCTCTCTCCGCTTCGAGAACGGGGGTAAGCTTAACCCAGCCTCCAAATCCACTGACTGTCCCGGTAGTCAGAAAGGAACTGTTTTTCTCTTCTTACAGCTCCCGGATCTCCTCCCGGGATCCAGGGAGGGCTCCTGCTACTTTAAGACCAAGAACAGTCGCTTCGCGTTGCCTGGGCAGCGCCAGGGCAGTTGCCTAGTAACGTCAACAAACCACAGCGCCGGAGCGACTCCGTGCGCCCTCCCCTCGACCGCCCGCGCTGACGCAGTGACGCGGCAGCCTGTGGCACGCCGTTACCTAGCGACGGGAAGGTTGTTTGTCCCTGGCCAAGCGGCGCGACCGCGCACAGCAGCCAGGACCAGCCAGGGCAGACAGACGGCTCGACCCGGAGATGGCAGTGAGGGGACACTCGTATCCCCAAATTACCACCGTCTACTTTCTGTCTGCGCCCCCTCCTCCCCGGAGTGCCTGTCTGTCCGGAGCCTCCCGCTCGCTGACTGTCTCCTTCCCCTCAAACCATAGCACACAAAAACAGGAGCACAAAAAGAGGAGAGGTGGCCCTTCTCAAGCGTGTCACTGTGACCTCAGATCCTAGGTTTCTGGGTGCAGTGCTGGGTCAGGGGATTCCCACCACCACTGGGGACGGTTGAGCAGTGTATGACCTGTGAACACGCACACACCTAGACCTACAGCCCTTGCCTGCCCTCTGTTCCCTCTCTCCCCTGTAGGTTTGCCTACCTGTCTCACTCCGCCAGTCTGAAGCATCCGGGCTCTGTGAAACAGTCCGCGAACTGGGAGGGTCTACCCACTGGCCCCAGCACCCCTCCTCCCAAGCCCCCCCATGCTGCTGCTTCATGTGATCAGGGCTGGGCCGAATCTCTGAGCAGAGAGAAGCAGGGTGTGACAGCATGAGTGGAGTGAGTTCTGGGGACAGTGCCCAGTTGTGTGATAGACAGCAGGTTCCGGAGGACCACTGTGCATGTGTGTGTGTGTGTGTGTTGTGTGAATGTTTGTGACTGTGTGTGTGTGTTGTGTGAGGGCCTTCCAGGTGATCTGGGAAGCTTGTGAATGTGGAAGTGCCTGTGGGTGGCTTCACCTCTAGCAGAGGCATTCTGCCTCCTGTATATTAACTATGTGTGCTCAGATAATCTACTCAAAGATGCCCTGGGGCCGCAGCGATAGAGCAGCTTACTTAGTGTACACAAGGCCGTGGGTGCAAAAACCCCAGAACTACAATCCCAGAACTCTCTCTGCACACTGAGTTCGACTTCTCCATTTGCTCATTAGAAAGAAAGAAAGAAAGAAAGAAAGAAAGAAAGAAAGAAAGAAAGAAAGAGAGAAAGTAAGAAAATAAAATGCTGGGTCTTCTTATAGCCCAGGCTGGCTTTGTACTCCCCATCCTTCTGCCTCAGCCTTCCAAGTGCTGGGATGATAGGCTTATGCCACAGCCACTATAGAGCCTACAATTTCCAGAGTTGCCTGCCTTTTGCAGTGTACTATGCCTTGTGAGGGACAGGCCCTGAGGGTCTGCTTGTGACCACACACCTGAGCATCTGTTTGCTGTGAGTTCTGTCCCCATTGCTTTGCCAGGCTGGAAGACACTGACACACCCGCCATGGTGCCAGTACCCATGGACTTGAATGGTGTGACTCCCTCTGTTCCAACGGGAGGGTCTCAGTGCCCCGTATCTGCTGTTTCTCAAATGTGATAGGTAATACAGAGGGAGGAGGGCTGACACAATTCATATCAAACTCCAAGCTAGCAAAGGCTAGAATGAGACCCTGTCTCAAGCTCTCCCCTAGAGAAGGGGAGTGTATAATTGCACCCACTCACAAGACTGTTGGCCATAAACAAGTTTGTATGGAAAATGTTTACAAAGTGCTTGTCACATCCAGGAGTGGTGGTGCACACCTGCATTCTCATACTTGGAGAGCAGAGCCAGGAAGATTAGGGACAGTTCCAGTCAGGCCTACATATTGAGACCTTATCTCAAAAACAAAACAACACATGCGCACACGCACACACACACACACACACACACACACACACACACACACACCCCTCAACAACCTCTGGAAGTTCACATTTTGGGAAAGGCATCTGGATGGTAGAGTTTAGGGATTAAGAGTAGAGACTAGAGTCCCTCCATGGGACCGAGTTGTAGAAAAGAAAGAAAAGAGAGCCTGCTAAGGCAGGCCAGCCTAAGGGCAGACTCCTGAAAGGACTTGCTCCAAATGATTGTTGAAGGTGGAGGACTCTGAGAAACTGGAATTGTGGGAAAAACTCTCAGGAAATGACAAAAGCCAGTTTGCAGGTTGGTGAGATTAGAAAGTAATGGCCACAAATATAGGGCACCATATACAGGCTGGTCTTGAACTTGTAATCCTCCTGCCTCAACCTCCCAACTATTATAGATCTATGTCCCCAGCTGGATGTATTTGCCTGTCTTGTTTCTTTCTGTGCCCCAGGGCTTCAGTGAATAGGGATGGCTGTCGATTAAATATCTGAATTGCTAGCAGGGTGGGTGAGTTAGGGCTTTAATCCCAGCCTTCAGGAGGCAGAGGCACACAGATCTTTGTGAGTTCAAGGCCAACCTGGTTAACGGAGAGAGTTCCAGGACAGTCAGAGCTACACGGAGAAACCTTGGCTCAAAAACAACAAAATATCTGAATGGCTGCTTGAATGACTGTGCAGATGGACAGATGGACAGATGGATGTGTACAATCCACAGCCTCTGATCCTTGGGATGGTGGGGAAGGCTTGATGGCTAACAAAGGCTGGCTCAGAGACCTGCTTCTGGGAACCCTTTCTTTCCTTTGTATCCCCAGCTCTAGGCCATGAAGGGTGTGTAGGGGGCCGGGAAGGGAGTGTCAGGCTCAGTGGCTGCTTGCCCTGGACTCTGGCCCAGAGTGTCTGGAGGAAGAATAGGGTATCTCGGGCGTCTGAGTCACCTTAGAGAAACCCTAGCCACATACCTGACTTCTGACATCACACATCCAGGGCAACCCTGGTGGCCGAGACAAGGAGACTGAATCATGGACTGAAATCAGCCACTTTGGGCACGGGCATGTGGGCCCCTAGTGACCCCCGAGACACCCCCAAGTGGCTGTCTGGCTGTGTGGGCATGCAAACCACATCAAGGACAGTAAAGGCTCTCCAGCCTGAGTCAGGGACAGGGTGGCCACTGTCAGAGACCACCGACCACAGCATCTGCAGGACAGGAAGAGAAAGTTGAGGGAGAAAAGGCAGAGGGTAGGCCCCAGTCAGGGAGAGGGAAGTGCCTGTGGGAGAAAGGAGAAGCTGTGGCTTGCGGCCAGTAGCCTGGTGACCTGTGGCTGGGATGTGGAATGGGGTCTTAGTGTTTGCGCACAGAATGGCGAAGTTGCAAGCGAGGCTCAGAGGACAATGGAGTCAGCAGACAATGGGCTCTTACACTTGCACACGCAGGCACAGGCGCACAAAAGCCAGCGTGGGAGCCCTAGCCTCCAGCCACCCCAGAGCTGCAGCTCACCACACACACACAAGTCTGTCCCCACAAGACTTGCTTTACCCTATTAAGTGACATCCGTAATTCTCATTGTGAAGATTGCAACTCACGGTATTTTGATGATCTCACTGGATATGAATAACTTACACGTTTGCAGGGTGTACCTCTTGCCAGGTACTGTTGTAGACTGTTTAGCTGTGCTAGGGATTGAACCTCAGGCTTCTTGCATTCTGGGCAAGCATTCTGCCATTGAGCTTGTCCTCAGACCCACGTGCCCACCGTTTGTCCCCAGACCCCTGTTTTATATGTAGTTCTCATATGTAGTTCCCAGAGGGCCTTGAGCTCACTCTATTACCCAGCCATGAACTCACTCACTGATCCTTCTACAATGATGGTAGGCATGACTAGCTACATACAGCTAAGTATCTGTCAGAGCGTGTATGTGTACCTTGGGGCAGACATCTGTCCAACTGTATATGTCTATACATTGTTAGGCTTCGGGGCTGGTGAGATGGCTCAGCGGGTAAGAGCACCCGACTGCTCTTCCGAAGGTGATAAGTTCAAATCCCAGAATCCACATGGTGGCTCACAACCATCCGTAACCAGATCTGGCGCCCTCTTCTGGAGTGTCTGAAGACAGCTACAGTGTTCTTACATATAATAAATAAAATAAATCTTAAAAACAAAACAAAACAAAACATTGTTAGGCTTCAAACAAATGGCTGAGGTGCCTATTTAACATATCAAGAGGACCTGGCCCCCAAGTTCTCCCTGCAATACCTCAGCTCCTATAGGCCCTCCTGGCTGGCATACCCCACCTCCTATGCTGAACTTCTCCAGCCCAGAGCCTGGGCTGTTCAACCCTATGTAATCCCCTCTCATTTTACCTATCCCCTCTCTTTGTACCTTAAGGCTGCACCTGGCTTCCCTGGCTGCCCTCCGTCTCTCCCCACACGGCTCAGGGTTAAGTCAACTCTGGACTATTCCTAGAGGTCCCTGCCTCCGGCTATGCCCTCCCACATATCTATAATAAACTCTCCTCTGCATACCTAGGAACAGTTGTGTTCCCTTCCTTTTCCTTTCTTAATTTCCTTTTCTTTTCATTCATACATCTGTTTCTTTGGATTCTGCATTCTATTCTCCCCCCTTAAAAATATACACAGCTAGCCAGGCATGGTGATGCACACCTTTAATCCCAGCACTCAAGAGGCAGACACAGGTCGATCTCTGTGAGTTCAAGACCAGCCTAGTCTACAAGTCGAGTTCCAGGCCAGACAGGCCTATACAGTGAGATTCTTGTCTCAAAAAGAAAAATGGGGGGCTGGTGAGATGGCTCAGCGGGTAAGAGCACCCGACTGCTCTTCCGAAGGTGATAAGTTCAAATCCCAGCAACCACATGGTGGCTCACAACCATCCGTAACGAGATCTGGCTCCCTCTTCTGGAGTGTCTGAGGACAGCTACAGTGTACTTACATATAATAAAATAAAATAAATCTTTAAAAAAAAAGAAAGAAAGAAAGAAAGAAAAATGTACACACACCCATCCATCCCCAGGCAGCATGGATAGGTTGTTCCAAATGCCTGGAGTCAGGTCTGACATTTGCACACAATGACCCTGCCACCGGTTGATCCAGCATTACATTTGAAGGAACAGAGAGATCCAGATAACTATGCTGCCCCATCAGACCTTATGAATGAAGACCCGAATGAAAGCTGATGTTTGTAATTCCAGCACTCAGGAGGTTGAAGCAGGAGGATTGCAGGGAGTTAGCTGGAAGCCAGCCTGTGCTATAGAGTAAGACTGCTTCAAACAAGAGAAATGAGAGCTGAAAAGATTCTTCAGTGGGTACAGACGCTTGCCTGTAAGTCCAAGGAACTGAGTTCAATTCCTGACATCTGCATAATGGAAAAAAAGAAGAAACTCCTTCAAGGTCACATACACACACACGCACACACACACACACACACACACACACACACACACACACACACACTCAAAGAAGTAACAATACTTTTTTAATTTAAAAGAACAACAAAACTTACACATGGCCGGGCTGGGGTGTGGCCCTGTGGTAATACCTGCCTCAGATGTACGTAGTCCTGGATTTGACCCCACCATTATACAAACCAGGTGTGGTGACACGCACCTGTAATCCCAGCACTGGGGGCTGGAGCCAAGACGATGAGAGAAGTTCTAGGTGGCTCATCCTTGGCTAAATAAAACATAGCCTGAGCTACCTGACACTGGTTGCTAGCATGAGCTGTCTGAGACTCTGCCTCACAAATAATTAAGTAAAAATATGGTAAATTCATGATGACAGCACCTACAGATTCCCTGTCCTGTGCTGGAAACACCTGGGAGACATGTTTGTGGCAGGGCACTGGCTCGTCAGAGGCCAAAGCGACTTCAGGAGCCAAGTAAAGCAGAAACAGTGTGCTTCAGACAGTGGGAAGGGCATACAAAAATCTCAGGATATGAAGCACAGCAGGGAGATGGGAAGCTGGGTCAAGGATCACTGCAGGTATCATCATACATCATACCATCTTGTCCCTCTGAATCTTCATGAGCACCACCTCTGGGAAGACTCCAGGATTGCAACCAAAGGTTAACTGAGTCAGTCAATTCAACCCTGGCCTAGGGGGTGGAGGCAGTGGGTCTATCAGAGTGAGGAGACAGGACAAGGGCACTCATGTATTGCCGTGGGGCTGGCCCTCTTGTCAAACCATGGGAATACCCACAGACATCCTGGCTCACAGGGATCTGCACAGGGGTAGGGCTGGAATGTGGCCCGAGGGCTTGTGGGAACTGAGGAATGTAGTGGCAAATGTTTGGCCAAGGGAAGACCAGAGGACTCTGTATGCATGAAGGCCAGGATGATGACATTTTAGGAAATAAAAGCACAGAATCAGGCATGGTAGGTAGTTGGGAAGTGGAAGCAGGGGGCTGGGGTGGGTAATAGATTGTTCGTTGGGAGCTAGCCTGGGCTACAGCATGAGACCCTATCTCAGAAAGACTAACCCATGCCAGCAATCCAGTGGATTCTAGGCCAGCCTGGGCTACATAATAATTCCCCGACTCAAAATGAAATAGCAGGACTGGAGAGATGGCCTGGCAGCTAAGAGCATGTGTTTTTGTGTGCTTTATGTTCCTGTCACATGTTCCTGCCATGTAAGGTAGTGGTGTGAGGTGGCGTCTCTCTGTGCACATGTGTGCCTAGGTTCTAGGTGGCTGTGGGCTGCTACTTGTGGACAGATGTCTGAGTGTGTCCCTGTGGTGGCACTTTGGGTGTCTGAGCTACTGTGTCAGGGTCTGAGGGCTTTGGGGCAGTCAGAGTGGGTGACTTTGTGTCTCCTTTAACCCACAGGAAAGGGGAGGAGAGGCTGAGGTGGGCAGAACACTGTCACTCCCTGTCGGGTGCCTGATCAGAGTCATGGCCTGCCAGTGGCTGCTTTCTCATCTCTGAGTACCTGTCCCTCCCTCCTGACAGGAGCAGACAGAGGGGGTGTGGGGAACCAGGTGGGGGGTGGTTTGAGGTCAGGCTTTTGTCTGGCAATCTCTGTCATCACCTGTTAGCACCCCCCCCAGTCCCTTTATCCCTATATGGCTCCCCACCATCTTCTCCATTATTGGTGTAGAGAATCAAGTCTTTTCTTGATGGTGTTAGAAATCACACCTTTGTCTGTGGTGTTATGGCGCTGGCCCTGAGTCTGTGAGATTCAACGTTGTTGTTGTTATTATTTTGAAACAGGGTCTCTCTGCACATAGCCCTGGCTGTCCTGGAACTATGTAAACCAGGTTGGCCTAGAATTAAGAGATCTGCCTTCCCTGCCTCCCAGTTGCTGGGACTAAAGGCATAGACCCACCACTTCTGGCGAGATTTAAAGTGCTTCTTGGGGGTAAGCAAATGGCTCTGTGGTTAGAGCACTGGCTGCTCTTTCAGCGAACCTGGATTGCGTTCACAATATTCACAGAGTGGTTCACTTCAGTTACAGGGAATCCAAAGGCTTTTTTTTTTAACCTCTGTACACACAGGGCACACACACACACACACACACACACACACACACACACGCAAAAACCTAACAAAACAAAACCCCTCATACAGATAATATAAAATAAGTAATACTAAAAACAAAGCAAAACAAAACAAAAAACAATTAAAGTGCCTCTTTGCTTTCTTCTTTAGATTTTGGATTGGACCAGGAGTTATGGAACCGTTTCCTCCAAGACTGAAACATTCCATCTGGCAGAGAAATGCTTTAAACAGGAAGGTAAAAGACTCACAACAGGAAGTTCCTGAAACTGACCACATTTACTAAGCCCCTCTCTGCCAAAGTAAGCAATAAAGGCTAAGAGTCTCCCCACTCCAAAGATGGAAAGATGCCAAGCTGCGAAGGAGACCCTGACAACAGACGAGTTACCTGGAAGACTCAGAACCTAGCCAAGCTGCCTGCAAGAGCTTTAGACTAACTAAGACACCCGGAGAGAGCACCCTCCAATCTGTGGAGCAGTCTTCAGGCTGTGCAGGGTGCTCCAGGCTCCCAGCTTTGTAAGCTGCCACTCATGCTGGGGCAGGCTCGGGTGATGAAGCTGTCTTTGAGTGACTTCTGCTCCTGTAAGTCACGCCTCACCCATACATACTCCTGTAAGTAACTCTAATAGAAAACTCATCGGTTCAGCAAGTTGGACTTTGGTCTCTTCCAAGCTGGCTCCCTATCCAGGGCGAATGGACATGTGTGTGTAGCATCTCCCCTGGAAAAGTTTTCTTTCCTCAGGTTTGGCCTGGGGGTCTCCCAGGCTTTTTGCAGTTGCTGGTGGCACCCTTCTTAGTAGGTACTTAAGAATCAGGACCCTGGCCAGCGATGCAGCGGAGTTGGCAGAGGACTCCCCTTGCATGCAGGAGGCCCCTGGATTACATCCCCAGTAACACATAAACCAGGCCTGGCGACAATATAGAGGTGAGAGCAAGATGTTTATTGTCATCCTTGGGTGCATAGTAAATTCTAGTCTTTGTTTTAAAAACAAACAAACAAACAAACAGGATATAAGATCAGATATGGTCACTGCCTGGCATGGTGGAAGGTGCCTTTAACTCCAACTCTCAAGAGGTAGAGGGCATCCTGGTCTACAGAATGAGTTCTAGGCCAAAGATGAGACCCCATCTCAAACACAGACAGAAAGAAAGAAGGAGGACAAGGGGGAGGGAGAAGACAGAACGATCACAATAGGGGGAGGGGATGTTCACAATACGTGTATATATATTCTTTCCTTCTGGATGTGGATAGAACCCAGGACTTCATACATGCTAGACATTCATTCCACTTTAAGCTACATTCCAGCCCTCACATCCCCTTTTATTTAAATAATTAATGTTGATATTATTATTAATATGAGCACTGGTTGTTTTCTGCCTCTACACGCATGTGGAGATCAGAGAACAATTTTTAGGAGTCATTTCTCTTCTTCTGCCGTGAGTCCCAGGGATTGGAAACAGGTTGGCAGGTATGTGTGGCAAGCTCCTTTACCTGTGAACCATCTTGCTAGGGCTGATACCTGCTGATTGCTAAACACATGCCACCGATTATATTAATGCATTAGTATTTTATTTATTTATTTTTCTAGAAAGGGTTTCTCTGTGTAGCCCTGACTGTCCTGGAACTCAGTCTGTAGAACAGGCTAGTCTCGAACTCACAGAGATCCCCCTGCTTCTGCTAGGATTAAAGATGTGTGATGCTGCCACAGCTGCCACCACCACTGGACACCACTAATTATTATTGTTCAATTGTTATTGTTCAATTATTATTGTACACACACTTTCTTTTCTGTCTCCTGGGCTAAGTGTGGAAGGAGAGGCTTCCAACACCATCAAACCTGAAGAACTCACCGGGTGTGGGTTCCTACCTGCTCCAATTCTGCAGGTCCCCCCAGATTCAGGGGCCCGGAGAAGCCACCTATTCTTTGCTTAGCCATGAGTACTGAAGTTTTAGATCAGGGAAGGAGCACATTTTCCAAGCTCACCGAGTCACACAGAATCCGTGACAAAGCTAGTGGGAAGGGGACTGCATCCTAACCCATCCCTACACCTGGGGATATCACAGACCCTCCAATTCCCCTGATCCTCACTTTCCCCACCTAGACTGATTACACCCCTCTCTCGCCAGAATCTGCACTGGAGACCTTGCTCTTTTTCACCAGCGGGGGCGCTGCACCGGTTTGGGGAGGGTGTGGTCCCAGGGGTATAAGCAGACCTGGGATCTGGAGTTGCACATTCTCCAACCAGGGTCAGCAGGGGCCTTCCGAGGGAGTTCAGGCGCTTGTCAATCTCAGCCTCCCGGACAGCGTGGAACTGCGCAGGCGCGGGCGGGTTCCGCACAGCGCACTGGCGGGTGCGCGCGGGAGCGAGGGATTCCCTCTGACGTAATTGCTAGGATACCAAACAAACACTGGGCCGCGCTGGCCGAGCTCCTTATATGGCTAATTGCGTCACAGGAACTCCGGGGAGGGCGGGGCGGGATCCCCTCCCGCGAAGCCCCTCAGAACACAGCCTTGGGGACCCCCGAGACCCCCAGGGTCACACTATGGGCAGGTGGCAGGTGCACGAGGCCCTGGGGGGCGCCACAAGGGGCTCAGCCGGCGGAAAGGGAGAGTTTGGGAGGTTTGTACATGGAGTTGCGGGTGACGCAACAGGGGGGGCGGGTCCCGGAGCATAAATTCAGCCCGGCAGCTCCCGGTTTCATTCATAAGACTGGAGCGGCTACGCCGGGGACACGCGGAGCCGGGGCTTGCTGGACTTGACTACTGGTGACTCTTTTTCTTCTTCTTGGAGGCCGTGAAAAATTTATATATATATATATATATTTATATATATTTTTTTTAACTGGAGAGAAAGTTTTGTGGGTTTCCTTTTTGCAAGACTCTTTCTAGATCGTTCTTCCGATTCGTCCGGAGGATAGACTTTCTTTCTGTGGGCTTCTGGATCGCGCCCTTCTGCTCTCCCTCATTTCTTGGGACGCCTGGACAGGATTGGAACGGCATCTGAAGCGCACGCTGCACCGCGGCACTGCCCGGAGGGTTTCTGGGCGGGGAGCGATCCCCGCGTCGCCCCCCGTGAAACCCACAGAGCCTGGACTTTCAGGAGGTACAGCGGCGGTCTGAAGGGGACGTGGGATCTTGCAGAGGGAACTTGCATCGAAACTTGGGCAGTTCTCCGAGCCGGAGAATAAGCTTCCCCGAGCAGCGCACTTTGGAGACGTGTCCGGTCTACTCCGGACTCGCATCTCATTCCACTCGGCCATAGCCTTGGCTTCCCGGCGACCTCAGCGTGGTCACAGGGGCCCCCCTGTGCCCAGGGAAATGTTTCAAGCTTTCCCCGGAGACTACGACTCCGGCTCCCGGTGTAGCTCATCACCTTCCGCCGAGTCTCAGTACCTGTCTTCGGTGGACTCCTTCGGCAGTCCACCCACCGCCGCCGCCTCCCAGGTAAGTTCTAGATCGTAAAGATGCTACTTTGGTGGTTGGGGGGGGGTTTCTTTCAGGCTAAAGTGTAGATTGAGCATCCTCTCAAATAGAGAAGCGCCAAAACCCAGGATCTGGGATTGGAATAGCTGGGTTTGCACTTAGGTTTTTTGTTGTTTGCAAACTGCAAAGAATGGAGTGATGTTTGCAAAGGGTTATTTGCGCGGAGCGCGGGAAAGGAATACAGCTGGGCAAACGTTGGCGATGCCCGGTGTAAAGTATATACCCGGTGGTTAGCAGAAGCTGAGAACTTTTAGCTGAAATCTGGCTCCCTAAGCCGAAGCTAGGCAAGTAGGGGAAGAAAAAGAAAATAAAAAATCCCAGAGAAGCTTCCAGTAGCCTCCTCCTTTCCCTCCTCCTTCAAAGCCGGACTTTAGGTCCGCAGTCACCCTCCACCCAGCAAGAGTTAGGGCCTCGAACCCGGGTCACGCTGCCTCCGCCTCCTGCGCGGAGACGTAACGGGGGACCCGTGCGTAAAGGCTGACGCGCTGGAATCCTCCGTCTGACGCGGGGCACGCACAGCGCGCAGCGCCCCCTCCGCCCGCCCCGCCCCTGACGTCCCGGGCACGTTCTATTTTGGAACGCCGAGGCCACGTTGCTAAGGGAGGGGGCAGCGTGGCTTTGTGATTGGCTGTCGCGGAGTGAGCTTTAGCCAATCAGCGTTTCCTTCCTATTTGTAGAGCGTCGCTCCGTTCCTTGCTTTTTGTGGTTCTTACCGTGCTGGGGGCTCTCCAAGAGGGAGAGCTAGGGGATTCTTGTCGCGATCGGGGGACTCGTTGCTACCCCATGAGTCTGCAATGACCTTGTGTGGACCTAGTCCTTCTGTTGTCCTAAGCTAGAGGCTTTGGCTGACTGTTAGCGCTTCTAAGGGGGAACTGAAGGCCTCATCCCTTCTCCAGTCACACATATACGTGCTCCCTGAGCTCTAGACACTCAGTCCTTCCGAGGTGTTCAAACACTAGATGAGCTAGCCTACGGAGCGGCAGCCAGGTGGTCTCTAAAAGGTCCGCCTTCCCTTAGTTCCCAGGGCCCTGATTGGCCAGGGATTCAGCCCTTCCCTCGCCACGCCCCCTAGAGTAGTTAAGCCTCTAGGATTCCACTTGCGGGAAGGAGGGGGGGGGGCGTGATGGACGCTTCTTGGGTTCGGGGACGCACATCCTATGTCACCCCATCCCCTGCAAGACAGTCTGATAGATTCTCGCTGTCACTTTTCTCTGCCTATCAGTTCACTGAAACCTGTCAGTCTCACTGGGGAAGAGACAGATACTCGGAAGGGATGCTCTCAACTCTTAGGCCGGTCCCCCAACACCGTTGGAACTGGGATCTCCGCCCCTGCGGGAGCCCTCATACAGTGGGGGGTGTGTTTGTGTGTGAGTGGAGGAGAGGAAGGCTTGGGCTAAGGCCTCTCCCTCTCCCTCCCTCTGTGGTGGGGGTGGGGTGTTTTGGCTGTATGTGTGTGTGAATGTCTGTGGCTCCATCCCGGGAGGTTTTGTCACCAGGTTCTGTCCAGCCTCCTCTCCCACCCCCCCCCCCACACCTAAGAGTCACCAACCCGGGGTGTGATTCACCACCCGCTGGAACCGTGCAACCTTTCCCCGAGGAAGAAGGAGGAGGTAGAAGGCAGTTGAACAGAATCTCTCATTAACCACTGCGTCACGGTGTAGTGGAAGGGTGGGTGTTGTGGCTTTTTTGCCTGTGACACACACATCCACACCCGCTCACCCTGTGCTCACTCACAGGGGTCGGTGTGTGTTATGTGTGTTGGGCGTGTGTGTGTCGGTGGCTTTGTTTGTGTGTCTACGCCTGTGTGTGTATGTCTCACCCCGTAGGAGTGCGCCGGTCTCGGGGAAATGCCCGGCTCCTTCGTGCCAACGGTCACTGCAATCACAACCAGCCAGGACCTTCAGTGGCTCGTGCAACCCACCCTCATCTCTTCCATGGCCCAGTCCCAGGGGCAGCCACTGGCCTCCCAGCCTCCAGCTGTTGACCCTTATGACATGCCAGGAACCAGCTACTCAACCCCGGGCCTGAGTGCCTACAGCACTGGCGGGGCAAGTGGAAGTGGTGGGCCTTCAACCAGCACAACCACCAGTGGACCTGTGTCTGCCCGCCCAGCCAGAGCCAGGCCTAGAAGACCCCGAGAAGAGACAGTAAGTATGAGGCCCCAGGAGTTGGGGTGGAGGAGCCTAGCTAGGGATGTGGGCTCAGTTGGTACAGTGCTTGCTAGCATGCATGAAGTAGATCCCTAGCACTGCATAAGCCAGGAGTGGTTATGCAGACCTGTAACCCCAGCTCTCAAGAGGTGGAGGCAGGAGGAACAGGAGTTCGAGGCCAGCCTGTACTACTTATTGAGTCCAGCCTGGACTGCAAGAGATCATTATTTTTAAAAGTTGGCCTGGGGGGGGGGTGAGGGAAATAAGAGGGGGTGACAGTAATTTTGTCACTTAATAGTTGGAGGTTCCTCTGAGGCCTCAAGCCTGAAGGGTACTATCATTCCTGCCAGTGAGGAGTAGACGTTGTTATTTGGGGTTCAGGAGGAAGGAGTTTTCTCAGGACTGATAGAGGTACCCCCAGATCTCATGGTCCTTATCTCTTTGACTCAGCTTACCCCAGAAGAAGAAGAAAAGCGAAGGGTTCGCAGAGAGAGGAACAAGCTGGCTGCAGCCAAGTGTAGGAACCGCCGGCGGGAGCTGACAGACCGACTCCAGGCGGTAAGAAGGGGTCTGGGGGTGTCTTGAGGCTGTGCTGGGAGCACTCTGCCTTGTTCCTCCCCCTCGTTTCTCTCTGTGCCCGTGTCCTAAACAAGGAAAGCCCCTCTTAGGGAACAGGGGTCAATGCAGCCTGACATGCTCAGACCCGTGCCCGCTTATTTCCGACTGTTCCCCACTTTCCTTGGATATGTCACCCTCCTGGCTTTCTCTCAGCCTAAGGAGACAATCTGGAGGAGGTAATTCTCTCGCCTTCTTTCCTTCACTAAAGAATAATCCATTTTGCCTCCCTGCCTCCATTTTTTCTTCCTGAGCCAGGGATCTACCTGTGTAGTTCAGCCCTCCTCCCCCAACTTGATAGCCTCAAGTCTCAGCCCTCGGCTGAGATGCCATCATCCCGGCTGGCTCTGGCTCGAAACTATTTTGTGCCAAGTCAGTTCCTTACCTGCGACTCCAGCTATCTACAGTTCTGCCGAACTTGAGCTGGTGGCGCCCACCAAACCCTCTTCATTCTCTCTTCCACCTCAGTGTAAACCCCACACACACACCTCATGCCTGCCCCTTGTAACCAGGGTGTGTCTCTAATTTCTTGTCTGGATCCTGGAAGAGTTGGGTAACAGAACCTCAGTAGAAACAGCACATAAGCATTATCTACCGACTCAACAAACTGTAGTGTTTTTCTGTTTTTCTCTCTTAAAAAACTATTTCGTTTGTTTAGTTTTTACTTGCTTATGTTTGAGTGCATGCTGGTGTGCCACAGCACACATATGAGGTCAGAGGGAAATTTTCAGTTTGTTCTCTCCTTCGGTGTTGTGGGTCTCAGGAATCGAACTCAATTTACTGGGCTTGCTGGCAATGTCCTTGACTCAGTGAGCTACAATGCCCCCTTCTGCCCCTTTAAGGCAGAGTACTCCTTAGTACAGGCTAGTCACAAAGAAATAGCCATTCCTCCCCCCCTTGCTTCGGCCTCTCAATGTTGAGATTACAGATGTTCACCACCACACCAGGCTTGGAGTTCTTGCCCATCAGAGACGTCCATTCCTTCCCAACCATCTTTTAGTCTGATGGGGAAACCGAGCACCAAGTAGCATGGTCTCTACCAGGAGTTCCTCTTAGGGGACGTTCCCCTCAGTTGGGAGGGAGCTGTCCAGCCCCCTGGATCAGCAGCAAGAATGTATGTGTGTGGGGTTGGGGTGGGTGAAGCCACTCTGTGTGGTCGCTGACCAGCAATTCTCCTTTCTCTGTCTTCTATGACCTGGCCCCTGCTGGGCTCCATTAGGAAACGGATCAGCTTGAAGAGGAAAAGGCAGAGCTGGAGTCGGAGATCGCCGAGCTGCAAAAAGAGAAGGAACGTCTGGAGTTTGTCCTGGTGGCCCACAAACCGGGCTGCAAGATCCCCTACGAAGAGGGGCCGGGGCCAGGCCCGCTGGCCGAGGTGAGAGATTTGCCAGGGTCAACATCCGCTAAGGAAGACGGCTTCGGCTGGCTGCTGCCGCCCCCTCCACCACCGCCCCTGCCCTTCCAGAGCAGCCGAGACGCACCCCCCAACCTGACGGCTTCTCTCTTTACACACAGTGAAGTTCAAGTCCTCGGCGACCCCTTCCCCGTTGTTAGCCCTTCGTACACTTCCTCGTTTGTCCTCACCTGCCCGGAGGTCTCCGCGTTCGCCGGCGCCCAACGCACCAGCGGCAGCGAGCAGCCGTCCGACCCCCTGAACTCGCCCTCCCTTCTTGCTCTGTAAACTCTTTAGACAAACAAAACAAACAAACCCGCAAGGAACAAGGAGGAGGAAGATGAGGAGGAGAGGGGAGGAAGCGGTCCGGGGGTGTGTGTGTGGACCCTTTGACTCTTCTGTCTGACCACCTGCCACCTCTGCCATCGGACATGACGGAAGGACCTCCTTTGTGTTTTGTGCTCTGTCTCTGGTTTTCTGTGTCCCAGCGAGACCGGAGAGCTGGTGACTTTGGGGACAGGGGTGGGGCGGGGATGGACACCCCTCCTGCAAATATCTCTTTGTCCTGTTACTTCAACCCAACTTCTGGGGATAGATGGCTGGCTGGGTGGGTAGGGTGGGGTGGGGTGCAACGCCCACCTTTGGCGTCTTGCGTGAGGCTGGAGGGGAAAGGGTGCTGGGTGTGGGGTGCAGGGTGGGTTGAGGTCGAGCTGGCATGCACCCCCAGAGAGACCCAACGAGGAAATGACAGCACTGTCCTTCTTTTCCCCCACCCACCCATCCACCCCCCAGGGTGCAGGGTGACCAAGATAGCTATGTTTTGCTCCCTCGGGCCTTAGCTGATTAACTTAACATTTCCAAGAGGTTACAACCTCCTCCGGGACAAATTGAGCCCCCGACTGAGGGAAGTCGATGCCCCCTTTGGGAGTCTGCTAACCCCACTTCCCGCTGATTCCAAAATGTGAACCCCTATCTGACTGTTCAGTCTTTCCCTCCTGGGAAAACTGGCTCAGGTTGGATTTTTTTTTCCTCATCTGCTACGGAGCCCCCTCCCAACTCAGGCCCGCTCCCACCCCTGTGCAGTATTATGCTATGTCCCTCTCACCCTCACCCCCACCCCAGGCGCCCTTGGCCGTCCTCGTTGGGCCTTACTGGTTTTGGGCAGCAGGGGGCGCTGCGACGCCCGTCTTGCTGGAGCGCTTTATACTGTGAATGAGTGGCCGGATTGCTGGGTGCGCCGGATGGGATTGACCCCCAATCCTCCAAAGCTTTTCCTGGGCCTCCCCTTCTTCCACTTGCTTTCTCCCTCCCCTTGACAGGGAGTTAGACTCAAAAGGATGACCACGACGCATCCCGGTGGCCTTCTTGCTCAGGCCCCAGACTTTTTCTCTTTAAGTCCTTCGCCTTCCCCAGCCTAGGACGCCAACTTCTCCCCACCCTGGGAGCCCCGCATCCTCTCACAGAGGTCGAGGCAATTTCCAGAGAAGTTTTCAGGGCTGAGGCTTTGGCTCCCCTATCCTCGATATTTGAACCCCCAAATATTTTTGGACTGGCATACTTAAGAGGGGGCTGAGTTCCCACAATCCCACTCTATTCAATTCCTCCAGTCCCAAAGATGAGTTCTGTCTCTTCCCTCCAGCTTTCACCTCGTGAGAATCCCACGAGTCAGATTTCTATTTTTTAATATTGGGGAGATGGGCCCTACCGCCTGTCTCCCCCCCCCCCCCCCCCNGCTGCATGGAACATTCCATACCCTGTCCTGGGTCTTAGGTTCCAAGCCTAATCCCAAACCCCACCCCCAGCTATTTATCCCTTTCCTGGTTCCCAAAAAAGCACTTATATCTATTATGTATAAATAAATATATTATATATGAGTGTGTGTGTGTGCGTGTGCGTGCGTGCGTGCGAGCTTCCTCGTTTTCAAGTGTGCTGTGGAGTTCAAAATTGCTTCTGGGGATTTGAGTCAGACTTTCTGGCAGTCCCTTTTTGTCACTTTTTTTGTTGTTGCTCCTCTGGCTGTTGGAGACAGTCCCGGCCTCTCCCTTTGTCTTTTCTCAAGTCTGTCTCGCTCAGACCACTTCCAACATGTCTCCTCTCTCAATGACCCTGATCTCCGTCTGTCTGTTAATTCTGGATTTGTCGGGGACATGCAATTTTACTTCTGTAAGTAAGTGTGACTGGTTGGTAGATTTTTTTTTTACAATCTATATCGTTGAGAATTATGGGTGGAAATGTCTGATCAGGAGAAGGGCCTGCCGACCACAACTCATTGACTCCATAGCCCTCACCCAGGCTGTATTTGTGATTTTTTTCATTTTGTTTTTTTGTATTTTGCACCTGACCCCGGGGGTGCTGGGGCAGTCTAGCACTGGGCAGCTCCCCTCCCCCTCGATATTTGAACCCCCAGATATTTTTGGTTCTGCACTGTCGCCAATAAAAAGCTTTTTAAAAACTGTATCCTTCAGGTCAAAGTGTCTGTTTTCCCTGGGCACCTACTACATGGCTTTCTTTCAGAAAAACGGGGTTTGGATTGCTAAGAAGGTCTTGCCGGCGCTTAGTGGGACGCCTAACGAATCATAACCTACAGCGGGACTAAAGGGAAGTGGATACTTGCTAGGTCTTCCCATGTTCCCAGGCTTGGCCACCTACTTGAAAAAATAAGGGGCAGAAAAGTGTAAGGTACTGATTTGGTGGAGTCTGGGAGACTTCATCATCGGAAAAGAATTTATTCAGGACCTTGGGTGTGCAATGACTTCAGTAACAGCTAAGGGCACGGTGTACATGCTGGGCACACTTGTAAATCCTAGCATTTGTGAGGTGGAGGCAAGGGGGTCAGGAGTTCGGTGTCATGTGGATGGTAGATACCAAGCGCAAGGATCTGTTATGGGGAGAGGGCTTGGTACACCAGGGGAGCCAGAAGTTCGTGGTGAGGGTAGTGGAGGGCAGGCGGAGAGTGAGAGTTAGCCTCGGGGAGGCTAATCCACAGGCAGTGACGTCCTTAGAATGCAGAGTTCAGACGCTCCTTTGAAAGCACTAGAGAGCCGCAGCAGGTTTTGAGCAGAGGAGAAGGTTAGCGTTAGGTAGTCTTTTCTAGCCCATCCCAGGCTGAGGAGGACGCTGAGGGTTTCAAGAAGGATCGAGATTGGGAAGCAGAGGAGAGGAAGGATCCGAGAGGCATGGAGGAGGCAGAACACATGTCTCTTCTTTCATAGCAAGCCTGGAAAAGATAATTCGCTGCAGGAGGAGATGCTCACCAGTCGGGTGGTCTAGGGGGTTCTTGGAAAAGAGAAGGCATTTGCTCGAGCCTCGGTTCCTCCCTTCTCGCTCTTCTGTCAGCTTGTCTTCCATTAAGTGTGTTCCTCAAGGCCACCCTGCTCAGGACTCCTTGTGAGATGGCATTTTATGCTCGAGTTCATTAAAAACACAATTGCCAGGCGCCGTGCTCTCTCCACTGGCTCGGTTACCTCAAAAGACCAGGGCTAAAGGTGTGATCACAACTGTATCCCCATTACTGCTCCAACGCAGATACAGGACTGAGCCGGAGTGAACAAATGAACAAATAATGACTAATAATGCATGCGTGACTAAATACAGAAAAGAGCAGATGACTGGATGAGCAAATCGTTGAAGGAGAGACAGCAACATCCTAGAATTGCGGAGACTAATTTAAATCCATTTTTGAGATGTATTTGATCGGAAACTCCTGGGAGGAGAAAAATAGTAAGTACGAAGAGAGAATAAATGAGAATAGAGGTGGCTTTAGAGAAGTTAACTCCGTGTTGGTCGCTTTTGTACAAGAATGTGAGTTGCAAGGAGCAAAATGGGATAGATACTCCCGCCCGAAAGGTGGAATTGAACCACTCTGTCGCTAAACAGCTACAGGTTTGAAGCCTGCACCCCAGACCACTGAGGATCATCCGGGCAGGAAGAACTGTTTTTGGACAGTTATATAAAGGCCAAAAATTACCAATTTTTACAGTTATGGTCATTATTTGTTACGCACGGTAAATAATTAAACTTAATGTTTTCGAATTCTTTTTCACTTTTTCTTGTGAACATGTGTTTCCTTAGTAAAGCATTCCGTGAATGACCCTACTAACTAAAAAATAAGTAGCTTCATTTGCATAGCGCCTTGCATTCTGGGAAGCAGCGCCTAAAGTGCCTGTCTCCCTAGCTAAGAGCAGAATTTTTTGCAAAGTGAAAAGTCAGTTGTTTGTTTGTTTGTTTTATGGAAGAAACTTTTTACGCGGCCCCTTCGTAGCAGAATTCGAGATTTTCTGCAAGCGAGAAGCATGTCTTGCGTAGGGTTTGATTGCACGCGGCCGCAGAGCGACACCTGCTGTTCCTTTGTAGAACTGCAAGTATGTAGGGAATCTACTGAGTCCCTAGGTGATGGACAACCAACGTGTTCCCCTTGCGTTTGGACGCTAAAAACCATCCCTTTTTATATCAATGTGATTAGCCCAGGGAAACTGAGGCACAGACATGGATAATACCACAGCCGAGTTCCTGTAGCCCAACTCCCTAGGGGAAATGAAACCTACACAGTTGTGGTTTGAATATGCTTGGCTCATGGGAAGTGGCCCTATTGACAGGTGTGGTCTCATTAGAGGAGGTGTACCTTGTTAGAAGAAGTGTGTCGAGCCGGGCGTGGTGGCGCACGCCTTTAATCCCAGCACTTGGGAGGCAGAAGCAGGCAGATTTCTGAGTTCGAGGCCAGCCTGGTCTACAGAGTGAGTTCCAGGACAGCCAAGACTACAGAGAAACCCTGTCTCAACCTTTCCCCCCCCCCCAAAAAAAAAGAAGAAGAAGTGTGTCACTTGGAGGCGAGACTTTGAGGTCTCAAGTCTGGCCAGTGTGATCCTGGCTGTCTGCAGAACACGGTCTCTTCCTGGCTGCCTTCGGATCAAGGTGTAGAACTTTCATTCTCCAGCACCATATCTGCCTGCTTGCTGCCTTGCTCCTTTCCATGATAGCAAACTGTGCCTCTGAAACTGTTAAGTCAGCCCCAATTACATGTTTTTTTTTATAAGAGTTGCATATCGGCCGGGCGTGGTGGCGCACGCCTTTAATCCCAGCACTCGGGAGGCAGAGGCAGGCGGATTTCTGAGTTCGAGGCCAGCCTGGTCTACAAAGTGAGTTCCAGGACAGCCAGGGCTAAAGAGAAACCCTGTCTCGAAAAACCAAAAAAAAAAAAAAAAAGAGTTGCATATCTATATCTATATCTATATATCTCAGGGTCTCACTCTTTAGCTCTGGCTGGCCTGAAATTCACTATGTAGCCCAGGATTGCCTGAACTTTGAAGCAATTTTCCTGCCTCAGCATCCCAATGGTATTACAGGCATGAGTCACAACACGCAATTTAAATCGATGACTTATAAGAAGACAAAAAAATCAGAGTTCCTTTACCTAGTTCACAGATACCTACAATCTAACCTCTTTCACTCCATAAACAGCCCTACCCCACCCTCCTGGAACTGGTTTGAGGAATGCTGCAGGCTCTCACAGGCACACTCCTCCTTGGTTAATCCCTTCAGCCTGGTTGTCTTCCCTCCCCATGTAATGTGGTCCAAAGCCTCAAATACTACCACCTAGTAAGGGCTCCCCCCGACCTGACTCCGGTTTAAATATTAGAAAAGGGTCACTTGGGCTGGTGAGATGGCTCAGCGGGTAAGAGCACCCAACTGCTCTTCCGAAGGTGATAAGTTCAAATCCCAGCATCCACATGGTGGCTCACAACCATCCGTAACAAGATCTGGTGCCCTCTTCTGGAGTGTCTGAAGACAGCTATAGTGTACTTACATATAATAAATAAAATTAAAAAAAAAAAAAAAAAAAAAAAAAAAGGGTCACTTTCTTCCTGGCCACAGACAATCAAACCACCACATGCCTGTCAGACTACCTGACTGTGTAGGTGAANCAGCGGGTAAGAGCACCCAACTGCTCTTCCGAAGGTGATAAGTTCAAATCCCAGCATCCACATGGTGGCTCACAACCATCCGTAACAAGATCTGGTGCCCTCTTCTGGAGTGTCTGAAGACAGCTATAGTGTACTTACATATAATAAATAAAATTAAAAAAAAAAAAAAAAAAAAAGAAAAGGGTCACTTTCTTCCTGGCCACAGACAATCAAACCACCACATGCCTGTCAGACTACCTGACTGTGTAGGTGAATAGATGTCGTCACAACCTTTCTCCGAGCCTGTTTCCCCACCTGCATAATACACCTGAGACACAGAATTCCCTAAAGTGGTTCTCCTCATTCCTAGCGCTGAGATGCGTAAATACATTTCTTCCTGTTGCGGTAACCCCCCCACCATAAAATTATTTTCTTTCTTTCCTTTTTTTTTTTTTTTTTTTTTGAGACAGGGTTTCTCTGTACAGCCCTGGCTGTCTTGGAACTCACTTTGTAGACCAGGCTGGCCTTGAACTCAGAAATCCTCCTGCCTCTGCCTCCCGAGTGCTGGAATTAAAGGCATGCGCCACCACGCCCAACAGATAAAATTTTTTCATTGATACTTCATAACTGTTATTTTTTTATTGTTATGAATAGCAATGTAAGCATTTGTGTTTCCCAGTGGTCTTAGATGACCTTGTGGAAGAGTCATTCCACCCCCAAAGGGGTCCCCATTCCTGCCTGGTCTACAGTGAGTTCCAGGACAGCCAGGGCTATACAGAGAAACCCTGTCTCAAAACAACAACAACAAAAAACAACAACAACAACAACAACAACAAAAAGAATTCCTGCCATAGAGGAATCACAGTGAACCTATGAATTACACTTTGGGTCGACTTTCAGGCCAGCCTCTGGAAGGCGCTAGAGCTAGATGACAGCTACAGCAATTCTGAAACTCTGTGTGTGTGTGTGTGTGTGTGTGTGTGTGTGTGTGTGTGTGTGTGTGTATATGCCCTGAGTCGGGGTGCTGAGATAGGCAGGTGGCTTTAGTGTTCTTGGACCCATTACTCACCAGGATTCGCCCCTCTCCTGATGTGAACACTATGTCTTAGGAAAGATGTCTTAGAAAGCATCTTTAGAAAACGTTAGTTTTAAAAAACAACAACTACTTTTTTCCGTGTAGTTGCACGTGCAGAGTTGGCTCCGTCCTTCTAGCATGTCTGTTGGAGGAATCCCCTTTACCCTCTAGGCCACCTTGCCATTCTTTGTGCAGGTATGTGACATACTGTGCTTGTGACCTATGACCTTTCCCTTGCTAAGCAAGTGCCTCATGGAGAGGTAGGGCAATAGCATCAACAATTAACTAAAATTTAAAAGTAGAACTTGAGCCGGGCTTGGTGGCGCACGCCTTTAATCCCAGCACTCGGGAGGCAGAGGCAGGCAAATTTCTGAGTTCGAGGGCAGCCTGGTCTACAGAGTGAATTCCAGGACAGCCAGGGCTACACAGAGAAACCCTGTCTCGAAAAACCAAAAAAAAAAAAAAAAAAGTAGAACTTGGCTGGAGATACAAATATTGCAGTTTTGATGTTGGGGTGGGTTGTCTAATAACTTAATAACGTAACCCAGGCTGGCCTCTGACTCTGCTGAGATCTGTCTACTTCTGCCTCCTGGATGCAGAGGACAATTTTTGAAAGTTAGTTCTCTCCTTCCATCTTGTGGATTCCAGGGATTGAACTCAGGTCGTCAGGCTTGGCTGCCAGTGACTTAGGTGTCTCCCAGACCCTCTCGGTTTGGTTCGTTAGATGCTGCACTTAATGCCCGGATTTGCACTATGCAGAGCTGTGTCTATATCTCCTACTTGGCACCTCACCTCACCTCGTATCTATCTCCTACAATGATATGTACATCAAGAGGCAAGTGACAGGCTGGCGAGATAGCTCAGTGGATAAGAGCACTGACTGCTTTTCCAAAAGGTCCTGAGTTCAAATCCCAGCAACCACATGATGGCTCACAACCATCTGTGACACCCTCTTCTTGAATGTCTGAAGACAGCTACAGTGTACTTATGAGGCATCCCAATGGTATTACAGGCATGAAGCACTGTGATGGTATTACAGTGTACTTACGAGGCAAGTGACCAAACAAATCTTGTCTTTGCTGTAGTCTATTCTGACAAGCAATGCTGGCTTGCTTCTAGGGTGGGAAGTAACATTTCTTTATATATTTACTCTATTTATTTTTCTGTTTATTTTGGTGCTGAGGATGGAACCCGGGCCCCTTTGCAAGGGCTAGGCTAGCTGTTACCACCGAACCATAGTCCAGTCCCTCACTTCCTGTCCCTCACTGGGAGATTCCAGGCAAGGATTCTACCACTGAGCCACACTCCCCACCCCCAACCCTCTCTGGAGGATTCTAGGCAGTTGTGTACCTAGCCTTTGATTTTTATTTTTTTCCCCTTGTTCTGGTTGCTCCGGCCGCCTTGGTCCAAGGATTCGTTTTATTATTATTATTCATAAGTACACTGTAGCTGACTTCAGATGCACCAGAGGAGGGAGTCAGATCTCATTACAGGTGGTTGTGAGCCACCTTCAGAAGGGCAGTCGGGTGCTCTTACCCGCTGAGCCATCTTTTAAGACAGTCTTACTAGAGCTCAGTTTGACTTTGAGCTATGTAGCTGGCCTGGAACTCAGGCCTGGAGCTCAGTGCTTGGATTACAGATGTGTGCCATGTCTGGCTGCCCGTTGGGTATTTCTGTGTCAGGCGTTGATGGCTATTAAACCCAAACCTTGTATATACTAGGCAAGTGCCCATCCATTGAACTACAGCCCTAGCATGGATCTCACAGGGAATGACTGACATCTGGGAAAAAAATATCATAGAGTACAATAATAAAACCGTAGATGCTTCTAGGATTGAGCATTTCTGCTAGGTCACACTTGGAAAATGTTCTTATTGTTATCATGAGTCTGTGTGCACACATGTGGAGGTCATAGGATGACTTCACGAAGACAGCTCTGTCTTCCAGTCCTTATTGCCAATATTGTTTTATGTTTTGCCTGTGTGTATGTGTGTATACCAAAGTGCATGCAGTGCCTGCAGAGACCAAACAGGGGCATCCCTGAGACTGGACTTAGAGGTGGCTGTGAGCCCCTCACTCTGTGGGTGCTGGGAATCGAACCCGGTTCTCTGGCAGAGCTCGTAACCGCCAAGCCAGCTTCCCCAGCCCTACATTGCTTTACTTTTTGGTCAATTCCCCAAATCTGACTCATACCACCAAGTCTGCGTAGCAGGTGCTTTATCTGGAGGACTCTCACTGATCTTAAATCTTCTTTCCTTTCTTTTTTGAGTCAGGTATGATTATATAGATGGCCTCAAACTCACAGAGATCCACCTCCCTCTATCATGCCAGGCTTTAAAAAAATTTATTTTTGAATTCATATATAGTGATGTGCAAACACAGCCTGAAGGAGTCACTTCTGATTATTCACAACATGGTTCCAGAGATGGAACTTGGGTGACCAGCTTGGAGGTAGGTACATTTCACCAGCCCCAAGAGTTTATTTTCTAACTTTATTTATTATTTTTGTTTGTTTGTTTTTGTTTTTTGTTTTTCGAGACAGGGTTTCTCTGTATAGCCCTGGCTGTCCTGGACCTCACTCTGTAGACCAGGCTGGCCTCGAACTCAGAAATCCCCCTGTCTCTGCCTCCCGAGTGCTGGGATTAAAGGCATGTGCCACACGCCCGGCCCTTTTTTTTTTTTTTTTTTAAATGATTAAATGACACTTATATGTTCATTGTGGGTAGTGCAGGTATGCGATGGAGCACATGTAGAGGTGACATTACCGCAGGCGTCCTCTCTTTCTACCATGGGGGATTCAGATGATCCAGCTCAGACCATTGCATCCTTTACCAGATGATCATTCCTGCATCCCCCAATCATTGCTTTTTGTTGATGGTTGTTTTGAGACAGGGGCTTTCTACATAGCCCTGGCTGTCCTGAAACTCACTGTGCAGATTCACCTGCCTCTGACTCTTGAATGCTGGGATTTAAGGATAACATTATTACTAGGTTTTTTTTTTTTTAACGCTTTTGTTTGTTTTAATTCTTTTCAGTGTAGGAAGGTGTTAAGTGGAGGGACTTTAAAGCACAAAATGCAGTGAATTTTCCACAGGAGTCTTTATTACAGTGTAAATCCAAGCTCAAGGCTCGCCTGGGCCCCATGCAAAGCCCCAGCATAGGGGTTGGTGGCTTCAGAGACACCAACCCCCCACGGCGCCTCCAGCGGCGGGTCACGGAAGTGCAGGGCAGCGTCCTGACTATTCAACTACAAGTCCCAGCAGGCTCCGCGGCCAAAGAGCATGGCCTTTTCCTGGACTCTTAGAGCAGAGCCTCTTAGGAAATGTAGTCCGGGTCGCTCAGGCACTTCCCACTGGGAAATGGCTTGGCAGAGTGGAAGAGGGTGTGGATGCACGGGAAATGAAAGGGAAGAGGGCTGCTGGGGTGTGGGCAGGCGTCCCTCGGGCAAAGACACCCCTCTCATTCGGCTTTGGCTTTGGATCCGGAGACTGATGCTGTTGGGGCAAGGGTTCCGGTCCCCGGGATCTTAGCTCGGATTCTGAGGGAGCAAAATTAGGGGCCATGAGGTGTGACTTGAGATGGAGGAGGTGCAGAAGATAGCAACAGCCCTCCACCTGATGACCTGCTTTGAGATGGAACCAATGTGCCCTGGGAGGTTTGGGAATCGGAAGTGGGGAGCTGGGGAGTGGGGGAGACAAAAGAAAACCCACAAGCAACAGCAGATATCCCAGGCTCCACTCTCCTCCCTGTCATCTTCTCAGTACTTACTTAGCTTTGATGTGGCTCAACTGATTGGTCACCAACCCCACATACTGGTCAATCTGGGCCTGGGGAGACCAAAGAGACAAAGAGGGTTCCGGGTAATTGATGTGGGAAGCTGAAGGCAGCATCCCACATTGGAAGAGGGCCTAGCACTCCAGTTCCACTGCCTTTTTTGTTTTTTCGAGACAGGGTTTCTCTGTGTAGCCCTGGCTGTCCTGGAACTCACTCTGAAGACCAGGCTGGCCTCGAACTCAAAATCCACCTGCCTCTGCCTCCCGAGTGCTGGGATTAAAGGCATGCACCACCACTGTCCGGCATGACCGGCCTTTCTGCCTTAGCTGTTTTGAAACAGGGTCTCATGTAGCCCGAGGTGGCCTCAAACATGCACTGTAGCTGAAGCTCAAACATTCTGTTCCAGGTCCCAAATGCTGGGATTACACGTGTGCACCACCACAGCCTGTTTTATGCACTGCTAAGGGATTACACCTGGGCCTTCATGCACGCTAGGTAAGGACTCTATTAACTGAGCTACAACCTCAGCCTGGTTTTTAGTTTTTCAGACAGGGCTTTGCTACATAGCCCTAACTGGCCTTGAACATGCAACAATCCTCCTGCCTCAGCCTCTTGGGTCCTCAGATTGTTGATGTTACACTCACACATCTCAGAACTGAGGGTCGGCAGCTTAGGCCGTGCTCTGAGTTGGGAGTGATATATTAATAGTAGTTTAATACGAATTTTAATCCACCTTACTTTTTTGGTGGCACTCACATTGAACTCATGGCCTTCCACAGGCTTTTGCATGAGAAATGTTTTCCCTCCCTTCCTTGAGCCATGAGCCAGCCCCTCACTGTTGGAGTCTATGCAGCGGGTCTGGAAATCATACCATCTTCCTGCCCCACTCTCCGAGTGCTGAGTGTCTACAGAGCTCCTGACTCTGCCTGGGACATGATGTCTGTGGGACCCTGGCTATAGAAGGGAAGCAGTCACACCACCCATTTTTGGCTTCCATGTTGGCAATGGAGAGCTTGCCGTACTCACCTGATGTTGTCTGTACAGAAGGGGGACAGTGAACAAAGCAACCACTCCTACAGATGCAGAGAGAGAGATGGGGGTGGGGGTGTCAGGTTCTCCTGGCAGAGGGACAGCTCCATTGAGGGTTTTTCCACTCTGGCCCAAATTCCCAAAATAATGACTCTGAGACTTAATATTTCATGAATGAATGCTTAGGCTAGTTTGGGCTTGTTCTCTGACTAGTTCCTATCTCATTTAACCCGTTTATTCTATTCTATGAATGCCACATGGCTGGTTACCTCTCCTCAGTTTCATGAGACCCTCTCATCAGCACTAGGGCAAACCCTGACTCTATTCCTCTCTTCCTGCAGGAGCTCGTACCCGCTAGTTCCTCCCTAAGCTGATAGCCCAACAGCTTTTGATTGACAGGTGATGCGTCCACACAGTGTACAAGAGATTCTCTTTACCCTCCATGTGGAGCCATATTCCACCGCCAGCCCCCCACCCCTCCCAACCTCCCGTTCACCCCCACCCCACCCCCTCCCGTGGCCTCAGCCTTCCCAGCTCACCTAGAATGATAAGAGTCAAGCCGTTGAAGATGGCTCCCACAAAGGTCAAGATGTAGAAGAGAAGAGCCAGCTGTGGACAAGGCTCAATGTCAGAAAGACAAACAGGCTGCTGCCCCACCCCCACTACAGGCACAGAGGAGAGAGTTGAGAGTCCAGGAGCAGTTTTGGGGGTACCTTGAGAGAATCCACCAGGTCTTCTACTAGGAAGAAATGCCGTAGCTGTGTGGCTGTGGAGACCACGTGGGAGGCGATCTGCTGGGACAAACATTCTGTCTGCTCTGGAGTCAGGGTCAGATCCATGTCCAGGTAGGCCCTGATGGGATAAAGGGGTGTGCTGTGGTTCTCTGTGTGGGTGGGCCTCAAACTTGGGCAAGTGGCTTTCTAAGAATGGGAGGTTTGGTAGAAGACCAGAGTTAGGGCTGAAGATTTTTGCAGAGAGGGCTGAGGTCAAGTTTAAGATTAGGAAAGGGAATGGAGGATTATCAAGGATAAAGGGAGAGATCAGGGTTTACAGGGGAGCAGGGTTCACGGTCAGAATAAAAACGCATGAGAGAGGGTAATGCGTGAGCTGAGGTCAAGGGTCACAATGGACAGTCTGTCGGCTGAGCTGGGCAGGGCCAGGCATTCTCACTGGAAAGGGTTGGTGCCATCGCCCCGGTGCACGGCCTGCAGCACTTTGCGGTAAACCCTGAGAGAGATGGTGGCACAGAGACCCAGCAGGGCCAGGTGCGCAGCCACGGACACGATGCTAAAGTGCAGGAGGCAGAGGAGAGAGGCCATGAGGCCCGTGAAGACGGCTCCCGACGTCCTGGTGTCCTTCCAGTACAACAGGTCTGCCACTGTGGAAAAGAAGACAATGTTGGGACCCGACCTGACCAAACTCACTCCCTTCCTGTTTGTTTTTTAGAGATAAGGTCTCACTGTGAAGCTGAGGCTGACTTCAAACTATGCAGCTCTGGCTGGTCTTGAACTCCTGATTATTCTAATTCATCCTTTCTTTCTTTTCCTTTTCCTTTTCCTTTTTCTTTTTCTTTTTCTTTTTCTTTTTCTTTTTCTTTTTCTTTTTCTTTTTCTTTTTCTTTCTTGAGACAGGGTTTCTCTGTGCAGCCTTGGCTGTCCTGGAACTCACTCTGTAGACCAGGCTGACCTCGAACTCAGAAATCCGCCTGCCTCTGCCTCCCAAGTGCTGGGATCAAAGGTGTGCGCCACCACACCCGGCATCATCCTTTCTTTTTCTTAGACTGAGTTAAGTTTGACCAGCTTCAAACTCAAGGCAAATGCTCCTGCCTCTACCCCTTAGTGCTAAGGTGCTGAGGATCAAACGTAGGGCTTCATGAATGCTAAGTAAAACCTCTACCAACTGAGCTACTTGCCTGACCAGTCTTATCCATCTGTCTGACTATGTATGTATGTATGTATGTATGTATCTATCTATCTATCTATCTATCTATCATGAGTTACATCCCTGATCCCTGATGAGTTACATCATATCTGTCTGTCTGTCTGTCTGTCCGTCCATCTACCCACCCATCCACCCACCCACCTGACCAGTCATATCTATCTGTCTGTCTATAATCTTTTATTATACATTATTATATTATATTACATGTTATTATTATATTATGAGCTACATGCCTGACAAGTCTTATTTATTGGAGACATGGTCTTATTATGTCATCCTGGCTGTCCTGGAACTTTCTATGCAGAACAGGCTGGCCTTGAACTCACAGAGATCCACCTCTCTTGTCACTGGAGTTGAAAGTAAAGCTCTGTGCCACCATGCCTGGCTCTGGGGTTAAAGGGCTATATAATACTCTATTGTGGCTGTGACATTCTTCATTTTGTTCAGCTCTGAACTCAATGTAGGGAGTCATTTACTGTTTTGTACCCCCTCTTCTGTGAATATCTCACTTCTGCATACCCTGAAATACACTCCCAAGTTGGAAATCACTTTGGTGAGCCTATTCCCTATTGTTTAACAGTGTAAATTTTGTCAGATCGATCACAAGGAAAACTAACAATTTTTTTTTTTTCTGTGTCAGGGTCTTGGTAGCCTTGGCTGTCCTGGAACTTACAGCCATCCTCCTGCCTCTGTCTCCCGCCTCTGTCTCCCAAGTGCTGAGATGATGACAGGGGCGTGCCTAGTTACCAAAGCACTTTTAAAGTCCTAGGTGTTTGGTTAAAGTTCTGATAGCCTGAATTGTAAGCACAAACCACTGACCCCTCCCAGATATGTCCAGCTCAGTTCCTGAGCTGGGCCTGAGCTCCTGGTGGGGTTCCTTCAGTTCTTAACGGTTCATCTTAAACCCTACAGCCCTCCCAAGAAGCCACACCCATTTGCATCCCAAACTTTGATTTCAGTATCCTTACTGTTTCCTTCTAGCGCCCTTCCTTATTACTCTTATTACAACCCATTCAACTGGCCAGACACTGCTGTCCCCCTCGGTTCGTTATACTTATTCTCCCAGACGACACTAAAGAGCAGCCCTCCTTTCCTTATGCGGGGGCCCTCCTAGCCTGTCTCCCCAGACAGATATCAGCGGGTGGGGGAGGGGCCGGGTCGCCTGAGGCGGGGCTAAGTTTAGGCACGCGAGGGGGAGGGGGCCTCCCGCAGCTGTGCTGGCACTTCCAGGCCTGAATGACAGCTCGGTAGCCAGGACATGAGGCTGGGGGATGGGAGCCTCCTTGCTCCCGGGCCCCAAAGCTCTGTCTTGAACAGGGGACCCCCGTGTCCCCTCAACCTCCCCCCGAGACGCCCCCTGATATACCGCCCCAGTTCCAACATGCCTCTCTGACAGGTCCAAACACCCAGGAGGAAACCATGCCCCTGATCGCTGGGAAGAAAGAACTAATCTGAACCCCTTTGCTCTTTTCCCAGACCCCAGCTCCAAGCCGTCCAACAAGCCCACCTTTACTCCCCATGTCGGCTCCAAGAGAGCGGTTGCAGACGCCCGGCTCCTGGGGATTTTGCCCACTTGAGAGGGACCCGAGGGAAAGAGCAGAGGGGAAGGGCCCCTTTGCAACCCAACCAATGGCTGGCCAGAGAGGTGGGGACAATTCCCAAATTGGGACTTAGTAAATAGACAGGGAGCTGTCTTTAACCAAGTGTTTGCGGTTCCTGGAGACCCAGGCTTTTAAAACGAAGGCCGAGGCTATTTACAAATGACCAAAGGATACAGTTAGGGAAAAGTAGAATGTTTTGTTTTGTTTTTGAGATAAGGTCTTTGCTGTGAGGCACTGGAACTCAAAAAAAAACCCGCACCTTTCTCTTCCTACAGAGTACTGGGATTAAATGTGTGCGTTTTTTCAACATGCCTGGCTTGAGTAAAGGTTTTGTTTGCTTGCTTGTTTTGCTTTTTTATCCTTTAAATTTTTTTTTTTTTTTGGCAGACACTATTGTGAATGCCAAGAAGTGCCTGCTGAACGGAGCCTGATATGGCTGTCTCCTGAGAGGCCCTGCCAGAGCCTTACAAATACAGAGGTGGTTGCTCGCAGCCAACCATTGGACTGAGCGTGGGGTCCCCAATAGAGGAGTTAGAGAAAGGACTGAAGGAGTTGAAGAGTATTGCAGCCCCACAGGAAGAACAATATCAACCAACCAGTCCCCTAAGAGCTCCCAGGGACTAAGTCATCAACCAAGGAGTACACATGGCTCCAGCTGCATATGTAGCAGAGGATGGCCTTGTCATGCATCAATGGGAGGAGAGGTCCTTGGTCCTATGAAGGCTCAATAGATGCCCCGTGTAGGGGAATCGAGGGTGGAGATGTAGGAGTGGGTGGGTAGGTGGGTGGGTGGAGGAATACCCTCATAGAAGCAGGGGGAGGGGGGATGGGCTAGGGGGTTTCCGATGGTGGGGGGAACCAGGAAAGGGGATAATACAATTTGAAATATAAATAAAGAAAATATACAATAAAAATCTAAAAAAAATGTTTTTTTGCGGGGGGTGGGGGGAGTAGGGCTAGTAAGATGGCTCAGAGGTTAAAAATATTGGCTGCTCTTCCAGAGGTGCTGAGTTCAATTCCCAATAACCATATGTTTGCACACTACCATCTGCATGTGGGTGTACATATAGACAGAACACTCCTACATTTAAAAAATATTAGTTTGCCGGGCGTGGTGGCACACACCTTTAATCCCAGCACTTGGGAGGCAGAGGCAGGCGAATTTCTGAGTTTGAGGCCAGCCTGGTCTACAGAGTGAGTCCCAGCACAGCCAGGGCTACACAGAGAAACCCTGTCTCAAAAAAACCAAAAAAATAAAAAATAATAAAAATATTAGTAAATAAAAATTTTTTAAAGGTTCAAACAGTAATATTTATTGATTGATTGATTGATTGATTGGTTTTTTGAGACAGGGTTTCTCTGTATAGCCCTGGCTGTCCTGGAACTCACTTTTGTAGACCAGGCTGGCCTCAAACTCAGAGATCTGCCTGCCTCTGCCTCTCAAGTGCTGGGATTAAAGGTGTGAGCTACCACTGCCCAGCTTTATTTATTGTTTTGAGACAGAGTTTCTCTACACAGTCCTGACTGTCCTGGAACTCGCTGTGTAGACTTAGGCTTGCCTCAAACTCACAGAAACGACACCTGGCCTGAGCAAATGTTTTTGGTTGTATTTTGTGTTTTTGTTTGTTTGTTGTTTGTTTTGTTTTTTAAACACAAACAGGCTTGTCCTATGGTGGTGTATACCTTTGGCTCCAGTATTTGGGAGGCAGAGACAAGCAGATATCTGGGAGTTTGAGGCCAGCCTGGTCTACACAAAGAAACCCTGTCATGAAATTAACTAACAGCTAACAAAACATGTTGCCCAGGCTGGCCTTAAGCTACCAATCCTCCTATCTCAATCTACCCAAGTGTTAGGATTAAAGTCCTAGGTCTGAACTTGACATTCTGATCTGCCTATCTCTGCCTCCCAAGTGCTGGGACTACAGATGTGCATCACCATGCTTGGCAAGAGGAAACTCATTTTCTATTTTATGGCTCTCCTTGTGAGTATGCCCACATGAGCGCAGGTGACAAGGGTGGCGAGAAGAGGGCGTCAAATCCCTAGAGCTGCAGTTGGGTGCAGCAATCCTGCCCTCTGTGAAAAGATTAAGGGCTTTGAAGAGCGAATCCATCTCTTCAGCCCAAAGAGTAAAGGTTTTATAGAGGCCCTGGGGGGTGGGGGCGGGGTCACTGCATAAAAAATACTTGCAGTGCAAATCCCCAGAACCCATGTGGTCAGTATCTGTAATCTCAACAACTGCGAAGAGATGAGAGGCTGAACCAGGAAAGAGAACCACCCGGAGTAGGCAATGTAGCAACAGAAAGAATAGAGACTCTTCTGTGGGTCTTTGTGAAGTTTGGGACCAGTTTGGTCTACAGAGTGAGTTCCAGGACAGCCAGAGCAACATAGTGAGATCCTGTATCAACACACCCCACCCCAACCCTTGCAAAAGAGAGACTCTACCTTTACAAGGTGAGGATGGACTCTCAAAAATCCTTTGAGAGGCTAGAGAGATGGCTCAGTGCTCATGCAGACCTGGGTTCAAGCCCGGTGGTATTGATACCTGCCCATGCCTTTAGTCCCAGCACTCCATAGGCAGAGGCAGGTGGGTTTCTGAGTTCAAAGCTAGCCTGGTCTACAGAGAGAGTTCCAGGACAGCCAGGGCTACACAGAGAAACCGTCTTGGAAAAACAAAAACAAAAACAAAAAACAACCTGGATTCAGTTTCCAGCACCACACCATAGGTCCTACCATCCCAGCTGCAGTTACAGGGGATGTGAGTCCCTCTTCTGACCTCCACAGGCAACAAGTATGCACATGGTGCACAGACATACATGCATGCAAAACATTTATACACCTAAAATAAAATAAATATTAAATATCTAAATATTTAAAATGTTAATTAAAAAGATTAAAACCATGGGCTTGATATGATTTGTAAGAGCATGTATTTACACACACACACACACCTACCTACACACCTTCACCCACACAATAAATTCATTTAAAAAATTTTGAGACAGGGTCTCACTATATACCCTAAGCTAGAGTTGAGCTTACTGTGTAGACTAGCTTGGCCTCACACTCACTAATATTCACCTGCCTCCCAAATACTGACAATAAAGGTGCATGCCACCATTCCAGGCCTCATAATTTAAAACATTTTATAAGTCCCAGGGTCATATTCAGCTTCTAGATGGACCACTCCGAATGAGAAAGGGAGGATTCATTTTTTTGACAGCACCCAATCCTGGTACCCACGAGGAGCTTTGATCTTGTGGGTAGGTAGGGAACTATATAGAGCCAATGGAAGCAGGGTCTGGGTTGGGGGCTGCAGGTCTGTAATTCCAGTGGAAGCTGAGGCTGGTGGATGGAGTTCAAGGCAGCCTGGGCTTATTTCAAAATAAAAGCCGAACGGGATTGGAGATTATATATATATGTACACATATGTGTGTGTATCAGTGATAGAGCTTGTGCCTTGAGTGCAGGAGGTCTTAGAGATAGTTACCAGTGTGAATGTGTGTTGGAGAGACCCCTCAAACCACACACTCAGGTAAAGGGAATTTTGGGGGACTCCCTTCTCCACTGTTCTTGGGTCCTGTGCCAAGCTGGTCCCGTCATATTTAAGTGTAAATCTCTTCACCTCTATCATAGATGTACATGGTCCTCCATAGCCAAGCTCTTTGCTCACAAACTGCTTACCTAGAAGGAGCGGCTCCAACGTGAATTCTGATTGGTCTGTGCTATCGAGGCACTGGGCCGTGATTGGCTCCTGCTCTAGCAGCCGCCAATGCTTCTCTACCTCATTCAGCAGAAGCTCATCAGGACCGGAGTTCGAATCTTGAGATCTTTGTGGGGATGGAGTATGCGCCTGGGGAGTCCCGGAGCTAGGGCTAAGTTGAGGAGTCAGGACCTCAAGTTGCAAATGTAGACACTGAGCAAGTCGGAGTTCCAGATTCGTCTCTGGTGTCATAGAGAGGGAAAGCTGTGAGCTTGCTTTCTTCTTGGATGGATCCTGGTTAGCCACACACCCTCCACACACCTCTGAGATCTCACCTTCTCCAGCCTTGCTGGCCTCCAACCCATCAGACTCCTCATTTTCCAGCGGGGTGGAGCTGCTGGTGGCTGAATCCTCCCCAGATCCGGCACCCTGGACAACCCAGCCAAGCTGGTCCAGCCGCAGCCTCAATTCCTCCAGCGGGCGCTCAGCTGGAGGCACGGGGTCAGGGTCACTGTGGCGCCCTGGCTCTGGGGACTGGCTCAGGCTAGGGATGCTTTCCAAGCTGTCACCCAGGCCGGGCTGTGGGGGTGGGTCCCGTGGTTCTGAGACTGAACGTCCCTGGGGCCGGGGACGACGAACAACTGAGTCCCTACGGCCCCCAGAGCCCACCACGCCGTCGAAGGCAATGTAGGAAAAGGTCAGCTCCCTGGGGGTGCCCCAGTCCTGCGATGTGGTCTCCTCCTCTTCATCCTCTGAGAATTCCCGGGCTGTGTGCAGCTCCCGAAAATCTGAGTCGTCATTCCCTCCTGCAGTGGAAGAAGGGTTTCTCAGCCTCTCCAGACTATCCAGTCATGACACCTTGTCTCACACACACACACACACACACACACACACACACACACACACCACTCCACTTACCTTCCGTTGAATCGGGGGTAGAAGAGGCTGTAGACGGAGCTTCTTCTGCAATAGGAAAGAAATGAGGATTCTATAATCTAGAGGCTTAGATGATTCTAAGTCAAAGACGCAAGCTGTGAAGGCTCAGCAGGTACAAGAGCATGCTGACAATCCTGTCTACTTGACTCTCTAAAGTTAGCCTCTGACATACAGCATGCTCGCAGGCTCACGCACGTGTGTGCACACACATGAACATTCACACACAGATGGACACACACACACACACACACACACACACGTAGGCAGACAAAAAATTCTTTTTGTGGTTGGGGGACAGGTTTCGAGACAGAATTTCTCTGTCTAGGAGCCTGGGTTATCCTAGAACTTACTCTGTAGACCAGGCTGGCCTTGAACACCACCTGCCTCTGCCTCTGCCTCTGCCTCTGCCTCTGCCTCTGCCTCTGCCTCTGCCTCTGCCTCTGCCTCTGCCTCTCGAAGCTGGGATTAAAGGCATGTGCCACCAGCGCCCTGCCTCTCTCTCTCTCTCTCTCTCTATATATATATATATATATATATATATATAATTTTTTTTTCTTTTTCTTTTTCGAGACAGGGTTTCTCTGTGTAGCCCTGGCTGTCCTGGAACTCACTCTGTAGACCAGGCTGGCCTCGAACTCAGAAATCCGCCTGCCTCTGCCTCCCAAGTATTGGGATTAAAGGTGTGCACCACCACACCCGGCTTAAAAATTTTTTTCTTTTCCTCGTTCCAGTCAACCCTGCTCATTCTGGTCTTGCCCCGCTCCCTCAGGTCAGCCCGCTCACTCCGGCCGACCCCGCTCGCTCTGGCCGCCCCCGTTCAGCCCCACTCCCTCCAGTCGGCCCTGCTCGCTCCGGTTGGATCCACTCGCTCCGGTCGGTCCCACTTGCTCTCTCCGGTCCAAGGATTCGTTTATTATTATTATAATTCATAAGTACATTGTAGCTGACTTCAGACGCACCAGAGGAGGGCGTCAGATCTCATTACGGGTGGTTGCTGGGATTTGAACTCATCACCTTCAGAAGAGCAGTCGGGTGCTCTTACCCTCTGAGCCATCTTACCAGCCCCCCCAAAATTTTTTAATGATGGAAATGCACCAGTGCTGGAGGCCTAGATAGTTGGAATTTTAGAAATCTTAAGCTACTTGAATGGTAGGGCATTTTGCTTTCTGTATAGAGTGTAAAACAGTAAGGACATCGATACGAGAAGCTCAGAGCTGCAGATCTGCTGATACAGACCTGTATTCCCAACTACTGGAGATTGAAATAGGAGGACCACAAGTTCAAGGCCTGCTTGGGCAATAGCAAGATTGTTTCAGAATAAAAAGCAAAAAGAGGGCTGAGATGCTTGGGAGTGAAGCATTTAACAAGCTTGCAGGAAGCTCTGGAGGCAGTCAGTCCATGCAAACACAGCTGAGAGGAGAAAGGGAAGGAGGGGTGTGGGGAGGAGGGGAAAAAAGGAAAAGAAGAGAGAAGCTGGAGACGGTTTTCATTAAAAGCACCTGTTGCTCTTGCAGAGAACCCAGGTTTGATTCCTAGCACTAGGGTGGCTCACAACCATCTGTAGCTCTAGTTTTAGGGTAGCAGTTCTCAACCTCTGAGTTTCGACCTCTTTGGAAGAGGTCTAAGGACACTTTCACGGGGGTGTTGGCCAAGATTATCTGGATATTAGATATTTACATTATAATTCATAACAGTAGCAAAGTTGCGATTACAACGTTACAACGAAGATAATTTACAGTTGCGGGTCACCACAACATGAAGAACTATATTAAAGGATTGCAGCATTAGGAAGGTTGGGAAACACCGTTAGGGATCAGACGCCCTCTTCTGGTCTCGGTGGGCACTGCATGCATGTGGGGCACAGACACATATATGAAGGCAAAACATCATACACATATGAAATAAAAATGGAGAGATGGCTCAGCAGCTAAAAGCACTTGTTGCTCTTCCAGAGATCCTGAGTTCAATTTCCAGCACCCACACGGTGGCTCACAACCATCTGTAATGAGATCTGGTGCCCTCTTCTGTCATGCAGGTATACATGCAGAGTTCTTGTACACATAAAATAAATTACTCTTAAAGATAAATAAAATTACTTAATTAAAGAAACAGAAGAGGAAGAGGAGGATGGGAGGAATAGAGAAGCAGAGGAGACTTAGAAATTCTGAACAAGGTCTAAGGAAGTGGTTCTCACAATACACAAAGCCACAGGTTTGACCCTGAGCCTGAAATAAACAGGGTGTGTTGGTGCACGCTTGTAGACCCAACATAGCAGATCGGTGGAGGTAGGAGGATCAGAATCTCAAGGTTAACTTTAGATTGCTACATATACAGTACACACAATCTCAGCCAACCTGGACTACAGGAAGCTTTATCGCAACGTCTTTCAAGTAGGAGCCTTGGGAAGTTTCAGTTCATTCATTCATTCATTCATTCATCCATTCATTCATTCATCCATCCATTCATTCATTCACTGAGCACAGGTTATGTGGCAGGCACTGTTCTAGGTCTCAGAGGGGTTACATATGAGCAAATTAGACAAAACTCCTGACTTCATAAAGTTATACTGTGGAAGAGTCCATAAAACATCAAGTCAAACAAGGTAAGGGAGATGGAGTTCCTCTTGACACAGAATAGTTCCCCAAGGCTTTTCTGATGGCATCAGATCTCAGATGCCTCGGGTTCTGCCTTCCAGGCAGAGGGGAAGGTCTGTGCAAAGTCTCTGAGGTAGGCACTGTGATTAGGACAGGAACAGAGAGGGGTGTGAAGGTGTGAGTGGAGGAAAGGGGCAGATTATAGATGAGGATGAGAGAGGTGGGGCTGGCTGGGGACAGGCCTACAGGATCTCCCCCTGGAGATTTCAGCTGAAGAGGAGATCTTTGGGCGCTGAGAGGAGGGGAATGAAACTAAAAATGTCCAAGTGGCACATTCTCAGAACTTGGGCATCTGGATACCCAAGACGTGCAAATGGCTAGATATGCTAGCGTCGGCATCCCCAGCTGTCAGAACTACCCTGTGTGGGACGAACGGGTAAACACCGACTGCCAGAGCCGATGTCTCAGAGTGGAGCAGGATGACACAAGGGGCTTGGAACCAGGAAGCCAGCCCCTCGAGCTAGCTTAGGGGCTCTGCACACAAGAGAGCTTCGATAGCCTTCGAAAATGGAAACCCTACCCCGCACCCCCCGTCTGATTTCCTCACCTGGGCAACCAGAGGCCTGAAGAGGAGTGTGATCTTCTGTAGGGTTACTACTGAGTGGAAAAGCCCGCTAAAGACTCAGTAGACTTGGAACGAACCCAGGGATGACTGTTTTCTGAGGACAGGGGTCGGACACCCAGGGTGATATTGGGAGTGCCTTTTGGGCAGATCATGAGGGTGAGGTGCAAAAATGGGTGCTGAGGGGAGTCGGAACCTTCTATTCCATTCTGACTCAACCCGTCAGCTGAGGCCAGCACCAGGGCCAGGGCCAGCTCCCCACGAGCTTGCTCCTTCTCACACTGGGCGGGGCGACCCAATCCAGCGCCCAACGCGCACCCCCAACACGCGATCTCGATGACCCCCCACCTCCACCCCATTGCACCGGGTCCTTCGGGTCAGGATGCCCCATTTGCCTCCAAAGCGTGGGGGGAGGGGAAGGATTCCTTTGTCTCCTTCCCGGCTTCCCTGCTCTCCCTCGAGCCCGCGCGCGGAAGATGGAGACCCTAGGAGGACCCCACGCGGTTTTCTGTGCCCCACATCAGGCCGGAGCCTCTCCATACTCACTGCAGTGGGCGAAGACCGGCAGGACCTGCCCCATGGCCCACCTCGGGCCTGCATCGGGACCCCCGCCCACTCCGGCCGCGCCGCCCTGGGCCTGGGGCCACGGGCGCTCATCTCCGCCGCGTCCACGACGCCGCCGCCATCCTCCCGGGCTGCTCTAGCAGCCGCCGCCGCCACCGCTGCCACCGCCGCCGCCCTCTGCTCCACTCGGCGGGGGAGGGCGGGGCCGCGTAGGAGCAGGCACTGCACCAGGGGCGGGGCCTAGAATTAAAGGCGGGGCTTGAGGGCCTGGAGGGAGGGACCTCCGTTTTAATGGGAGGGGTCTGGGTTTCCGAGAGCGCGGCCTTTAGAGGAGTGGGGTGGGGCTTGAGCGGAGTGCAGAGCTGGAGAGGGTGCCCAGCATATGCATACTGGGTGTTGGGGCAGTTTTAGGGATGGCACTGAGAGAGGGTGGGATATGATGTTCTGGGGTAGAGTCTGAGGCTAGACTTGGAGATGACGTGGAAAAAGGGGCTGGGGAAAAGTACTTAAACTTAAAACTTATTTTCTGTCTGGCTGTGGTGGTGTGCACCTTTACCGGCGCTTGGCAGACAGATCTCTATGAGTTTAAGGCCAGCCTGGGCTATAGAGCGAGTTCCAGGACAGCCAGAGACTCTGTCTCAAAACAAACAAACAAACCTTTCTTTCTTTTTCTTTTTTTTGAAAAAAAGGTTTATTTATTTTATGTATGTGGGTACACTGTAGCTGTCTTCAGACACACCAGAAGAGGGCATCAGATCCCATTACAGATGGTTGTAAGCCACCATGTGGTTGCTGGGAATTGAACTCAAGACCTCTGGAAGAGCATTCAGTGCTCTTAACCACTGAGCCGTCTATCCAGCCCCCCTCTCCCCAACTTATTTTCTTTAAAGATTTATTTGTTTATTTATTTATTTATTTATTTATTTACTTATTATGTACAGTGTCCTGCCTGTATATATGCCTGCACGACAGAAGAGGGCACCAGACTCCTCATTGTAGATGGTTGTGAGCCACCACGTGTTTTCTGGGAATTGAACTCAGGACTATCTCTCCAGCCCTAACACTTAGTTTTACAATTATTTATTTATTTATTTATTTATTTATTTATTTTTGTGTGTGTGTGTGTGTGTGTGTGTGTGTCCTGTGGAGCATGTAAGTAGGTCACACTGCTCCAGTCACATGTACATATCCAGGAAGCTTCAGATTAGGAGCTTTGGGAAGTTTACGTTCATGCATCCTTTCAATAATCATCTACTGATCATGTGTGGTAAGACAGGCACTGTGCTAGGCCCCAGAGGGATACCTATAAACAAGTTAGACAAAACTCCTGTTCTATCCTGCCTCTGTTATATTGTCAGCACCTCTTCTGGGCAGTTGTGGCCAGCACCAGGTCCCAGAATTTCCTCTTTCTACCATGTGGGTTTTGGGGATCACATTCAGATCATCAGGCAAAGGGCTTTTACTCCATTGCCCAACCCAAAGCACTCAAAACTTTTAAGGCTCAGAGAGGAGTTTAGACATGGATGGGGTTGGGATCTGAGCTACAGATGTGGTCTGGAGAGAACAGGAAGGAGGTGAAAGGTGGGTGAGGTTGGTAAAGTGACCATGAGCAGGACATAAGACAGCTTTGGTTTTTAAGCTATTGTTATTTTAGTTAGGTTGGTTTTTGTTGTTGTTGTTGTTGTTGTTACTTTGTTTTGTATTTTAAGACAGGGCCTTATACAGCCTAAAATGGCTTTGAACTCCTGATCCTCTTTCTTCCACCTCCCAAGTGCTGGAGGCCACCTTTGACTAGAAAGCACCCGAAAGGCAGAAGCTGGAAGATCAAGAAGTTCTAGGCCAGCGTTGGTGACAATAGTGTTTGAGTCCAGTCTGGGCTACATGAGGATCTGTCTCAAACAAACTATAACCAAACAAAAGGGCTTGGGAGATGGCACTTAGCCCACATAGGTGGTAGAGCTTTTGTTTAGGCAGTCTACAGTCAAAAGGAGATCCTTTAGTCGAAGACATGTGCTCTAGAGTTCAAGTCTCTGCCACATAGCTTTCTTTTTCTGTAACTCAGTTTCCTCTTTTCTAAATTGGTCACATAAAAGCCAGGCGTGGGGGGTGGAGAGTTAGCTCGGTGGTTAAAAGCACTTGTTTTTACAGAAAACCCGGGTTCAATTTCCAGCACCCACATAGCAGCTCACAAATGTTTTGCAACGCAAGTCCCAGGAGGTCTGACACAGTTTTCTGACCTCCAAGCACACATATGGAACATATACATGAAGGTGGAACACCTATACATATAAAATAAATGAATATAAAAATAACCTACAAGAAAAAGCCAGTTATGGTGGAGAGGCAGATTTCTGAGTTTGAGAGCCTGGTTTATGTAGAGATTTCCTAGCCAACCAAGACTAAATAGTGAGACAATGTCTCAAAAACTGATAACAACAACAATAACAATATTATTTTTTTTTTCCGAGACAGCGTTTCTCTGTATAGCCCTGGCTGTCCTGGAACTCACTTTGTAGACCAGGCTGGCCTCGAACTCAGAAATCTGCCTGCCTCTGCCTCCTGAGTGCGCCACCACGCCCGGCTCAATATTACTATTATTGTCCATGTAAAATAGTGTGTGTGGGCTATGATAGAGCTCAGTGGGTAAAGGCAATTGCTGCCAAACCCGATCTGAGTTCGAGCCCCAGGACACACAAGATAGAATAGGTAAACTGACTCTCACAAATTGCCCTCCGATCTCCACACACATTCAATGAGTGTAATAAACTTTTAAATAATGTGTTATGGGGCTGGTGAGATGGCTCAGCGGGTTAGAGCACCCGACTGCTCTTCCGAAGGTGATGAGTTCAAATCCCAGCAACCACATGGTGGCTTACAACCACCCATAACAAGATCTGACGCCCTCCTCTGGTGCGTCTGAAGTCAGCTACAGCGTACTTATGAAGAATAATAAGAAATGAATCCTTGGACCGGAGAGACCAAC
>LR755140.1:8734-208999 GCA_902729485.2 Mus minutoides | reverse complement strand
TCCCCTGGCTTGCTCAGCCTGCTCTCTTATAGAACCCAAGACTGCCAGCCCAGAGATGGTTCCACCCACAAGGGGCCCTTGATCACTAATTGAGAAAATGCCTCACAGCTAGATCTCATGGAGGCATTTCCCCAACTGAAGCTCCTTTCTCTGTGATAACCCCAGCTGTGTCAAGTTGACACAAACCTAGCCAGTACAGTTGCCCCAGATATTCAGGCACCAGCTTGTACGTCCAACACACCTGGGACTGAGACAAAGATGATCAGTGATCAGGATTTGGACAGACAGACATACACACAGACACATACACATATAAATATTAGGGCTGGAAAGGCTCTCTGGTTAAGAGTGCTTGCTGCAGCAGGGTGTGGTGGTGCATGCCTTTAATCTCAGCACTCAGGAGGCAGAGGCAGGCGGCTTTCTGAGCTCGAGGCTAGCCTGGTCTACAAAGTGAGTTTCAGGACTGCCAGGGCTATACAGAGAAACCCTGTCTCGAAAAAAACAAACAAAAAAAATAACAACAAAACAAACAAACAAAAAAAAAAGAGTGCTTGCTGCACAATCATAAGGATCTGAGTTCAAATCCATGCAAGCAGACATCATGCAAATACCTGAAATCCCAGCTGCAAGGGATCTGACACCCTCCCTGGCCTCCACAAGTGTGCCGATACACACACTAGCACACACTCCTCTACACACACTTCATTCATCAGTTAAATTAGAAATTGGTTGTGCTGGGCATGGTGACCCACGCCTTTGAAAACAGACTCAGAAAGCAGAGGCAGGTAGATCTCTGTGATTTCAAGGCCACCCTGGTCTACATAAGTTCCCAGGCACAGCCAGGCCTAAATAGAGAGAAAACAAAACAAAACAAAACAAAGCAAAAGAGCGATTTGCATTTTCCCTGGTCAGCAAATGTGCAGGGAGCCACTGCCCTGTCATTAAGCCCTCTTCATAGCTGTGAGCCAGCCCAGCCCACTGAGATCCTGGAGGCCAGTGCAGATGACAGCCATGTTTGAGGAGACAGCAAATATGGCGAGTGATAATAAATAATGTCATCAGGGGAAAAAATACAGGGGAGAAAAGGGGAAGAAAATGAGCAAGGAGGTTCACTTGACATTAATTTTTTTTCAAAATCTTGGGCTGAGTAGATGGCTCAGCAGGTACCCTGATGACTGACAGAGTCTGATAACCTGGAACCCACATGGTGAGGGTCAGAGGACAGCTGCTTGCATGTGCCGATTCTCTTCTTCCACCATGTTGGACCCAGGAACTGGTGTAATATGCTTAGGCTCTGGAGCAAGTAAGTGTCTTTACCCATGGAGACACCTCTGTGGTCCTGCTTTTGTATTTTAAAAGTGTTGTAAGAAAAAAGATGTGCCAGGATGTGGTGGCAAGCACCTTTAATCCCAGCATTTGGGATTGGGGTTGGGGGCAGAGGCAGCAGGACTTCTGTGAGTTTGAAGCCAGCCTAGTCTATAGAACAAGTTCCAGGACATCCAGAGCTGCACATAACCCGAAAGAGAGAGAGAGAGAGAGAGAGAGAGAGAGAGAGAGAGAGAGAGAGAGAGAGAGGAGGGATTCATTGGTTCATCGGGATGAGTATCTCAGTGGAACAGTCTTGCCTAGTGTGCAAACCCTGTGCACACGCATGTGCACACAAACACATACACACACAGAAACACAAATGACCAGGCTCATGTTTATTATGCTTTAAGCATTTCCACAGGGACTTTCTATGTGTGTGTACGTGTTTGTGTGCAAATGTGCCCCTGTGTGCATGAGGATGTGGTAGAAGTTAGAGGTGGACTTAGGGAACATCTTCCTTCACTGTTTTTTGCCTTACTTTAGAGACAGGATCTCAGCAAACCTGGAGCTCAGGGATGTAGGTAGCTGGTGAAGCACTGCAATGTCCCACTGCATCCAGTGCTGGTGATGTTAAGAGATGTGTTTTTATATGGGTACTAGTCCATATCTAGTCCTAATGATCACAGAACAGACACATCACAGTCTGAAGCCATGTCTCCAACCCTGTAAAATGAGATTTGTTTTGTGTGTGTGTGGTTTTTCAAGACAGGGTTTCTCTGTATAGTCCTGGCTGTCCTGGAACTCACTTTGTAGACCAGGCTGACCTCAAACTCAGAAATCTGCCTGCCTCTGACTCCCAAGTGCTGGGATTAAAGATGTGCACCACCACGCCCAGCTGAGAATTTTATAGGAAAAAAAAAATTGCTAGCTCTTGCTTTAGTGAAGGCAGTATGGAGCTACACTCTTCCCATTTCACAGATGGGCAAACAGAGGAAAAAACATGGAGGCAAAGCTCACATGCAGTGTGGTTCTCCTTTAGTTGGATAACTGTTGTTCTAGCTTGGCCTTGTTAAGAACACAGAAGCCAATAAAACTCTGAGGTTGTTGTGGTGCACCCAGAGCCTGGGGGGCTCAGAGGACCCTTCCACGTGGATCACTTGAGACCATAGGAAACCACAGATATTTACATCACGATTCATAACAGTAGCAACATTACAGTTATGAAGTGGCAAGGAAGATCGTTTTATGGTTGGAGGTCACCAGAACACGAGGAACTTTATCAAAGGGTCACAGCATTAGGAAGGTTGACAACCACTGTCTTAGATGGATGCATGTGTGGGGCTAGATTACCCAGGGTTTTATTTTTCAGACAGGGTCCCACTCGGTAGCCCTGACTGACTTGGATCTCACTATGTAGACTAGGCTGGCTGACCTGGAACTCATTATATAGTCAAGGCTGGCCTCTAATTCACCGAGACCTACTTTTACCCCTGCCTCCTGAGTGCTAGGGTTAAAGGTGTGGTACTACCACATCTGGCCCATTTGTGGTTTTAATTTTAAGAAGATTTACTTGCATTATTTTTAATTATATATGTGTGTGGAGGTGGTGGGCATGCACATATGAAAATAACCCTATAATTACAGACAGTTATTAGCCCTTTGAGTGTTTTGAATTGAACTTGGGTCCTCTGCAAAAGTAGCAAGTTGTTGTTTTTTTTAATTTATTATTATATGTGAGTACACTGTAGCTGTCTTCAGACACACCAGAAGAGGACATCAGATCTCATTATAGATGGTTATGAGCCACCATGAGGTTGCTGGGATTTGAACTCAGGACCTTTGGAAGAGCAGTCAGTGCTCTTAACTGCTGAGCTATCATATCTCCAGCACCAACCCCCTCCCCCTTTTTTAACTGCTGCCCTATCTCTACAGGCCATTTGTGTTCTTAAATATATAACCTCAGATGAGGTTGAAGTCACCCTGTAGCCCAGGTCGGCCTCAAACTTGTGTTCCTTTAGCCTCAGCCTCCTGGTTTGAGCAGGACAACTGGTGTACTAGATTTTTTTCCCTCTCTCTCTCTTTTTTTTCTTTCTTTTCTTTTTTTTTTTTTTTCAAGACAGGGTTTCTCTGTATAGCCCTGGCTGTCCTGGAACTCACTTTGTAGACCAGGCTGGCCTCGAACTCAGAAATCCGCCTGCCTCTGCCTCCTGAGTGCTGGGATTAAAGGCGTGCGCCACCACGCCGGGCGGTGTGCTAGATTTTTTTTAGAGCATAATTAAGTAAGAGTTTGGCCAGAAGGATGAGGCAAATNAAGGCCAACAGGGAGGCAGCATAGCATCCAGGAAATGAATTGGCCAAAGGCCACGTGGGTTGATTCTCTGTGAGTTTGGGGGCGGGGGACCCAAATAAGCTAAACCCATTCCCTGTCTCTGTGCCTCAGTTTCTCGATCTGTAAGTCAGGAACTGCCATTTTCTTAGAGTTACCGCCTTTCATCCGGCCAGGTAGAGCTCTACGGGAGGGGCGTGTCCGCATGATGATGTAACTCTGGGCGGGGCCTATGGGTCCCGCTGCGGAAGGCTGGGGGGGGGGGGCGGGGCTCGGCTCAGCCTGGACGTGTTGGCGGGGAAGGGGCTCTAGGGGAGGGTCTCCGGGCCTCTGAGCCTGTCGGATTGTTGGGACGTTCCTACTATTCTCCGTGGGCAAAATTAAGCCGCAGCTGGGCCCGCGTGGGGAGCAGATCGGGGTCTCACCACCAAACCTTCGCTCCTAGTCTATCCCCCACCTTCACCCCCGCCCCCACCCCAGCCAGGACCCGGCGGCGGTGAGTCAGCGGCCCGCCGCGCCCCCTCGCTCACTTCCTCCACACCTTCCCCGGGAGGGTGGGGGGCGGCGAGGGGTGGGGCTCGGCCTGAGAAGCGAGATCTGAGGAACAGGGGAAGTGCGGAAGTGTTACTTAAAGGTGGCAATTGATGAGATCCCTTGCTTAACCAGGGGGACCCCGCTACCCGCCCCAAAAAACTCAGAAGTCCACGGAGCGAGTTGGAGTGGACCCCCAGATCTCTACTAAAGAATTTGATAGTGGAAACAGCTAGAGATCAAAGAAAGGCCCCTTCTCTTCCACCAAGCTTTCCCCTCCGACGCGGGAGTGAGGCCCAGGGTGCACCCCCACGCCACAAGACTGGGAAAGGAGTGCAATTGCGGAAGCCCAAGGTTCCGCGTTGCCTTTTAAACGCTCTCCATCCCCCGCCTGGAGGCGTCCACGGCCCCTTTAAGGCGCAGGGCATTGTGGGTGTGGGGAGTGGAATTTTGGAACGAAATGTAGCAAAGAGAGTACAGTAGTAAGAGTAACCGCGTAGGTGCTGCCGGCCGAGGGGGTGCGCCGGCAAGGTTCGGACGCTGCACCCCGCTTTCCATCGCAAGGGATCCCAGCACATCAGAACACCGGAGGGAGGAGGCGCCTGAAGACCCGCCCCGGCCCGGTCCACGTTCTCCCCAGGAAGCTGGACTCTATGGGGCGGGACCCCGAGAGAGACTGAGCAGAACCTGGAGCCAGCTCCGCACCCCTGCATTTCCAATCAGGGGCGCCCCGGGAGCACTCCCCGTGGGCGCGCCGCCCGCCCTCCGTGCAGCCATGAGGTGAGCCCCGAACCCTCCAGCCGGGTCCCAGCCGGGAGCCGGCTCCGCGCCCCTCCTTTGTCCCCCCCCCCCCAGCGCATTCGGGGCTGGATTTAGGGGACACAGCGCTTTGGGCGTCCCAGATCTGGGCCGATGCCTCCTGGAGCGATCTCTAAATACCGACACCCCATCTCTCCACACTACTCCCTAAAGGCTTGGGGCGGTGCCGGCTGAGGTTCTCTTGATGGCTTTCAGGTTTAGGGGCGCTCTCGGGACTCAGAATTTGAAGACTTTTGAGGGGAGCACCTCTGAGTTCGCAGATAGTCAGAACCTCACAGGGATGATCTAGTATAAGCGGGCTCAGAGTTACCGCCCCCAAACTCAAAACCAGGTGAGAGGCTGGCTAGAGAACCCGAGCCCTGAAACTCTTGAGTCTCGGGTTGTGGTCCTCGGACCCTTGCGTTTGGGGCACTGGATGAGAGTCCCAGAGTGGAATCGCGGTCCTTAACTTCAGGGGTACTTCTTGATGTTCCTAAATTTGGTGGACACCGAGGTTCTCCTGTGGAGGGGGTCTTGGGAATCTGGCCCACGGGGCCTAGAGAGTCTGGATGGGACTCTTCTCCCCTTAGGCACCCAGGCTGGGTCCTAGGGCCTTGGAGCACTCCAGGCCCAGGGCGGCTCCTGGACCCCCGGGCCAGAGGAAGGTTCTGGTGTTTCACCTCCCCCCCCCCGCCCTCCCTCCCCAACCTGGTGGCCGGGGAGGGAGGGGGAGCGGCAGCTGGGGGAGGGGGGCCTTTGTCTTCCTGACTCACCTGTCGAGACAGCTGGTGTGGGGGGGCGGGCCCCCGAGTGAACACTGTGGCCAGCTGCTTTCCCCACACCACAGCCCCTCCCCCTGGGCTCAATGTCGCTGGGTGTCACCCCCTTCCCCAGGCCGTGGGATCGGAGGAGGGGGCGCTGGAAAGCGTCAAGGTCATAGCCTTCTCCCTCAGGGATCCAGGCTCACTAGCTTCTTCCAGCTCTCTTCCCAGGAATTTAATCTTGTGTGTGAGGGGGACACAGGGAATTTTTTTTTCTTTTTCTTTTCTTTCTTTCTTTCTTTTTTTTTTTTTTTTAATATGTCTTCCCTGGGACCTGCCCTGAACTCCTGGGCTCACCTGAGGGCGGGGCCTGAGCTGACAGAGGCCTCCCCTCCTCTCAGCCCCAGCCCCCCATAATCTCTCCCTTGGGGCCACATCTTGACAATACTATCTCCCTTCCTCCACTTTGGCTGGGACTTCCTGCCCCAAAGCCCCTGGCTAGAGGAGGAGTCTCCTGGGGACAGTTTGGGCTTAACCTCCCATGTGCACATCCTCCAGTCTTGCTCTCTGACATCTAGGTGACATTCCTTTCTAGGACCCTGAACTAGGACCCCCTCCCTCCATCCCTCCCTCCCATGTCTCTTCCTTGGCTTGTGGGAGTTTTGGGATTTGGAGCAAGAAGGGGGACATCGAGACACCCTGGAGACTTCCTGCCTGACCTTCCTTCCCCCATGGGAGCTCTGTCCCCCTAAAGGGGGTCAGTTCCTCCACTGCGCCCCCCTCCCCCGCTGCCCCCAGCCCCGCCCCGCCCCCACCCGTTTCCGGTCCCAGGCCCAGTGGAAGGCGGATGGCGGATGGCGGATGTCCGAGTTAGTGCCGCTTCACTCGCTGAGACCGTAAAAGGGCAGGAGCAACGTCTAGGCCGGCCCCCTGCACTCCCACCCCCAGCCCGGGTCCTCCTGCAGCCCGTCCCCCTCTGGCTGTGGCCAGTGCCAAACCTCCCTCCCCTGAGGGTAGGCACAAGTTGAACGAATCCCCCACCCTTTTAGGAAAGGGTCTCCCTCGTCCTTGGTCACTTGCTGGGCCGTGTCATTTCTCCAAGGACAGCTAGGATTAGAGAGAGAGAGACAGAGAGAGAGACAGAGACCCCGACCCATTCCTTATTTCCTTATTCCCAGCTGGGTAAACTGAGCCCTGCCCCCAAGACTTTGAAGCTTGGCTCCGGGCGCCCTCAGAGGTTCTTATGCTGTGGTGGGGAAGGGGGCAGGACTGGTTTGACTGGGGACAGCCCTAGGGGGAGTGGGAAGGGAGGTGGTTGAGATGGAAAATTACAAGATATGGTTCTTTTTCTCCCAGTTTGACAAATATTTGCCGAGTGTCCTCTGCATCCGGAAGCTGGGAAAGGCAGAGAAGGGGTCAGAGGTCTGAGGGCTCTTGGGCAGAATTCTGAAAGAATGTGCTTCACTTCTTTCCTCTTGCAATAACATGAGCAGCGGTTCTTTTCTTTTCTTTTTAAGTGATGTAGCGGGTTCAGTCACTCTTCCTGCCAGGCGGGGTAGTATGGTTCTGGTTCCGTTTTAAATCTCCACCGCAGTTGAGTGCAGTGCTAGTACAAACGTGTGCTCCTGGTCTTACCCCCATCTTACAGGTAGTAAAACTGAGGTGCAGTGATGTTAAGGAAATGGCCTGTTAAAGTTTAATGGTTTGGGAGTACGAAGTGGTGACTCATGCCTCCAAGGCAGTACTCAGAAGGTGAATACAGGAAGACCAAGAGCTGGAGGCCCTTGAGCTATTGAGTCCCTGTCTCAAAAATACCTGAAAATCAGTTTAGAGGTGGTAAAAGTTCGAATTTGTACCTAGGACTGTCTAAATCTAGTAGTATTACAAAAAAAGAAAACTAGAACCATCTATGGGTTGGTTTTTTTTTTTTGTTTGTTTGTTTTTGTACAAATAACATACTTTTACCATTAACGCTAACCTCGCATAAGGGCATCCTCTGCTACTTAGCAAGTTGGAGGCTTCGAAGTAAATTCTAGGCCAGCCTGCAGCAGAGACTTAAGAGTTCAGGGTGTGTGTGTGTGTGTGTGTGTGTGTGTGTGAGACAAGGGTAATAGTGCAAGGAGATGGTGGGGTAAGGTTGTGGGTGGGTAGCAGTAGAGAGGACTACCAGTATTTGGTCACCTCTGTCCTCAGAGGCTCCCTCACTCTTAGGGTTCCCAGCTTCCAAGGTGGAGTTTGTCAGCTGCAGGGTTGTGGGTTTGGGTCCCTGTTGTTCCCTTTTATCCAGTGGACTCAGTGTGTTGGGAAACTGAGGCATGGGACATGAAGCTACGTGGAAGGAGGGCGGGTCTGGAACCGGCTGCCCATGGAGGGAAGAGACTCACCGTCCGCTGTGAAGTTTCTGGGGATCGAACTCTGGTTATCAGGGTTATCAGCAAGCACCTTTACCCACTGAGCCATCTTGCCAGCCCAAGAGCTGGGGTCACAGGTATATACCTCCTGTGGGGATTTTCCACTCCAGCTCCTTGTTGGGACAGGGTCTCACCATGTGACCCAGGCTGGCCTCAAGCCTACAAGGGCTGTCCTGCCCTCGATTCCCAGCCCAGAACTGCTACCCTTTATTATCCTTTGCCCAAACATCGGGTCCCCAAGGATCCCTTTGGCTCCCCAGTGCATCTCAACAACCTAGCACTAGGCAGTACTCAGCAGTTGTGAACAGCAGACTCAACAGTAGCTGCTGACATTTTGTTTTTTTTTTTTTTTTTTTAAGATTTATTTTATTTATTATATGTAAGTATACTGTAGCTGTCTTCAGACACTCCAGAAGAGGGCGCCAGATCTTGTTACGGATGGTTGTGAGCCACCGTGTGGATGCTGGGATTTGAACTTATCACCTTCGGAAGAGCAGTCGGGTGCTCTTACCCGCTGAGCCATCTCACCAGCCCAGCTGCTGACATTTTGAAGGTCGACGACACTGTTCCAAGCATTGGGCTCCAATTTCCAGACGCACTGATCAGCAATCAGATGAGCTAGACTGAAGCCTCAGCCCCTTGACAGATGATGAAATGCAGGCCCAGAGAGGTGAAGACGCTTGGGCAAAGATCACACAGCAAACGATGGAATGAACGAGCGGAGAGGCTCCCTCTTGAACTCATGTTCATTGAGAGATGAGAAAACAGTCTGGTTGATATTTTTAAAAGGGCAAGGAGTGTATGAGGGAAGGAGTGTAGATCATGGGGGTGCTGCTTTTAAAAGGTGGAACGCCTAAATATACTCTTAGGCAAGTGATGTGCGCAGCTTCTCAGGTGACAGGGGCCTGGGGAAATCACATTTCCAAGGCTTCATGCTTTTGACCTACATTCACTATTTCTTAACCTTTTCTTTTTTTAAGGATTTGGGAAAAAATAAGTTTATTTTGACTTTAGATGTGTGGAGGTCAGAGGTCAGCTCCCTGGAGTCTATTCTCTCCCTGCACCAGGCTCGAGCTCTGGTTCTGAGGCTCAGAGGCGAGCACCTTCAGCTGCTGAGCCATCTTGCCGGTCCTGGTTTGGTGTTTCATTTCCTTGAGACAGGGTCTCACTGTGCTGCGCAGCCAGCCTGGCCTGCTGGCCTCAAACGTGAGATCCTCTTGCGTCAGCCTCCTGAGTGCTAGGATGACTGAGCGCAGGCCCCATCCAGCTGAGGCTGGTTCTGGTTTTTTGTTTTTATCCTGGGCTTGAGTTACAAGGGTGTCTCAGAACAAAAGACTGTCAAGCAGAAAGGGGGTGTGCAGATGAATTGGTCAGGGAGGGACTCTGGGAAGGGAGGACANCTCAGAAATCCACCTGCCTCTGCCTCCCGAGTGCTGGGATTAAAGGCGTGTGCCATCACGCCCGGCTCTGAGATTGGGTTTTAAGAAGGCCCTTCTAGCTCGGTGTGGTGGCACACACACCTTTAATCCTAGCACTCGGGAGGCAGAGGCAGGCAGATTTCTGAGTTCGAGGCCAGCCTGGTCTACAGAGTGAGTTCCAGGACAGCCAGGGCTATACTGAGAAACCCTGTCTCGAAAAAACAAAAAAACAAACAAAAAAAAAGAAGGCCCTTCTATAAGGTCATCTTTAAGGTCTAGTTGAGGTCAGGACCCAGCCCAGGCTTACCCAGACAAGCAGTATTCCCTCAGTACCAGAGCCATGTTAGGGCAGGACCACCTGAGAGGCCAAAGTGCACTTGGGTGGGGCAGTGATTCCGAGTCTACCCTGGGCACGTGGCCAGAGTCGGCTCTGGGTGTGGGTGGCAGGTGTGGGTGAGGCTTCAGCCCTGCCCTGCCAAGGGTGCCTGGGCCAGAAACAGTCCCTTGAAGCTATGCTTGTTTCACACGGCCCCTGATGTTTGCGAAGGACCCACAGCTCCGTGTGTGGTTAAGACCTGGGAGCCAGCTCATCTGCCTTCAGAGCTTCTCTCAGCTGTTTTGTGCCTGTGTGACTGAGGATAGAACACTCTACCTCTCTGGGCCCTCTCCGCTGTATCCAGGTGGAGTGCTGTTCACCCTGAAGGAGGAGTGACCTGGCTAGGCTCAAGGCATGGGCCCAGCTAAAGAGCTGGTACATGCAAAGCTGGGGTGTCTAGCCTACCAAGGGGCTTTCCCTGCTAAACCCTCACAGCATGGCGTCACACCCCAGCCCCCAGCCCCCAGCCCCCAGCCCTGCCATTGTGGGGTAAAGTTTCTCTCCCCTGGAAACCACAAACTTCTTCTTTTCAGGAAAAAGCCTGGTGGGGGTGGGGTGAACTCCCCCCACTTCCTCTGTCTGGTGGGGGTGGGTCAGGCCTGAGCTCCCCCCAACTTCCCCTGTCTGTATGTGACCTTGACCAAGTTACTTCCTGTCTGCAAGCCTTACTGCCTGCCCTGGAGGAGAACCGAGTCTTCCAGGAGGACAGGTGTGTTTGTGGGGGTCTTGTGTGAGGGAGATATTCAGGGAACCCTAGTACTGATAGTACTGAGCACTCAGTACTGACTGGGTGAGTGCATGGTGCCTGAGTGGTGACAGTGACCTAGCCCTCAGTACCCCAATGTATACTAGGTACTGTGCCTAGTACTTTAACCAGATCCATTCCTACTCACAGCCTTCGGGAGGTAGGGGACCATCATGTCTCCCCTAAGTGACAGATGAGAGAGAGACATGAGGAGCATTCTGGTCATGTGGAAGAAGGGTTCGGCAGAGGATTTGAACCCAGGTCTGTGGAGTCAGACTCTATATTTGAGCTGTTATTTTCCTGCATCAGCCAGTGGCCTCCTCGCCTCTGCCTGCCCCCCCAAGCCCCCCAGGCTGGACCACCTGCTCCCTGGTGGCAGGGCAGTCTGTCTGGGCCACCTCTGTGTCTCCATCCCCAGCCACAGGGTGTGACAGTGCAGCCAGGAATGTGTGCCAAATGGCTGTTTGGGCCCTGGGGAACCAGATGGACCAGGTGGCCAATAAACACGGCCTCAGGGGAGACATCCCCAGGGCCCTGGGATCTGCCCTCACACTCCCTGCCCTTCTTATCTGACCTGAGCTGGGAGCAGAGGTGGGGGTAGAGAGGTGGTAGAGATGGGGAATCTGAGGCCAGGCAGAGGCTCACTCCCCGGCTGTCTGCTAGCCCTGCCAGCTCCGTCTTTTCCAGTCAACCTGTATCCACTTTTTTGTTTGTTTGGTTTTTTGGTTTTTTTTCTCAAGACAGGGTTTCTCTGTGTAGCCCTGGCTGTCCTGGAACTCACTTTGTAGACCAGGCTGGCCTCGAACTCAGAAATCCGCCTGCCTCTGCCTCCTGAGTGCTGGGATTAAAGGCACCACGCTGGGCTTCCACTTTTGATTAAGGCTGAAGAGGCTGAGCCCAGGACCAGCAAGCTCTCTAGTCACCAGCTCAAGCCTTATGGACCCCTCTTTATCTCTTTTCTGCCTCTTCCCATGTGTGGCCTGCCTATCTCTTCCCTACATGGAACTCATCTATCAACCTATCTTCTTTTATAGTAGTGTGGACTCAACCAAGGGCCCCGGTGGGCCAGCAAGCTGGGCACTCTACTATTGAGCCACACCCCCAGCCCCTCATTGGGGTTTCTAGTCAGGGTCTCTAACCACTGAGCAACACTCCCAGTCATGCATGTATAGCCACGCCCGTGTGTATTCATGTACAGGCTGTAGTCAGTTTCCTGCATCTACTGTATGGATCTAAGGAGAATGTGACTGGCCCCTCTGCTTTCTCCCCTGGCAGCGAGACGCTCATCTGTTCTAGCCGGGCTACTGTGATGCTTTACGATGACAGCAACAAGCGATGGCTCCCTGCTGGCACCGGTCCCCAGGCCTTCAGCCGCGTCCAGATCTACCACAACCCCACTGCTAACTCCTTCCGAGTTGTTGGCCGCAAGATGCAGCCGGACCAGCAGGTGCAGGCTCCCTCTGTCCCTCTGTCCCTCTGCCTCCCTGCCACGGAGCCCCCAGTCAACCTGTTCTCTCTTGTAGGTGGTTATCAACTGTGCCATCATTCGGGGTGTCAAGTACAATCAGGCCACTCCCATCTTCCATCAGTGGCGAGATGCCCGCCAGGTCTGGGGCCTCAACTTCGGCAGCAAGGAGGACGCCGCACAGTTTGCAGCTGGCATGTCCAACGCCCTAGAGGCCTTGGAAGGTTAGATGGGCAGGCGGGATGGTGTTGGGGCTTATGCTGTGATAGGGAGGCTGAAGCCGGGGGATTGTAACAAGTCCCAGGCAGGCCTGGATGATGTAGCAAGACTGTCATAGATTCGTAAATAAAATCGGGACTGGGGACATAGTTCTGTATGTAGAGAGCTCATTTAGCACGCGTGCCCTAAGTGTGTGTATCTGTGTCTATCTGTCTGTCTGTCTGCCTGCCTGCCTGCCTGCCTGCCTGCCTGCCTGCCTGCCTGCCCACATTCAGTCCTCAGCACTGTATAAACTAGGTCTGGTGGTGCACGCCTGTTGTCTCAGCGCTCAGCAGGTAGAGGAAGGATAATGAGACTAAGGTTAGCCTCAGATACACAGGAAGTGTGTGTGTGAGTCCAGCCTGAGCTACATAAAGCTCTATCTCAAAAGCACGTGTTGGAGGACAGGGGAGATGGTTCAGTGCTTAAGGGCATTGACTGCTCTTCCCGAGGACCTGGGTTTGACTCTAGCACCCACGTGATGGGTAGCTCAGAGATCCTCACCAAGGGATTTGACATCTGGCCTTCGTGGGCACTTGGCACATATGTGGTACACAGAAATACATGTATAGGCAAAACACCCATACATATAAAATTAAAAAAAACAAAAACAAAACACAGCCAGCGTGGTAGTTCATGCCTTTAGACTCAGGAGGCAGAGGTAGGTGGATCTCTGAGTTCAAAGCCAGCCTGGTCTATATGGTAAGTTCCAAGACCGCCAGGGCTACACAGAGAAACCTTGTCTCAAACAGCCAAACAGACTGGGGCTTGGGGTGAGCAGAAGACCTCCTCAGCAGTTCTATGCAGCCTGAAGCTGCTGTCCTGTCCTTCGGGGCCTGAGTCTACCTACCTAGAAATGAGCTAACCCACGGAGGAGGACTTGTGGGAGCTGTCGATGCCTGGTGTGTGTCGAGACATAAAGATAAAGGCCCCTCTCTAAAATGTTTCCTCGGCCACTTGCTGTACCAAGACGTCTGTCTGTCTGGCCTCCCCTGCGATCCCTGTGTTGGTCACAGAGGCACTTACTTGTAATGTGAGCCTTTGAGAGGATGAGAGGATGGAGAGTTCTGGGCCATTCTGGGCTCCACAGCTGTATTTAGTGTAAAGCAAAGTCCACAGGCGGCATGCTAAGGCAACAGCTCAGAGGTACAGGGTTGCCCACCGTGTGCCAGGTCCTGGTGCCATCTCAGTTCACAGTAAAGTCTCTAGGTGCTATTTCTTTTTCTTTTTTTTTTTTCTTTTCTTTTTAAAGATTTACTTATTTATTTTATGTATGTGAGTACACTGTAGCTGTACTGATGGTTGTGAGCCTTCATGTGGTTGTTGGGAATGGAATTTTTAGGACCTCTGCTCACTCTGGTCAACTCCGCTTGCCCAGTCCCTGCTTGCTCTAGCCCAAAAATTTATTTATTAAATTAAGTACACTGAGCTGACTTCAGACACACCAGGAGGAGGAGTCAGGTCTCATTATGAGTAGTTGTGAGCCACTATGTGGTTGTTGGGATTTGAACTCAAGACCTTTGGAGGAACAGTCAGTGCTCTTACCCACTGAGCCATCTCGACAGCCCTATATGCTATTTGGAGACAGGGTTTCACTGGGTAGTCTTGGCTGTCCTGAAACACACCGTAGACCAGGCTGTCCTTGAACTCAGAGATCTGCCTGCTTCTGCCTCCTGAGTCCTGGGATTTAAGTTCCCTGATGATGTCAAAATCCTGTCTTTTCTTTTCTTCTTTTTTTTTTTTTTTTTTAAAGAGGTGCTGGTGATTGAATAAGGGGGTGGCTTTGGACAAGCTACTCAGGTGCTCTACCACTGAGCCATGTTCCCACGCCCCTCGATTCAAAGCTGTGTCCTAGGTGACTGCTCTGTTTTCTGTAGAGGGAAAATAGCCCAGTGGCTGAGATGTTGACTTCCTAAAGCCTTGTTCGTGTTAGTGGAAGAGCTTACCCAGTCTGGGTGTATGGAGAAATGCCATCGGTAGTGCGCCTGTGGTTGGTCCCTCGGGGCTGGAAAAGTGGTTGTTTCTGCAGATTTCCCACCTGTATGGCTTAGTGATTGGTGGGGCGTCCGTGTCCCGTGGGTGTCCCACCTCACAGGAGCTCAGGCCCAGGGAGGCTGCTCCTTGCTATCTTTTCTGGATGCTGAGCCTTGAGGGGGCTGTCAGGGCCTCTGCTCACTGGGATGGCATCTGGACGAGGGGAGGGGAGACTGAAGGAGTGGAGTTCCTCCTGTCTTACTGTGGTTTTCTCTTCGCCTTCCAGGAGGTGGGCCTCCGCCAGCACCGGCACCCCCTGCCTGGTCTGCCCAGAATGGCCCTTCCCCAGAGGAGCTGGAACAGAAAAGGTGGGGACCCTCACTCCTTTGAGGCATCCCGTAGCTCCCAGAGTTCAGAACCTGCCAGTTTTCACTTTCTAGAAAGGTCAGAGGACCAAGAGTCTAGAAGTAGACAGTACTCAGACACTGTTTGCCAAGCTCCTGGGGACAAGAAACTGAGCGTGGTGGCGCACAACCTGTCATCTCAGCCTGAGGCAGGAGAGTTGCCAAGAGTTTGAGGCCAGCCTGGACAATGTAGTGAATTCCAGGCTGTCCTTAGAAATTAGTAGGGGGCTCTGTTGTACAAATCAACATAGTGGTGCGCACCTTTCTAAACATTCAGAAGGCAGAGGCAGGCTGATCTGTAAGTTAGAACCCTGCCTGGTCTACAAAGTTCTAGGCTAACCTATGCTACACAGCGAGACCTTGTCTAAATAGGGAAAAAGAGAAAATCTAATCCCCCCCCAAAAGAATCTGATGAGGCAATGAACCATGCTGGTACCCCCGTTCCCCCTACTCCACACCAGGGTTCCACTTTTCTGAGCCCATGGTCACTTTGGAATCGTTTGTTTGCATAGTTGTAAAGAACATACCCAGGCTCCATCCATGCCTACTGCCCCTTGCTCTCATCCCTCTTTCCTGGGGCCCTCAGAAGGCAGACTTGGAGTGAGGGCAGGCACCAGCCTCCCTGGTGACCTGAGAGATGAACCAGAGGCTTCTGTCCTGTATCCCCCACCCCCCACCCCAGCTAGCTTGGTTTGGTGACTGAAGCAGCCTCCCTTTTCCACCCGTACAGGCAGCCGGAGCATATGGAACGCCGGGTCTCCAACGCAGGTGATGGCTCAGTGACTGGGTCACAGGGACCTCCCTGGAGGAGCTGGTTGGGCAGGGAGGACACAAAACCAGGCTTCTACTCAGAAGGACCATTCTCTGTGTTTATTGCAGGAGGCCCACCTGCTCCCCCAGCTGGGGGCCCTCCTCCACCTCCAGGACCTCCCCCTCCTCCAGGTCCCCCGCCACCCCCAGGTCTGCCCCCTTCTGGGGTATCTGGGGCAGGTCATGGAGCAGGGACAGCCCCACCCCCTGCACCCCCACTCCCTACAGCACAGGGCCCCAATAGTGGGGGTTCCGGGGCCCCAGGCCTGGCTGCTGCCATTGCTGGAGCCAAACTCAGGAAAGTGAGCAAGGTAAGGAGGTATCTGGGAGTGGCTGGGATGAAGCCCTGAGGGGACAATGGGAGGTGTCACAAAAGGACTGGGAGGTCATCTGGCCTAACTGTGAAGCTTTCTCCGCTTTTCATTCTTTCAGCAGGAGGAGGCCTCTGGGGGGCCCCTGGCCCCCAAAGCTGAAAACAGTCGAAGCACTGGTGGGGGGCTTATGGAAGAGATGAACGCCATGCTGGCCCGAAGGTGAGCCTGAGTCCCAGAATTCTGCTGTATGCTGCCTTTTCATTCAGGGTTAGGCTGTTGTAGTGCTGACCAAGGCCCCTCCCCTTCCTGTCCTCTCTTCCTTTCCCTCCTCTCATGTCTAGCCCAGGCTGAACTCCCAATGCCTCCTGGGCACTGGAATGACACACCTGCACTCAGCTTCTTTGTGTCTTTGAGTGGCGGAGCTGCCTAATGACAGCCATGTCCAGGACAGATGCTGGAGACTGAGCCCTGAGGTGGCTCACAGACTGTAAAGTGCTTGAGCCATGGGAGATTCCACTTGAACAATCTGGAAGCTTAGATTCTTAGACGCCCAGCTTGCTGACCTAGGAGCTCCTCACCCTTAGAGTTCTTAGGATTTCCAGATGTGGGAATTATGGGGGGGCCCTCCAGATTCTAGAGGAACAATCTCTGGACTGGATTTTTTTCCTTAAAATTTTAAGCTATTTCTTTTTATTTATCGTATATATGAGTGTGCCCATGACTCCCCAGAAGAGAGGTGTCTCTCCTCCCACCATGTGGGTTCTGGGAATAGGAGTCAAGTTGTCAGGGTTAACAGCCAGCACCCTTCCTTACTGAACCATCTCAGCAGCCCTGAACTGGATTTTTGTTGTTGCTGTTCTCAGCCCTGGCTCTTCCGCCTCTGCCTCTCACATCCTGGGATTCCTGGGATTCCAGGCTTGTGCCATGCTGTCCCATGTATTTTTCTGTTTTTGTTTTGTTTTTTTGTTATTTTTTTTGTTTTTGTTTGTTTTTGAGACAGTCTCTTCCTGTGTAGACCAGGGGGGCTTTGAATTCACAGAGATCTGCCTGCCTCTCTCTTTTTTTTTTTTGGTTTTTTGAGACAGGGTTTCTCTGTATAGCCCTGGCTGTCCTGGAACTCACTTTGTAGACCAGGCTGGCCTCGAACTCAGAAATCTGCCTGCCTCTGCCTCCCAAATGCTGGGATTAAAGGCGTGCGCCACCACACCCGGCTCTGCCTCTCTTTTTAAAAGCATTATTACATTTATTTATTCATTGTGTATGTTTGTTTATGTGGAGGTTAGAGGATAATCTGCAGGACTCAGTTCTCTACTTCAGCCTTCACATAGGTCTTTGGGATTAAATCAGGTGATTCTGCTGGTGCAAGCACCTCTCTCTGCTGAGCTATCTTGCAGGCCCCTTCTTTAACTTTCCAGCCTTTCCTGGAATTTAGCAGTGGGGGGAAGGGGTCCTGTTGAGTGGTAGAGTGTGAACTGTAGCTTGTCCTTGCTTGCCCCTCTGCAGAAGAAAAGCCACACAGGTTGGGGAGAAGCCCCCCAAAGACGAGTCAGCCAGTGTAAGTAGGGGGCTTTTCCTGTCCTATATTCCTTATGATATACACTAGTACCCTAGGGCAGGGAGGAGGCGTTACAGGGTTGAGCTGGCTTTGGACCTGAACATTGGCATAGAAAGGGTAGTTTATGATGCTTGTATTTACCACCAACAGGAGGAGCCAGAGGCCCGACTCCCTGCCCAGAGTGGTGAGTGATAGCCCTGTCTATCCAATAGAAACTACAAATCCCAAGATGCATTGTTCTTGCTTTGAAAGCATTCCAAGGGAAAAATCTGTGAAAACAGTACTGGGGATTGTAGTTTTCTAAAATTCTTTGCCCTGGTGAGTTGAGTGGTGGTATGGTACTGTGGGGGCAATGCTTGTTGATCTTTATTTGTTGCCCCACCCACCCAGAACCTGTGAGAAGACCCTGGGAGAAGAACAGCACAACCTTGCCAAGGTAGGTCATAAATATGGGGGAAGAACATAATATAACCCCTGGGATAGAACCCTCACTCCTGCCCTGTACCATCTCTTCAGGATGAAGTCATCCTCTTCTGTGACTACCTCTGAGGCCCACCCCTCGACGCCCAGCTCCAGTGATGACTCTGACTTGGAGAGGGTGAAGCAGGTAGCTTGGGGAAGTAGCTAGAAAGATGTCCGGAGAGACAGACCTGGCTCCAGAATGGTTCTAGGAAAGGCTTGGAAACCTCTTCTAGCCTGAGGAGAGGAGTTGGTGGGTGGGGTCCAGGGGACAGACACCCACACTGTTTTCCAGTAGCTATAGCAGACCTTACCAGTCTATCACTCATTCCTGCTGAGTCCCCAGAACCCTCAGTGACTCGGTGGCTCCAGCTAGCCATCTCTAGTCAGAGTTGGCAGGAGACCATGTACATTTGGCAAGCTTGGTACTGCATGTTCTCCAATACTGTTTCTGCTGGCCCCAAAGATCTAGAACTCTCCTATAGAACATTCCCATCATTTTGTGACCTTGGCAGCTGTGTCAAAGGATGAGGGAAAGGTTGCTGAACCAGCTTTCTCTGTCTTCAGTCAAGAAGAAAGGGAAGAGAACCTGGCTAAGCAGAAGAGTGCCAAGAACTCCCCTCCCCCCCCCCCCCACCCATCCTCTACACTATAGCTCAGTGGTAAAGCCTAGAATCCTCCAGGGAGGGGCTGGGGGGCGTGGCTCAGCAGTAGTGTGCTTAAGTAGCATTTAAGATGCCCTAGGATCGCATGCCTTTAATCCCAGCACTTGGGAGGCAGAGGCAGGCGGATTTCTGAGTTCGAGGCCAGCCTGGTCTACAAAGTGAGTTCCAGGACAGCCAGGGCTATACAGAGAAACCCTGTCTCAAAAAAAAAAAAAAAAAAAAAGATGCCCTAGGATCCATCCCTGTCCTTGAAATAAAGTGGACTGTTTGGTGGCAATGCCGCTCTTAACCAAGTTCTATCCACAAAAACAACATGGTAGAAGAAGTGAATTCTTTCAAGCTGTTCTCTGACCTCCACCTACAGGAAGTGTATGTACATACCTCACTCTTGATTGCACATACCTTACGCTCACATGCACATACTGGCACAAGCACACAAGGGTAAATGTTTAAGAACCTTAGAAGAGTTGGAATAAGAGGGGTCACTGTTTGTGTGAGTCCAGGGCCCCTCTTGATTGGTTCTTTTCAGGAGCTTCTGGAAGAGGTGCGGAAGGAGCTGCAGAAAATGAAAGAGGAAATAATCGAAGGTGAGGCACTTCTGTTCTAACGCAGCCCTTGTGTCCATGGGAAGCGCCTGCCTTGGAAGGGAAGGCAGTGGAGACTTGCCTGACTTGTGCCTCTCATTCCTTCCAGTCTTTGTCCAGGAGCTGAGGAAGCGGGGTTCTCCTTGACTACAGGGACCCAGAAGACACATTTCTTCTTTCTGTACTTCCTGCCTGGCACCTGCTTTCCCTGCCTCTACTTGACCAAGATTACAGAAGAATGCGTTCTCCCCCACCAGCTCCCACTTGGAAGGTTCCACATGGGGTGTGGCTTCCTGGTGCCATGGTGGCACCCACGCTGGCTGCTGATTGGATAAGGAGGTCCCACCCCTTTGTTCCCTTTGGTCCTTTCCCTTCACCATCCCCTTGGGGCTGGTTCCTCTGCTGGGGATGTACCGAGTAACCCCACACTGAGGGAAGGAAGGAGGGGATCTCACCTTCTCTTGTTCTGGATTCACTTTAACGCTTTAATGCCTTGGATTTTTTTTTTTTTTTAAGAAAAAGTATATATATATATATATTTGGGGTTGGGGGGAAAGGGAATTTTTTTTTCTTTGGTTTTGATAAAATGGGGTGTGGGGGTTTTTAAATGCTATACCCCAGGCTTGTCCCATCGGAGGCAGCTATATAAGAGGGGAGGTATCCCACCCCATGGGGGGTATTTCCTCCACCCCTGGGACACCTCCCTCTTTGCATTGGCTCCTCCCTCTTTTCTATGAGGAATTAAGATTCTTTAACTTTTTTGGAACCTCAGTTTTGTGGTTTTTTTATTTGGGTTAGGATTTCAGGGTCCAGACCATTTTTGCCCTCTGGGAAGATGAAGTGAGGGGAGAAGAGGAAAACTAGGTCCTCTGACTTCCACACCATAGCTTCCTGGACACGGGCCCTCGCTGAATAAATCTGCAGTTTTTATAAATGCAAAGGTCTCTGGAGTACTTTAAATGCTATGCCCCTTCAAAGGCAGCTATATACGAGGGGAGGTATCTCACCAGTGGAGGGGGTTACTGACAGCTGTGGGCACCCTTGCAAGAATTCTGCTTCTTCTCACTTCCGGCTCTACATACATTCCTGGTTCTGGCCTGCATTCAGTCTGGCCCCTTCCCTCTGTGGTCCTCACCAGCCTGCTTCCTCCATCTGGCAGTGTCTGGGGACTATGTGGTTAAGTCTTACAGCTTAATGCTAGGTTGACTTCTTTACCTAAGAAGGGTCTCAGAAGATGACTGCCCCCCCCCCATTAGAAGTCCCCTCCCTTAGTTCTTTACTAAATGAAATGAATGTGACACGTCTGCCCACTCAGCAAATAATGGTTTGAGACACTCTTTAACCTGGAGCTCCTTTAATTATAAAACATTTAAAACTCATAAACCACTCCTTCGTGGCCCAGTGGGTTAGCAAAGAGTGGGTAAGGGAGTTAATTGGTTTTTTGGAATGTACCATTTGGACAGAAGGTGAGGCTGCTGTTCGCCTTATTTTAAGTGGCTTTTTTACCTGGAAGATCAAAGGCAGGAAGGGAGGTGATCCCTGAGGATACCATGAAACAGATGGGTGGTGGCACTGGCCCATATGTTAAGGGTGCAGGTGGGTCCTTTACAAAAGGCCAGTAATGGGGGTAGGGCGGAGTGGGCAGAGTGACTGAGCAGGGCAGGGTGGACCCTATCCTCTTTCCCTAAAAAGTGAGGTAGATGGAAGGAGATGGGGCTCCAGAACCTAAGGCTGGGAGTGTGATGGGCCAGTGGCCTAGGCGAAGGGTTGTTAGGTGGTTCCCCAACACACTGCCCTCCTTTCCAAGTGCAGCATTCAAGCACTGGTGATTTTGGTTAGGGGAGCTAGAAGGGTTCCTGTCATGTCCCACCAATGGGTTAAAGAGACCCTGTGGGAAGAAGTACTCACACCTCTCCCAGCCTAGGACCCATCTGTCCCCAGAGACCAGGGCACATTAGCTGGCACTGTTTGCAGAAGCCAGTCATGTGACAAGCCCAGACAATAGTCCTTGTCCAAGGCCAGAGTCCTGCGGCCTCTACTCCTTGGGGTCCTCAGGACACTGAAGTTCAGGCTTAAGCTCCGGCTCATAGCACTCTTTACAGATCTGGGTTCTGAACTCCTGCAGCTCAACTTGAAGCTCTGCCTGCAGCTCCGCCCGCAACTCTGCCCGCAGCTCCGCCCGCAACTCCGCTCTCAGCTCATCCAGTGCGTTCCTGGGCAATGCTGCCTGCACCTGCACCTGCAACTCGTCCAGCATGTTCTCCAGTTGTTCCACATTCTCCTGCAGCGACAGCACCGTGGCCACTCGCGCCACTTCCTTGCGGTGTTTCGATGACTTCTGACGCCAGAACTCCAGCAGCAGACAGCTGCCCGCGGCAGCGAAAATGATGGCTTCGCCCAGCAGGTTCGCACCCAGCTCGGCCGCTGCATCCTCATTCAGTGGCTTGATGGCCTCAGCATGGAAGCCCATGATACGCATCTTGGTCCGCATCTCTAGCCAGTGGTACACTGCAGGGAAGAAGAGAGGAGTTGGAGTTTGCTTTGGCCAGGGACGCTCCTCGCCCCACTGCAAACACTCCCCTACCGCTGCCCCCATCCTCACCCCTACGTCTTGGGTGGGGAATCACAGCCACAGCCATAATTGCCTGCCTACAGGACAATCACCCAGTCCACAAACTTATTAGAATAATGACTTCTCCAGCCTGCGGGAACCTGAGGACATGGTTTTAAAATGGTCTAGGGCTGGGATGTGGCTCCTTGGTAGAGTGCCGGCCTAGCATGCGAGGTCCCCTAGGTACAAGTTTGATGGGACAGCTTATCTGAGGTAGACACTCAGGAACAAGTTCCAGTTGGTCTTTTGGAGACTGGCCTATAGGCAGGTCATGCATGGTGATTGAGGCAGCCATGATTTCAGTACCAGAGAGTGAAACAAAAGGTCATCCTAGGCTAGCAGTAGACCCCGATCTCAAAATAAAACAAACAGATAAAATAATGTCCAGAGTCAGCAATGGTTTGGTAGCTGGTAAGGGTGTCTGCCACGGAAGCCTGCTTACCGAAGTTCCATCCTCAGAACTGGATGAAGCCCACTCTAGAGTTGCCCTGAGCTTGACTGACACACATTAATAGTGATAATAATAATAATAACAACAACAACAACAACAACAACAGTGTCCAGAAGATCCTGGAAAGTGGGCATGAGTGAATGAGTGAAAACGCTGCCCTGGTTGGAAGGTGGGGCAGGTTTAGGGTCACAAGGTGGCCCCAGAGTATAAAACCCCCCAAGCACTCATGCACATAAAATAAAAACAAATCTTCTGAGGGGGGTGTCAAGACAGGGTTTTTCTGTATAGCCCTGGCTGACCTAGTGGACCAAACTGACCTTGAACTCACCTGCCTCTACCCCCAAGTGCTGGGATTAAAAGTGTGTACCGACACTGCCTATCATACATTAATCTTTGAAAAAAATTACAAAACTGTGTCCTCAAGTAAATTTTAGGGAGTGTCCTCTATTTATTATCTTAGTCTATCAGTGTATAACTGGGTGTGTTGCATGGGGCTGGGGAGATGGCTCAGATGTTAAGAGCACATACTGCTTTTGCTAGGGACCTGAGTCCATTTCCCAGGTCCCATGTCTGCAGCCCAGCTCCATGGGATCTGATGCCCTCCTCTGTCTTCCATGACACTAGAACACACATGACACACACAGATACATGTGCATAAACACAAAACAAAAAATTAAATCATACCTTATGGGATGGTACATACGTAGTAGAAAAAAATGAATATGTAACCCATCAACCAAAATAAGAGAACTGCTCTCTGTCAACCATTCAGCAACTAAATTTCTCTTGAACCCTATAAAAGGAAGCTCTGAGAAGGAACTGGGTCCCGTAGTGGGCCCCTCCTTAGTGGCTGTGGGTCTTCACAGAGTGGGCCTTCCTAAGCTGCTCCAGCGCTCTGCTCTCTTGTCATTTACAAACTTACTTGAGCTATATCTTCAGTTCTTTGGTGTGTGTGCTGAGACAAGGTCTTACTGGCCTGGAACTAACAATCGCCCAACTGTCTCTGCCTGCCAAATGCTGGAGGACTGAGGGCCAAACCCATGCAGGGCTGGGTAGACACCGGAAGAGCTTGCTGTCTACTGCAGTTGTTCCCTGGGGCCCTCGTCTGACTTGGAAGCCTGTGTTTTTCCTCAACTGCTGTTTCTCAGTAGGTCATGGACACACACGGGCTGTCCCTGAGGCTCAGGCCTAGGCTCCCACGATGTCTTCACACCACCTCACCTCTTTCCTCAGCTCTTTTTGTTATCTTTCCTTCTGAGCTAAGGTCTTCCTGTATAAACCAAGTTGGCCTGGACCTCAGAGATCCTCCTGCTTCTTCCAAGTGCTGGGATTAGAGGTGTTCTCCTCCACCCTGGCTGGATTCCATCTTTTGTTTGTTTCTCCCTAAGGACCTGGGAATGTCTCTTTTATGAGAAGATTTATGTACCCATCTGGAGGCCTGGCTTTTGCTCTGAGATCCCTGGAGATAAGCTTGAGGAGTCTGGAATGTCTGACCTCATGTTCTATATTCAGGCAGTTTGAATCTAGATTTGCTGGAGTACATCCCTAAATACTTTTCTCAAAAGGGGTGTTTGGTAAAATGGCTTGAATCCTTTCTTGGGTTGCCAAGGCTTTGGGTTGTTTTTGTTTTGTTTTGTTTTTGGTTTTTCGAGACAGGGTTTCTCTGTGTAGCCCTGGCTGTCCTGGAACTCACTTTGTAGACCAGGCTGGCCTCGAACTCAGAAATCCACCTGCCTCTGCCTCCCAAGTGCTGGGATCAAAGGCGTGCACCACCACCGCCCGGCTAGGCTTTGGTTCTTTGAGATAGAGTGTCCCTGGCTGATCTGAATCTCACAGGCTGGCCTCGAACTCAGAAATCCACCTGCCTCTGCCTCCTAAGTGCTCGTCTAAAGGCTTACACCACTATATTTAACTTCATTTTAAATTTTTTGTTTTATTTTGAGATAGGATCTGTGTAGCTCTGGCCATCCTGGAACTCACTTTGTAGACCAGGCTGGCCTTGCACTCAGAGATCCACCTGCTTCTGCTTCCCAAGTGCTGGGATTAAAGGTGTGGCCATCACATATTTTGAAATTTTTATTTATTTATTGTATGTGTGTGAAATGGTTACCAAGGCATAATTGTGGGTGTCAGAGGACAATTTATAAAAGTTAGATCTCGCCTTCCTTCATGGGAATGCCAAGGACTGATCTGAGGTCCCCAGGTTTGGCCACAGGGTCTTTATCCATTGGGCCACCTTGTTAGCCACAGTATAACTTTTCATGTAGCTGCTTCGAATTTGAGTTGAGGTTCTCATGTTTGGTTTAGCAGCAGATACTCTTATCTCTGAGCCATCTTCCCAGCCCCCCTAAGGTGTTTCTGAGGCAGGGTTTCTCTGTGTATCCCTGGAACCTGCTCTGTAGATCGGGCTTGCCTCAACTCTGAGATCTGCCTGCCTCTGCCTCCCCAATGCTGGGATTAAAGGTGTGCATCATCACCACCTGGCTTTTTTTTTTTTTTTTTTTTTTTTGGACAGGGTCTTACTTTGGAGCCTAGGTGGACCCCAGACTTCCAACAATCCTTTGGTCTCAGCTCCCAAGGGCTGGAATTATAGCCATGAATAATCCAGCATGCCAAGATTCTTACCCCTATTTCCCACAGACTCTCACATAGCTCGGGCTGGCCTGAATGTGACTTTGATGCTATCCTTGAATATCTGAAATATCTTGTCCTACCTCCAAGCCCGAATGGAAACCGGGAGACATGCCCACTCATCAGGTTTGAGGGTTGACTTTCCATTGGAGACGGAAGAGCCAGTGTTCAGCCTGCCTCCATGTGAAGCTCACTCTCTCTACCCTGCTTCTCTCTGAGACAGGGTTTCTCTGTGTAGACCTGGCTGTCCTGAAACTCACTCTGTAGACCAGGCTCAGAACTCAGAAATCCACCTGCCTCTGCCTCCCAAGTGCTGGTATTAAAGGTGTGTGCCACCGCCTGGCTTGTCTCTCTTGGATTCTGGGAACTTCCCTGTGGTGTACTCTGAAGATTAGCCTCCCCACATAGAGGCCTGGCGTTCGTCCTGGAATCTTGAGAATCTTTAAAAGTCCTTGGAATGTCCAGTCCATTAAACTGTCTTTGAGGCACCTGCCACACACAACAGTCATTTCTGCTAATGAGAGAATGTCTGCTCTTTCTCATTTTTTCTTCTTCGTGTGTGTGCATTTGTACATGTGTGTATCTGTGTGGGGACATGTGTGTGTGTGTGCTTATGTGATTGCAGGCATGAATTACCATGCCTGGCTTTTCTTTTATTTATCTTTACAAGGCATTTATGATTAGTATGTGTGTGTCCAATGTTCCAGTTGGAGAATGTAGAAGTCAGAGGACAACTTTTGGGCATTAGTTCTCTTCTACCTGCTGAACCATCAGTTCAGCCAGCCTCACTCACTGAAGCTTATATTTGTTTTTGATATTTTATTTGTGTGTGTCCATGTTATGTGCCACAGCACTCGTGGAGAGGTCAGAGGGCAACTTGCCTGGAGGGAGTCTGTTCCCTCTGCATTCAGGGACTGAACTCGGCTCTGCAGACTGGCGGCAGGCATTGTACCCTTGCAGTTATGTAGCTCTCCCTCCCTCATTGGTTTTGTTTGTTTTTTAAGACTTATTTGTCAGGCGTGGTGGCACATGCCTTTAATCCCAGCACTCGGGAGGCAGAGGCAGGTGGATTTCTGAGTTTGAGGCCAGCCTGATCTACAAAGTGAGTTCCAGGACAGCCAGGGCTGTACAGAGAAACCCTGTCTTGAAAAAAAAAAAAAGACTTATTTATTTATTATGAGCACACCGCAGCTATTTTCAGACACACCAAAAGAGGACATCGGACTCCCATTACATATGGTTGTGAGCCACCATATGGTTGCTGGGAATTGAACTCAGGACTTGTGGAGTGCAGTCAGTGCTCTATACCCGCCAGCTATAGTTTTTAATCACAGTTCCTGATTTTGGCTGACCTCCCCACGCTGGCCACAGAAACTCTAATGTCTTAGTGCCTCTGGCTGGCCAGAAAGAAATTCTATGATGTTCCTTGTGCAATAGCAGGTCACAGGACTCTACTCTAGAGGGGCCCTGCTCCCTGCCCTAGAAGGAAGGATGCTGCAGAGGTCCAGAAGAATCTAAGGAAACAGGTTCTGTCAGCTGGCTTTTGCTACCTGGCCTGAGAACTCTGGAAGACTGAGCAGATGTGCTCAGGAGCATAAAACTCCAAGATGAGGGCGTCACCTCATCTACAGCCTAGTCAGAGGCTTCAGCAGCAGCCGGTAAGCAGAAGCATTTCTCTGAGCTCTGAGCCCCTCAGCAATCCATCTATCTCATCAGTGAAAGGGACCACTGGAGCAGGTGGAATAGGGAAATAGAGTTTGATTCTGTAACCTGAGGCCAGCCTGCTCATTCTCTACCAAAGGCTGTTTTTTTTTTTTTGGGGGGGGGGGGTCGAGACAAGGTTTCTCTGTGTATCCCTGGCTGTCCTGGAACTCACTCTGTAGACCAGGCTGGCCGCGAACTCAGAAATCCACCTGCCTCTGCCTCCTGAGTGCTGGGATTAAAGGCGCCTGCCTCTGCCTCCTGAGTGCTGGGATTAAAGGCGTGCGCCACCACGCCCAGCTTGTTTTTTTTTTTTTTGTTTGTTTGTTTGTTTTTTCTTTTTTCTTTTTGAGATAAGCAAAAGCCCAGTAGGCCAAACTAGCTTTGAACTGGACACCCTACTGAATTTTGGGTTTATCTCTTGGGATTCACTACACCTGGCTATCTGGGCTCCCACTGAAGAAATCTAGTTAGGTAGCGAGTAGTGCGCACCACTGCTGGTAAAGGTAACTATATAGTGATTTTTTCATTTTAATTAGACTCACGTCACAGCTTGCACAAGATGAACCAGGAATCCACTCTTCTGCTCTGGTTACCCACACTAGCGCAGAGCTCATCTACGGTTCATACATAGAGTTCCCTGTTCCCCTTGGCGTGGCAGAGCCAAGCTCTTGCTATGTTCCGCAGACTGCTTAGGACTGACTCCCAGGCTCTAGTGAGCCTCCTTTCTGTTTCTGAGTAACCAAGTGTGAAGACATACCCACCCATGCTTGTTAGGTTTTAGAGTCATGTTGATATTGCTTTGTTTCTTTATTCTGAAGCACGGTCTCCTATAATCCAGGCTGGCACTGAACTCACTAGTGACTTCAATGGCTACTTAGCCCAGGCTAGCCTTGATTTCCTTATCTTCCTAGTTCCACCTCCAACCTAGCTCTGGGATTCTAGGTATGCCTGAAAAAACACTAGGCCTGTTTGTTTGTTTTCTTTTCTTTTCTTTTTTTTTTTTGGCACAGGTTCTCATATAGCCCCAGGCTAGCCTTAAACTCACTCCATAGCTAATGGTCTTGCACTGACTGAACCTCCTGCCAAGTGTTGGGGTCAAAAGTGTGAGTCACTGTTCCTGGCTTTTACATTTATTTACTGTCTTATTTTAGTCCAGGGTGGCCTCAAATCTGTGACACTGCTTCTGTCTCAGCTTATGAGAACGGGATTAAGGTATGTGTTGTCACATTCAGGAAGCATTGTTTAAAAATATATATCAAAAAACAAACAAACAAACAAACAAAAAAAGCCGGGCGGTGGTGGCGCACGCCTTTAATCTCAGCACTTGGGAGGCAGAGGCAGGTGGATTTCTGAGTTCGAGGCCAGCCTGGTCTACAGAGTGAGTTCCAGGACAGCCAGGACTATACAGAGAAACCCTGTCTCGAAAAAACAACAACAACAAAAAACCAAACAAATAAAAATATATATCTTAGATGCACATGACACATACATGCATGTACATATACAAACATTTATATAGTTCTTATTGATTTATTATTTCATGTGTATGAATGTTTTGACAGCATGTATGTCTGTGTACCAAGTGTGTGCGTGGAAGAGGGCACTGAATTCCCTGGAACTAGCAATGGTTGTGAGCCACTGTCGCTATGTGGTGCTGGAAATTGAATTTGGTTCCTCAGTAAGGTTGTTTTAGACAGGGTCTCTCTGTGTAGCCTTGGCTGTCCCAGAACTCACTCTGTAGACCAGGCTGGCCTCAACCTCAGAGACTGGCCTGCTTCTACCTCTCAAGTGCTGGGATTAAAGGCTTGAGCCACCTCTGCCCAGTTATAGCTCTTCTTTTTTTTTTTTTTTTCTTTCTTTTTTTTTTTTTTTTTTTTTTTTTTTTTTTTTTTTTTTTTTTTTTTTTTTTTTTTTTTTTTTTTTTTTTTGAGACAGGGTTTCTCTGTATAGCTCTGGCTGTCCTGGAACTCACTTTGTAGATCAGGCTGGCCTCAAACTCAGAAATCCGCCTGCCTCTGCCTCCCAAGTGCTGGGATTAAAGGCGTGCGCCACCACTGCCCGACTATAGCTCTTCTTTTATGAAATAGATTACCACAAAACAAGATGTAGTAACAAGTCCTGCTGGGTAATGACTTTGCCAGACTGTCACTCCAGAAACATATACAACATCACACATATCATGTTACATATACAGACGTGCACAGAATTATACAATACAGGGAGAAGAGAATTACTTTACAATGTGTACAGGATGGATTACATAAGCTCTTCCTTCTCAATGATTTCAGTGCAAGTTCAGGCCCTCTGTGGTTGCTGGTAGCAGCTCCTGTGGGGTTTGAGACTCAGGAACACAGAAGAGGGGACTAATGCTTGACACAGGGGGACCAGGGCCTTAGTGACCTCCTGTTCCAGAGGTTTAGTTTGTTTGCCATTTTTATTTAGTTTGTTTTTCAAGACAGGGCTTTTCTGTGTAGCCCTGGCTGGCCTCAAACTCAAAGAGATCCTCCTGCCTCTGCCTCTGCCTCTGCCTCTGCCTCTGCCTCTGCCTCTGCCTCTGCCTCCTGATTGCTGGGATTAAAGGCGTGTACTACCACCTCTCTGCGTCTTTCAGACAGGTCACTCTACATGCTACTGGCTGTCCTGGAACTATGTAGATCAGGCCAACCTAGAACTCCCAGAGTTCTGACATCCTCTACCTCTCCAATGAGATTAAAGGTGTGTGCCACCACACTTGGCTCCCTAAGAGGGGGTGACCTTTGTCTGCCCTTGCTGTGTGGGGTCAGTGAACTTCTCCTGTAAAGGGCCAGTGGATAACTGTTCTCAAGCGTCTCAGAGTCTCAAATGCTGCTAAAGTGGCCATGGACAATGTGAACGTGAGTGAGCTGTTGTAATAACCTTTATTGACTGACTCGGCTCAGGGGCCTAAGCTGCTAAGCTTTGCACTGTTAGGGTTGACTGCTCTTACCTGCGTCTTCATTCTATGGAGTTTTCAACCTTGAACTTGAGGTACCTCCACAGTAGCAGGATGACAGGTATATATAGTTTATGTAGTGCTGGGGACTGGATCCAGAGCTTCAGGCATGCTAGACAAGAGCCCTGTCCACTGCACCATTTCCCCAGTGCCAGCTCTTTACCCCTACGCTGGAATGGCAGCACCATGGTGGCTCTGCTGAGCTTTGTCTTGTCCCTGGCTTCTCCAGACACCGGGAGAAACTTGGACACAGTAGCTGCTCCATGCACATGTGTTCAGTTGATGGGTGACAGCATCCCAGCTGCTAGGCAGGCTTTTCCTGCCAGTCTATCTATCCATAGTGCTCACACTGGCCAGCCAAGGGATGGCTTTGGGACCAGAATTGGCTGGAGCTTGAATAAGATTCATCCTCTTATGGTGGCTCTCCAACCAAGAGCTTGTCCAATGAGACCAACAGCCAGGGATGGGACAGGCAGAGCCACCAACACTGGCGCAGGCTGTGTGAGCTGGTATGACGAGGTTCTGTCTGCAATGTCCTGAAGCCCCAAATCACTCAGGAGGGAGGAGTCTAGGTCCAGCCCCATCTACTCACATAACCAAGGAGGGAGCAGGTGACGCTGAGAGTGTGTGCAGTTGTTCCTCACTGGGTTGTAAATGCGTGAGGCTGGGGCTGCAGCTGACTGGGGGATGGGGACCCAGCATGGCAAAGAACAGGGCAGCTTTTCTGGTTAAGATGAACTTTAAGGTCATTTTTTGAAGGACAATAACTTCCCAACTGCTGAGATCCAGAGGCATGTGCTACCATGCCTGCTGTAGTCCTGGGTTGGTTTAGACAGGGTCTTGCGCCCCTCAAACTTGTAGTCTTTTTATTTTCTTTCTTTTTTGAGACAGGGTTTCTCTGGGTAGCTTTGGCCGTCCTGGAACTTGCTGGACTGATATTTTTGTACAATGTCTCTGTTTTAACTTGCCTGTCTAAGGCATCTTCTGACTGGATAAAATAAAAGGCCTATGGCAAAAAGGAGAATAGTAGGGTGGGACTTCTGGATAGATAGGGGACTCTGCGAACAAGGATAGCACTGAAAATTTGCCACCAAGACAAAGAAGAGTTCAGATATATAAAACTGAGGAGATCTGGGCGTGGTGGCACACGCCTTTAATCCCAGCACTCGGGAGGCAGAGGCAGGTGGATTTCTGAGTTCGAGGCCAGCCTGGTCTACAAAGTGAGTTCCAGGACAGCCAGGGCTATACAGAGAAACCCTGTCTCAAAAAACAAAAAAAAAAACAAAAACAAACAAACAAAAAAAAACCCTGAGGAGAGCTAACCAGCCATGTGGCAGAACTTAGATTAGTCTAAATAAGATAATAAGTTATGAGCTAGTAGGAACAAGGCCTAGGCATAAATAAATAAAAAGTTCTGTGTCCTTATTTGGGAACTAGGGTAGGCTTAAAAAGGCTCACAGTTGCATTTGGCACCCAATATGGGGCTCAAACCCACAACCCTCACGCTCTACCGACCAAAGTAGACTACAGACCAGACTGGCCTTCAACTCAGAGATCCACCTGCCTCAGCTCCCTAGCAGTCTTTTTGCTTTTGGGTTTTCGAAAAAAGGTTTCTCTGTGTAACCTTGGCTGTTCTGGAACTCACTCTGTAGACTAGGCTGGCCTCAAACTCAGAAATCCACCTGCCTCTGCCTCCCAAGTGCTGGGATTAAAGGCGTGCACCACCACTGCCCAGTAATATAATAATTTTTTATAAAGATTTATTATTTATTTATGTGAGTACACTGTAGCTATACAGATGGTTGTGAGCCTTTATGTGGTTGTGTGGTTGTTGGGAATTGAATTTTAGGGTCCTACTTGATCCGGCCCAAAGATTTATTTATTATTATAAATAAGTACACTGTAGCTGACTTCAAACACACCAGAAGAGGGCGTCTGATCTCATTATGGATGGTTGTGAGCCATCACATGGCTGCTGGGAATTGAACTCAGGACCTTCGTAAGAGCAGTCAGTGCTCTTACTTGCTGAGCCATGGTGCCAACTCCCTAGCAGTCTTTCCTGTTTAGCAGGAGTACCGAGTGTTGGGCCATCCCTGCAATTCTCATCACATTTTTATGTATTTAGTGTGTGTTTATGGCTGTGTGCACATTACAAGGTAAACAAGGAGGTCTAACAACTGAGGGGGTGCTCTCTCCTTCTACCATCAAGTCTTGGGGATCCAACTCAAGTTATCAGGCGTGGTGGCCAGTGTCTCCATCAGACAGTCTACTGGATTTTCTCTTTTCTTTTCTTATTTTAAAGATTTATTTATTTCACGTATGTGGGTACACTGTCACTGTCTTCAGACACACCAGAAGAGGGCATTAGATCCCATTGCAGATGGTTCTGAGCCACCATGTGGTTGCTGGGAATAGAACTCAGGTCTTCTGGAAGAGCAGTCAGTGCTTTTAACCGTTGAGCCATCTCTCCACCCCCCCTCTAATTTTTTTCCAATTAAAAGCACACACAAATAAAATTGAAGACAATCAGCTTCATTCACAAATTTATTGTTCTCCTTCTCCCTTTGTGGGGAATATGTAACATTGCAGTGAGTAGGTAGTCAGAGCCATGCAAGCTGCTCTGGCCTCCTGCCCCACAGCGGTGGCTTCCTGCGCTGTCAGCGCGGGCGAGGCTGCCTGCCCACATACAGCATGTGAAGGCTGCCTGTCCACATACACCATGTGAAGGCTCCACTGGGTCAGAGGGGCCCAAGGCCTACTTTCATGCTTGGGTAACCCAAAGGTGACATTTCATCTCGGTGCCTGTTTCCTCCCAAGCAAGCAGAGAAAATATTTCTATGGGGCTCTTCACCAACCGTGAGGCTGGTCTGTTGGAGTAGCGACTGACCTATGAAGCTCAGTGCCCTCACCTGTCTTGGCTGTAGACTGACCCAGGGCAAGGTGGACTCCACAGGGGTAACCATGGCAACCGGGCAGCTTTCCCGGCTCCTTACTCTGTCCTCCCCTCATCACCTAGCCATGTGTGTCCTTTGTCCCTAGTTCAGCTTTGACCTCAGCTGCTCCTAAATTTAAAGACACCAACTTCAGCCTCTTCTAGAAGAAACTGAAGTACAGTTTCAGTATTGGTTTCAGTCTGGGGAATCCTGGGGATGGGCCATTTTCACTCCCTTGGGGGAGCCCTACAAGTGCCACCTCTAGGGGCAAGGGCCAGGGAGAATGAACTGGTTTCCTATATTCAGACATCTTGGGTGTGGCCTGGGGCTTTTCTGATAGAGGGCAGAAACCCAGTGCCTCTGGCCACTGGGAAGAGGTTGGGCCTTATCTCATCTTGCCCTGCAGCCAGAATCCTCTGGGTCCTCTGGTCCTTCTTCCCCACAGTTTGTAGCTGGTCCTTCCTGAGCTATGGGGTCTTGGCCAAGTTCCTTAGCCTTCCTTTTCCTGGGCCTCAGTTTCCCAATGTGGGAAGAGTTCACAGGATGAGTCTCGGCTCCTGCCCCCAGAGCCAAAACCTCTGGCTTTCCTTCAAGGTTGTCTTTTCTCTCTCTCTCTCTCTCTCTCTTTTTTTTTTTTTTTTTTTTTTTTTGGTTTTTCAAGACAGGGTTTCTCTGTGTAGCCCTGGCTGTCCTGGAACTCACTCTGTAGACCAGGCTGGCCTCGAACTCAGAAATCCGCCTGCCTCTGCCTCCCAAGTGCTGGGATTAAAGGCATGCGCCACCATGCCCGGCTTTTTTTTTTTTTTTTTAAAAGATTTATTATTGTATGCAAGTACATTGTAGCTGTCTTCAGACACCAGAAGAGGGTGACAGATCTTATTACAGATGGTTGTGAGCCACCATGTGGTTGCCAGGATTTGAACTCAGGACCTTCAGAATAGCAGTCAGTGCTCTTAACCACTGAGCCATCTCTCTAGCCTCCCCCCCCCCTTTTTTTAAAAGACAGGGTCTCTCCCTGTGGTTCAGCAGGCTGTTCAGGAACTCACAATGGGACCTAGGCTCATTCCTGCCTCAGGCTCTGAGTGCTGGAATTTCAGATGTGTGCCACCAAGCCTGGCTTTCTCTATTGTTAATGATCACTGGCCCAGTTTGAAGGTCCATATTTATCATGCCCCTCATATATCCTTAGGAGGCCTCCATATTCTGCAGCCCCATCAGGAACTGGACAGCCATGACAGTGACTGCTACACCCACAATCCTTCTGGAGCGTTCCTGGTTAGCCCAACCCCAGAAGCCATGAGTAGGCTGCCAAAGAGCCGACGAGCATGGCAGGGGCCTTGCTTCTTCTTAGAATGGCAGAGGGCAGCAGGCTGAATAGAGGACCTTCAAAAGGAAACCCCATGTCCAAATCCCGGGGCCTGTGTGTCTCCATTTAGAAAAAGGGTCTTCAGAGAGGTAATAAAGGCTCTTTCAATGTGGCCATCCCAGATTTAGGGTGGGTCTTGTATTCAGGGCAGGTGTCCTTGCAAGAGACGGATGGGAGAAGAGAAAGCCACATGAAGACAGGACACAGAGTCCAGGAGATCTGGGGTCCCCGACACCAGAAGAAAGTGGGGCCCAAACACCCTGACCTCTGCTGCTGGCTTACAGAATGGTGGGAGAACAGGTTACTCTGTGTCCTCTATCACATTCCCAGCAATATGTCATGTCTGGGGGGATGAGCAAGAAAGGGGGACCAACAGAAAGGGCGGAGGGACCCAGACCTACAGGGGTATGGAGGTCAGACAGATGTGTGTGTGTGACATCTAACCCACCCAACTGAAAAATGCCACTGAAGGACAGGAGGAAATATGTGCCACCTGAAACAAGGTCCAGGGACTCTCAGGACAGGGCAGCGGAGCTGTGACTGAGACAGGTCAGATTCGAGCCAGCTAGGATCAGGCTGTGCCTAGAGAGGAGATGGGGTAATGCCACAGGCTGAGGGGTCAGTGGACCTATACAGGCATGATCCCCTTGGGACCTCAGAGGGAGAATGAGAGAGAACGGGAGCATCAATTGCACTCTGCTGCCTCCATGGGAGCTACATTGACCTGAGGCATGACACACAGTGGCTTGTATTCACCAAAGGAAGGAGGTGCTCCAATGATGGGCAGGTGACCTTGTCTATGTCCTGATCAGACTTGAGCCCTGGTTCCATTTTTTGCCTTTGCTAGAGCAGTGGAGAGCCAGGTTGTCTGAAACCTTGAAAGTCCAATGAGGGGTTGTGGGCTTTGATCCAGAGGCTGGATGGGCTCTGAAGGCTTCTGCTGAGTGCTCCCGGGGAAAATGCCCAGATCCTGTCAGTAAGGGGTGACCACATGTCACAGCTACATCAAGGTCCTCCTGGTTTCTGCTAGGCCAGAGCAGCGCAGGCCAGGAGGTGTGAGGAGAAGGCCCTATTGGAGGCCACATGGTCACAGACAAGTCCAGGCCCCAGCAGCTGGCTATTTCTTGGAAGATGCTGCCTGGCACTTGGAAGTACAGTGAGCATTGCAGACCTGACCACGCACCTCCTGCAGTTCCTCCCGCAGCTCCTCCAGGGCACTCAAGGAGGGCATCGCTTGTGCCTGAGCCTGCAGCGCCTCTAAGGCCAGTGCCAGGCGGCCCACCTCATCCTGCAGCGCGTTCCAGGCTGCCCGCTGTTCCTCCTCCTTATTGCGTTGCTGAGTCTGGTGGCGCCAGTACTCCAGGACCAGGCAGCCTCCGCCCACAATGAAGATGGTAGCCTCACCCAGCAGCTCAGCACCCAAATCGGCTGCTGCCTCCTCATTCAGCGGCTTGATGGTCGTGCCCCGGAAACCCATTATGCGCATCTTCGTCCGCATCTCCACCCAGTGGTACACTGCAGAGGAGAAAGGGGTCAGTGTGCTCCAAAGCTCTACCCCCATACTTTCTTGTTCCAGCTGAAGTCAGCGACCAAAGTGGGATGGGCAGTCACCTTAAGCAAGACCTGTCCCTTGCTTCACCCAGGAAACATGGAATCTCCTCCCAGGGTGACCTGGGGACTTTCTTCTCTCAGTACTAAGGTCAGAACCCAGGGCTTCATGCATGCTGGACATACCTGCTACCACTAAACTATACCCCATCTTTTTGTTTTAGATGGATGGATGGATGGAGCTCACACTGGCCTTCAGCTCCCTATGTAGACAAGGATGACCTTCAGCCTCTGACTGTTTTTCTACTTCCCCATGTGCTGGGATGACAAACATTACGTCCTATTGCTTTTTACTTTTGTCCAGATGTAGCACAGGCTGGCCTTGATCCTCTTGCCTCTGCCTCTGCCTCTGCCTCTTGAGTAGCTGGGGTAGTTTTGCACCATAAGGATCAGGCTTAGTTCCAGACATCCTTCAAAGCACAAGAAGATTCCAGAGAGCAGCAATGAGCAGAAACCTGATGAGATCAGAGGTCCTCAGATGGGAAGCCACACCCCTAACAGGTCACATGCACCTGCTCCCTGTAAAGCTGTAAAGGCCCAGCAGCCACACTTAGCTCCCACTGCCCCTTTAGGTCACCACAGAGTGGCCGGCTATCTTCCTCCATGGCAGTTGCCCTCTTCCCTGGCAAGAGACCAACTCTCTTTCTTTTCCTTCCCAGAATGCAGAGGGAGGGTTGCAGCTTTTGTGGGCTGGGAGGCTCTGATCCTAGGTTCTCAGTGCAAACTGATGGAGCTCAAACTGCCTCCCTGCCTGGCTCTGCTTCTCCTTAGCACTAGAGAGCCTTGAGGAGCAGGGGAGGGCAGGTGCCCAACTTAACTGGCTTGGTTGGCATCATGGGTGCCATTAAGTGGGAGGAGAAGGAGGGGGTGCCCAGGCTAGCTCCTTTCTGAATGTACTTTCAACGAAGTCTTGTCTTTTCTTTTCTTTTTTTCTTTTTCCTTTTTAAAGACGGTGTTTCTCTGTGTAGCCCTGGCTGTCCTGGAACTTGCTCTGTAGACCAGGCTGGCCTAGAACTTAGAGGTCCTCCTGCCTCTGCCTCCCAAGTGCTGGGATTAAAGGTGTGGGCCACCACTGTCCAGCTGAGTCTTGGAGATGGTCTCAGTATGCCTGGCTGACCAGGGAATCACCATATAGAGCCAGGCTAGCCTTGGGTTTGTAGTAATAGTCTTGTCTCAGCCTCTCAAGCTGAGAGCATCACAGGCACCACCATTCCATCACAGGCACCACCATTCCTGTCTTCATTTTAGTTTTTATTGTTTATTAAACTGTTTTGTTTTGTTTTGAGACATGGTCTCACCGACTAGCCTTGGCTGATCTGGAACTCAATATGTAGACCTTTGCTTTCTTGTTCTGTAACAGGTTCTCATGTAGCATGCTCTGGCCTCAAATATGCTACACAGCCTCTACCTGAGACCACAGGCATGTGCCACCTTCCTTGACTTATTTACTTTGTTTTTAGACAGGGTCTCACTGTATAATCCAAGGCTGGGACTGAACCTGGGGCAGAACTTAGACTGCAGGCCTCTGCCTTTATGACCAGTTTCCTGTACACTTTAGGCCTGCCCTTAGTATTACATGCATGTTGTATCTCAAAAGAATACACATCCAGAATTGGCAACGAAAGTGACTGACACCTCAACTCCTCTAAGTTGTCCTCTGACTTCCATATGCTCAGTAGTGGCATGTGGAGACAGACAGACAGACAGACAGACAGACAGACAGACACACACACACACACACACACACACACACACACACTAATTTCATCCAGACATGATGGTATAGGCTTTTAATGCTGGCATTAAGGAGGCATAAGCAGGTGGATCTCTGTGAGTTCAAGGCCAGCCTGGTCTACAGAGAAAGTTCCAGGACAGCCAGGGCTATTACTTAGTGAAATCCTGTTTTTGAAATACAAAATCAAACAAATAAAAACAAAACAAGCAAGCAAGCAAACAATTTACATACAAGAGCTAGAGGGGGCTGGTGAGATAGCTCAGCGGGTAAGAGCACCCGACTGCTCTTCTGAAGGTGATGAGTTCAAATCCCAGCAACCACATGGTGGCTTACAACCACCCATAATGAGATCTGCCGCCCTCCTCTGGTGCATCTAAAGTCAGCTATAGTGTACCTATGAATAGAATAAAAATAAATGAATCCTTAAACCGGAGAGAGCAGGGACTGAGCAAGTGGGACCGAACGAGGGTGGCTGGAGCTGAACGGAGGCGGCCGGAGCGAGCAGGGCCGACTGGAGCGAGCAGGGTTGACCGGAACAAGGGAAAAAAAAAAAGAGCTAGAGGGATGGCTCAGTGGCTAAGAGCGTTTGCTGCTCTTCCAGAGGACAAAGGTTTGATCCCCAGCACCCACACGGCAGCTCACAGCCTTCTGTAACTCTAGTCTCACAGGTTCCACTGCAAGCATGTGCACAGACATCCACCCAGACAAAACATAACACACATAAAGTAATAAAAATACATCTTTTTTTTTCCTCCCCCCTTTTTTTCTACCTCCCACAGGAGAGCTCAAACACAATCCCCCACTACCACATATTACTCTGAATTTCCTGCATTTGGAGAAACTGCAGGGTCAGCACATCTGGAATGCAATGGATAAGTCTCACTTTGGGAAAAACACCTTCATGATCATGGTATCGCCCCTGCCAGGTAAGTATATAAAAACAAATCTTAAAAAATATACAAAAGAGGGGGCTGGTGAGATGGCTCAGCGGGTAAGAGCACCCGACTGCTCTTCCGAAGGTGATAAGTTCAAATCCCAGCAACCACATGGTGGCTCACAACCATCCTTAATGAGATCTGGCGCCCTCTTCTGGAATGCCTGAAGATAGCTACAGTGTACTTACATATAATAAAAAAAAAAAAAAAAAAAAAAAAAAAAAAAAAAAAAAAAAAAAATATATATATATATATATATATATATATATATATATATATATACACAAAAGAATGGATATTACTGGGGGCTGGCGAGATGGCTCAGTGGTTAAGAGTGCCGACTGCTCTTCCGAAGGTCTGGAGTTCAAATCCCAGCAACCACATGGTGGCTCACAACCATCCGTAAGGAAATCTGATGCCCTCTTCTGGAGTATCTGAAGACAGCTACAGTGTATCTGAAGACAGCTACAGTGTACTTACATATAATAAATAAATCTTTAAAAAAAAAAAAAAAAGAATGGATATTACTAATGAAACCCCAGTTAAGTGGTTTGGGTACAAGAAGGACTTATTTCTCAGCCTGTGCTGCCTCGGGACTCGATTCTCTATGAAACATTCCCCATTCACAAAGCCAGGCTCACCATAAACTCCTAATAAGATATCTAGCATCATTTGTCAAGATAATAGCATAATTAAATTACCGCTGTTGCTACTGGTCAGTAAATTATCACATGGCTCCGAGCAGTCTCTGCCTTGTCCCTGGATGTGTCCCAGTGAGCTCACACTCACTCTGAGGCCTACCACAGTGCCACAGACCTTTCCTACTAATACCTAGAAGGCTGAGGCAGGAGGATCACAAATATGAGGCTAGTATGTAGTGAGAGCTTGCCTCAAGAAAATAAAAGAACAGCCTGGAGAGACAGTTCAACTCTTCTTGTAGAGGACCCACAACAGGTGGATCCAGCTGATTATGGCCTTCATGGTGCATATATATGTGTGCAGGTACACACATACACACATAAAATTAAAAAAAAAAATTCAAAATTTAGGGAGGTGGAGTTTTTAATTTAGGGAGGTCTAGCAGTTAAGAACACTAGCTGCTTTTCCAGATGACTCGGGTTTTATTCCCAATACTCACAGGGTGGCTCTCACAGTTTGTAAGTCCAGTTCCAGGAGATCCCAAGTCGTCTTCTTGCCTCTACAGACACCAGGCACACAAGCACACAGACATACATATAGACAAACGCCCCATGTAGTCAAGGATGCCCATGAACTCCTCCTGCTTCTGTCTCTGAAGGCTAGGAACACAGGTGTGCACAGCACACATACACACACATACACACACACACACACACACACACACACACCATCTGTCCCGTTGACTCACAGTCCTTCCTTCTACAACAGTTCCTGGCACACGCAGGCACTAAATTCAAGGAGTGGTGACTAATGCAGGCTCCTAATGACTCCGCCACAGAATGACCTCTGCCTATGCTCCCCACCCAGATCTGGACAGACCAGCTGGGCTTCTGAGAGGGACACCTGAGAGCTCTGGAGGCTGACGGCTGGGTGGTCCTGGGTTTCGGTCCTGCACCTGCTGCTTAGCTGCTGTGACTGGCACAGTGCCTCTGCTTCCCAGTTTGCAAATGTGGAGAGCAGCAGGTAGGGGAGGGGGTGCAAGTGTGGTGTGCTCCAGGCATGGCTCAAAGGGTTGCCTGCTCATCATCCCAGGAGTGAGCAAGGACTGTAGCAATCTGATGGGACATAGCAGGGCTGCCTGAGGAATGGAGCTGGAGTTGATCCCTAGGGCACTGTGGCTAAGGCCACCAAGGAGTCAGGCTGTCTGGCTTGAAGCCATTTACCACCTCCTGCCCTAAGGCCTCAGTTTCTTCATCTGTGGGACTTATAATGGCCACAGTAGAGTTTCACTGAAGTGCCTATAATCCCAGCACTCTGGAGGCTGAGAATTAAGACTGTTTCAGATTAGCCTGAGCTACACAGAAAGACTCTCTTAGTTAGGGTTTTACTGTTGTCAACAGACACCATGACCAAGGCAACTCTTATAAGGACAACATTTCATTGGGGCTGGATTACAGGTTCAGAGGTTCAGTCCATTATCATCCAGGCAGGCATGGTGCAGGAGGAGCTGAGAGTTCTACATCTTCAACTGAAGGCTGCTAGGAGAATACTGACTTCCAGGAAGCTAGGACAAGGGTCTAAAAGCCCACACCCACAGTGACACACCTACTCCAACAAGGCCACACCTTCAAATAGTGCTACTCCCTGGGCCAACAAAGACTCCGTCTCAAAACAAAGACACAGGCCTCTCTTTCCCTCAGCAGCGCAGCACACCAGCAGGACAGAGTAGTCTACCATAGGCTTTGAAAGAGCATTTTCTACCTTCACAAGTCTCTGGCTCTCTCTCCTCTGAACAAGTTTTCACATAGCCTAGGCTGTCCTGGAGCCTGCTGGTAGCTGAGGATGACCTTGAGCTCCTAATCCTACTACCTCGGCCTTTCAAGGGCTGCATTTACAGGCTTGTGTCTCCACGCCTGGCCAGCTGCTTTCACCCCACTCCCCAGCATAGAACTTAGGGCCTCAATGCACCCTTTATCACTAAGCTGCACCCACAGGTACCTTCTGAAGGATAAAATGCATGGTGTGAGCTTTAGAGATGGTTAGTGGTTAAGAGCACCGACCACTCTTCTCGAAGCCCTGAATTCCGTTCCCACAATCACACAGCAGCTGACAGATGCCTACAACTGCAGTTCCAGGAGCTCCAACACTATCTTCTCAGGCACCTGGCATGTGTTCAGTTAAAAGAAAAGAAATAAGAAGCTTGGTGCTCACAGCTCTAGCAGCCTTATCAAGGTCATGAGAACTGGCTGAATTATAAAAAGAAAAAGTCAGCAAGAGGAAGACAGGGTCACCAAACCAGCAAGAGGTGCTTTACTGTCTAGCCAGCAGGAGGTCTGTCTGCAGGTTTGGTTAAGATTTACTGGCTGGTTTTCAATGAACTTGAGAGGAGAACAAAGACCTTTGGAAACACCCACTGTCAGAGCTATTCAGTCAGCTTTCTGTGCCTGCCATGCAGCTAGAGCAAGCCCAGGTGCAGGACAGAGCTGAAGAACTGACCCGGGCGCCCTCTCCTGTCCATCCAGAGTACTGCAGGCAGCCTGAGTGAGGAATGTCTGTGATACAGTACTATAAATCAACCAGCCTTCAAACACAGTGGGAGGACCTGAAGAGGTTGCTTGTTTTTGCAGCTATGGAGACAGAAGCAAGCTAGGCACTTAGTTATATGCCCCCTCTGTTGTTCTGAGACAATCTCACATAGCCCAGGCTGACCTCAGACTTGTTAAGTAGCTGAGGATAACCTAGAAGTCTTGATCCTCCTGCCTCCACTTCTCAAATGCCAGATGTGTGCCACCAAGCCTAGCCCCGGTTGATTAAAAACTGTTTCTTTTCAGACAGGCCCAGTGGCGAAGCTTGGCCCTAAACTCACAACCGTCCAGCACCAGCCTCTGAGGAGCTGGAATATAAGAATACAGCACTCAGTCAAGCAGCAAGAATTGGGTGGGGGCATCCAAACGTCAGCTGAGACCTGCGCCGAGGACTCACAGTGAGCACCACGATGGTTTTTTGAGGCAGGCTCTCACTCTTTGGCCCAGGTTGGCCTTGAATTATCAGCAATGCTCCTATCTTAGCCTTCTGAGAGTTGGAGTTACAGATATGAGACAGCACAGCTGAAGGAAGACTCTGTTTTGTGTACACAAACCACTGGGGGGGGGGCATGGATAAAAAACATTCTAAAGTGAAGACCAGGCACAGTGGCCCACGCTTTCAATTTCAGCATTCAGGAGGCAGAGACAGGTGTTTCTCTGTGAATTTGATGCCAGCCTGGTCTACAGAGTTCCAGACAGCCAGGACTACACAGAGAAACCTTGCCTCTAAAAACAACAGAAGAAAGAGAGAAAGACTGAAAGAAAGAATAAAAAACACAGAGAAACCCTGTCTTGAAAAACCAAAAAAAAAAAAAAAAAAAGAAAGAATAAAAAATAATTAATGCCACCCATTCTAATTTTTTAAAAAATATTTACAAATATCATGTTAGCAAGATACAGAACTGGTAATAATGAAGGGTACGCGCACACACACACACATACACACACAGAGGAAAATGTTTCCTTAGTAGGACAGCATCTTGAGTTTTGGAGGTCAACAGCCTGGCTGCCACACACAGGAGCTGATGTGACACTCTCAAGACTATAATTAGATCTCGGGGAAGTGACTTTCTCTGGAGAGCATTAAAAATAAAAATGCCAGTGCTTCCCCAGGTCAGCTGGGCCAGGCCATGTAGGTGGCACCCCTGGGCATCTCAGGCAAGTGCCCACAAAGCCACATTGTGCCTAGAGGTCATCCTACCTGCTGCTCAGCCAAGCATTACGCAGCTGTACTTAATTCGGCATTTGCCTGTTCCTCCCTCCCTAACTTCCTAACCTCCTTCCTGGAGACAGGGTCTCACCATGGAGCTCTGTCTAGCCTGAATCAGGCTGGCTTTCAGTTGACAGAGATCACCTATCTCTGCCTATGTGCTGGGATTAAAGATGTGCATACTGCCAGGCAGTGGTGGCGCACGCCTTTAATCCCAGCACTCGGGAGGCAGAGGCAGGCAGATTTCTGAGTTCGAGGCCAGCCTGGTCTACACAGAGAAACCCTGTCTCGAAAAACCAAAAAACCAAAAAGATGTGCTCACTGCACTCCATGGTCCTTTCTATTTGCGAGTGTGTGTTGCTGGGGATGGATCCAGGGCCCTGTGCATGCTAAGTAAGCATACAACTACTGGGCTACACCAGCACTAGCCTTTCTTCTCTTTTTTTCCTTCATATTTGTTTGTTGCGATGGTTTTCAGGAGCCCAGCTGGCCTGAACCAACTCAGCCTCCTGCCTGCACCTCCTAGGTGCTGGGACTACAGGTGTGAGCCACTGCCCCCCCCCCCCCCCCCCCCCCCCCCCTTTTTTTTTTTTTTTTTTTTTTTTTTTTTTTTTTTGGTTTTTCGAGACAGGGTTTCTCTGTGTAGCCCTGGCTGTCCTGGAACTCACTCTATAGACCAGGCTGGCCTCGAACTCAGAAATCCGCCTGCCTCTGCCTCCCGAGTGCTGGGATTAAAGGTGTGCGCCACCATGCCCAGCTTCTCTTTGGTTTTTGAGATAGGATCTCACTGTATAGCCCNGGATGGATCCAGGGCCCTGTGCATGCTAAGTAAGCATACAACTACTGGGCTACACCAGCACTAGCCTTTCTTCTCTTTTTTTCCTTCATATTTGTTTGTTGCGATGGTTTTCAGGAGCCCAGCTGGCCTGAACCAACTCAGCCTCCTGCCTGCACCTCCTAGGTGCTGGGACTACAGGTGTGAGCCACTGCCCCCCCCCTCCCCCCGCTCTCTCTCTTTGTTTTTTTTTTTTTTTTTGGTTTTTCGAGACAGGGTTTCTCTGTGTAGCCCTGGCTGTCCTGGAACTCACTCTATAGACCAGGCTGGCCTCGAACTCAGAAATCCGCCTGCCTCTGCCTCCCGAGTGCTGGGATTAAAGGTGTGCGCCACCATGCCCAGCTTCTCTTTGGTTTTTGAGATAGGATCTCACTGTATAGCCCAGGCTTGCCTAGAACTTGAGATCTCTTGCCTGGCTCCCCAGGCTTTGGGATTACAGGCAAGTGGCACCATGTCTGGCTAAGCCTAGTTCTCCAACTGAGGTGTGACTGGTTGGGCTGTCATTTCTAGGTGTTCTAATGGTTCAATTTTTCCAGTTTCCTGGCAATTTTCAGTTTTACTCTTTTTGTGTTTATCACTTTTTTTTTAAGATTTATTTTATTTATTATATGTAAATACACTGTAGCTGTCTTCAGACACTCCAGAAGAGGGCGCCAGATCTCGTTACGGATGGTTGTGAGCCACCATGTGGATGCTGGGATTTGAACTTATCACCTTCGGAAGAGCAGTCGGGTGCTCTTACCCGCTGAGCCATCTCACCAGCCCCGTGTTTATCACTTTTTAAAAATCTTTTTAACATATACACTTAGGTTTTTGTTTTTGAGACAGAATCTCATGTAGCTCAGGCTGACTTCAAACTAGAGCCAAGAATGCCCATGAGCTTCTACTCTTCCTGCCTCCCCTCCGGAGTGCGGGTGTGCAGCCACCCTTTATGCACGCTGGGCCTGGACACTGGGGCTTCTGTATGCAAGGCAAGCGCTCTACCAACTGAGCCCCAGGCTCAGCTTTAACCCTAGCTACTTTAAGTTCACATCTGGTAACACTGTGACTTGCAGTGTTTACGGGTCTCAGCTTGCCAGAATCTCTTTAGGCTCCCACTCAGTGTGGTGCTCCCATTGTCTACAGGGAACGCATTTTCTATTGTGGTCTCATGCATGTCGCAGTATCACTGGAACTTCTCTAAGCCAGATACCAAGAGGCCCAGCAGATACATTCCTTTTTAGCAAAATATAACTTAGGCTGTAAACGCACAGAAGGACTAGCCAGTGGCCACAAGCTCAGGGGACAACACCTCCATGTAGACACTGAGGGGACAGCCAGTACTGGAGCAGGTGTATACATGGGGTTTTAGGTTCCTTGTCCAGTACAAATAATATTAAAGACAACAGTAATAAGGAGCCTGCCAACTGCACTGGGAGCCGAGGCTGTGGTCTTCCCAGGGTGGCTTGCATAGGCAGCCTCGTGTCCAGCTTCCCTGAAGCATGGCTCCCATCCTCCAGGCCATTAGGAGCTGGAAAGGTCCCAGACAATCTGGTGGCCTGGGTCCAGCCCTTCCCTTGCTGTAGGAGACCTAGCCTCTCTTTCTGGAAAACGCAAACCCTCAGTTTATAAGAAGGTGTGGTTCAGCATGGAGCATTTGCAGGCAGGCTGGGGGCACTGGATGCTTTCACAGGTGGCCCCGTCCCTCACAGCCACCTTGTGAATTTGACTTTCTCACTTGTCTTTATTCACAGCTATTTTCCCAATGTGAGCTTATATTTCCCCTTGTTGTGTGCCTCAGCTGCTGAAGCGCTTTGTTTTGAGAAAGGGCCTCATGAGTCCTACGCTGACCTATAACAGTCCAGAGCTGAGGACGAATGCCCGTGAACTCCAGATCTCTTGCCTCTACCTCCCTAGAGCAGAAGTTACAGGTGTGTGCCACCTGCCCACTCTTGTTGGTTTTCTGAGGCAGGACCTCATACTGGAGCCCAGTGTGATGCAGGTACCTCATGCATCAGCCTCCCATTTGCTGGGATTACAGGCGTGTGGCACCAAGCTTGGCTCTAACTGGAGCTTCTGATCAAATAGCCACTGCTAGCATGCTAGAACTGGAGAGAAGAGACCCAGACTTGCACAAGTGGTAAGCTTATGAGAGACAACTGCAAAGTAGGGCTCACAAGGCATACAGGCTGCAGGTCCTAAGTGTGAGCTAGAGCAGGTGCTAACAGCACAAGAGCTGACATTACCATGACGGGGACAATAAAAAGAAAGCTGGCACCAAATTTTTATGTATTTCAACTAAAATTCACAATAGCACTTAGGGGTTAGGCCAGGGCTAGGGTGTGGCTCAGTGGTAGAGTACCTGCCTAGAATCCCCCAGTGAGGGGCTGGGGGCATGGCTCAGTGGTAGAGATCCTGCCTAGAATTCCCCAGTGAGGGGCTGGAGGCGTGGCTCAGTGGTAGAGCCCCTGCTTAGAATTCCCCAGTGAGGGGCTGGGGGCGTGGCTCAGTGGTAGAGCTCCTGCCTAGAATTCCCCAGTGAGGGGCTGGGGGTGTGGCTCAGTGGTAGAGCCCCTGCCTAGCATGCTTGAGGCTCTGAGTTCAACCCTTAATTTTATAAAGAAAAAAAATTTTTTTCCTTTGTCATAATAACTTATAAAAGTGTCAGGACACTCAAAAACAGAGTACAAAAGCAGGGCCCAGAAAGGTTAAATAACTTGCCCAGGTTCCTTAGCATGGCTGTGGGTCATGCTATCGACTGGCCTCAGAGCACGCTGAGGGCAAGGGTCATCAGTCCTAAGAACTCCACTCTGCAGAAAGGCAATGGTGTGCCCAGGACACACCCAGAGGAAATCACAAAGCAGAGACACAAGGGCAGACAGCCTTTATCAGTGTACCAAGCCCTATTTTCACATGACAACAGACTCCATGCCCTCCCAGCCACTGAAAGCAACCAGTCCACAGGCTCTAGGACAGAGTCTTCCCCTCTCACACAGGAATCTCGGGGGTAAGTTTTATGACTACCCCCTTTTGTTGTTTTGACAGAAACTCATGTAGCCCAGGCTGACCTCAAACTGACTAGTAACCAAGGTGAACCTTGAACGGACTTCCTCTGTCCTCAGACTCCCAAGGCTGCCATTATATAGACATGCACAACAAAGGCCAGATGTTTGCTTGGTTTTGAAATACAGAATAGATGCTCAGAGAGGGCAACCTGCTCTGAATATCACACAGCCTATTAGTGGTGATACCAGGATTCAAATCCAAGGGTACCTGCACTGTGATCAAGTATGCCAGTTTGTGTTTCCTGCACTGTCTGTGGCCGGCACTCAGGGATGCTCTGACTGACAGAGCCATGGGGATAACACTATGCACATCCAGGCCCCGCCCTTAATGGCCTATAGCACCTACTTTCTGCTGAACAGGAACATGATGAGCGGGCTGGGAGCCTGTTGGAGAGGAGAACAGGGAGAGGCCATGGGAGCTAGTGGTACCAATGCTCCACAGTGGCGCCTGCCTGCCACCTGTCACCTGCCACTCAGCTCCTGCACCCCAACAGTGGAACCTCCCAGCAGAGCCCAGCCAGCCACAGACTAAAGAAACAAAGGGGTCAGGCTGGAGATGGCTCAGTGGTTAAGAGCACTGACTGCTCTTCCAGAGGTCCTGAATTCAATTCCCAGCAACCACATGGTGGCTCACAACCATCTGTAATGGGATCTGATGCCCTCTTTTGGTGTGTCTGAAGAGATCAACAGTGTACTCACATACATAAAATAAATAAATACATAAATAATCTAAAAAAAAAAAAGGAAAAAGAAACAAAGGGGTCACTGCTGTCAGGTGTGGTGGTAGGCTGAGGCAGGAAATTCACATGCATTTGATTGAGACCAGCTTGATCTCAGTGTGTAAGTCTGTCTCAAACATCTCATCCCCCACCTCCGAGCTGGAGCTGGCTCTGAGGTTAAGAGCATTTCCTCCTCTTGCAGAGGACCTGAGCTTGACTCCCAGCACCCTGTCACTTACAACCCAGCTCCAAGGGATCTGGCTCCCTCTTCTGGTCTCCTAGGGTACCTGCACACATGTGGCACACACGCATACACATAAGTAAAAATATACCTTGCTTTTTTCTTAATTTAAAAGAGAAATGAGTCAGTGGTTTGCAAGTGTGAGACACCATGCCTAGCCTTCGAGTGTTTTCCCCCTAGAACTCCAGCAGGAGTGTAGTCCCCAGAAAGGTCTGCTAGTGGTTAAGAGAGTACAGACTGAGACAGCGAAGACTCAAAAGTGGAGCCTCTAGGCCCTAAGATCACTAGGATGAAAGTCAAGGGCAGAATTCCAGAATCCTGATGGCATTATAAACAGAGACGAGCCAGACACAGTGATGTCCCAGAACTCTACCAGCAAGAAGGCCATGAAAAGAGCTGAGCCGATGCAAATGATAGCCAGACTCTGAGCTAAATACACCTCTTTTCTTTTTCTTTTTCTTTTTTTTTTTTTTTGGTTTTTCGAGACAGGGTTTCTCTGTGTAGCCCTGGCTGTCCTGGAACTCACTTTGTAGACCAGGCTGGCCTTGAACTCAGAAATCCACCTGCCTTTGCCTCCCGAGTGCTGGGATTAAAGGCGTGCGCCACCACGCCCGGCTAAAGTTTTTATTATTTACTTTTTTTTTTTTAAGATTTATTTTATTTTATGTAAGTACACTGTAGCTGTCTTCAGACACTCCAGAAGAGGGCGCCAGATCTCGTTACGGATGGTTGTGAGCCACCATGTGGATGCTGGGATTTGAACTTATCACCTTCAGAAGAGCAGTCGGGTGCTCTTACCCGCTGAGCCATCGCCTACACATATTTTTGTGTATCACATGTGTGCCTGCTGCCTATGAAGACCAGAAAAGGGAGTAGAATCCCTTGGAACTGGTGTGCAGAGGGCTATGAGCCATCATGTGGATGCTGAGAACTGAGCCTGGGTCTTAACTCCAGAGCCTTCTTTAAGTTCTACCTCTTTTCTTTATACACCTAGTCTGCCTCAGGTATTTGGTTACAGTGATGCAAATACAACTAATACAAAAGTGGGCATCTTTGAAGGACCACAGTCTTGCTTATTGCATGTGGCAAACTAGGAAAATGAGCAGCACACTAGAAGGAACAAGCGCAGTGAACCAGGGTCTTCCTGCCCAGAGACTCCCTCAGCTTCCTTGGAAGCATGTGTAACACACATTGTAATGGAGGCCGAGGGAAAAGAGCACTTTGAACTTGCAGTACATGTCTAAAATCCTAGCACTCAAAAGACATCCAAAGCAAGAGGACGGCCACAAGTTCCAGGCTAGCACCCAGAACTGTACAACACTTTGTTTTCAAAAGCCAAAAAAAGAACAAAATAAGACGTTTGCCTTTAGCCAGGCGTGGTGGCGTACGCCTTTAATCCCAGCACTTGGGAGGCAGAAGCAGGCGGATTTCTGAGGTCGAGGCCAGCCTGGTCTACAAAGTGAGTTCCAGGACAGCCAGGGCTACACAGAGAAGCCCCGTCTCGAAAAGCAAACAAACAAACAAAAAAACAAAACAGTTGCTGGAGGAACGGAGACTTGTTCTTCACTGATAGGTCATGCAATGGTCAGGCTAATATAACCCCTTGCCCATGCACAGCCAACCAACTCAACGGATTTAAAAAATAATAATAATGCGCCATCTTGTTTTTTGTTTTTGGAGACAAGTATTGTCTGTGTAGCCCTGGCTGTCCTGGAACATTCTCTGCAGATCTGGCTGGCCTCAAACTCAGAGATCTGCCTACCTCTGCTTCCTGAGTGCTGGGATTAAAGGCACCTGCGCCACCAATACCTAGCCATAAGGCGCTATCTTTAATTTCAGAACTCCAGAGGCAGGGAGGTCTCTATGAGTTCAGCATGGTCCACACAGCCAGTTCTAGACTAGCCAGGGCAACCCTGGGAGACCCTGTCTCAAGGAAGGAAAGAGTCACGAAATAAAGAGGGCTGGTTGGAAAGAGGATCAGTGGGAGTGGGCAAGGAAGGCTAACAGGGGAACACAAAACAGTGAAATTGTTGAAGCCATAGAGTAAGATGTACAGATTTCCATGCCTGTATACCTGCATGTGGCAGTGAGACAGGGATCAAAAGCTTGAAGTCATTCTCTAGCACATGGCCAGTGTCAGACCCGCTGGGCTACATGAGAGCCAGTCACAAAAAATTAGTAAATTATACCTTGAGGCTGAGCTGTGATTCAGTGGTAAAGTTCTTACCCAGTGCACACAAGACCCCGTGTTCCATCTTCAAGGCCACACACACACACACTGTCAACACACACTCATCATACACACTCACACTCACCATACACATATGCAAATGCACGTGCACCCTTAGGTATAAGATCAGATCCTATACCCCTTAAGGATCAGAACCTTCTAATGAGCCCTGCCCCCTCAGGGCAAAGCCCAGGTGTAGTCAGGCCCTGTCCTCACAGGAGCGCTCTTCCCATTGCCCTTGGTCTCCTCCACCACAAGTGCCAGAGGCAGGGGGACCTTGAAGAGCCCTTGCTTACAGAGCTCCTTTCACCTCATTTCTTTTCTTCCACAACACTTGTTGCTACCTAACATGCCTTTTTTTGTTTTGTTTTTGAAACTGAGGCTTATGTTACAGCCCAGGCCAGCTCGAACTTGCTGTGTAGTCCAGGCTGGCCTCAAACTCGAGGCACTCCTGCCTCTGAGTCCAAAGTGCTGGAATGTGTCCCCATGCCTGGCTAGACTTCCTATTTTATATTTTAGGCACTGATTCTGGTTGTGGCCTATCTTCGACCATAGGAATCTCTGAGACCTAGATTTCTTTACATCTTCATACTCCTCACAGTAAGACAGCATTTCAGGCTGCATAAATGCACAGAGGGCATCCATACAGTGGGAGAGTAAGGCTACTGCAACCACTAAGGACTAGGCTCCCTACAGGCTGGGAGAATTCAGCCTGGACCACAGTAGGCAGGCACTAACTGCTCCTGTCTCTCGATAGCCTCTGTACAGAACTGGAAACAGGCTCAGGTGGGTTATATTCACCTGCCCAAAGTCATCATTTAAGGGGTAGGGTTAAGCAGTTTCCTAAACCACAAAGCTAAGACTAGTCACAGGACTTGGAAGAAAAGCAGGAAGCTGAACAGGCCCAGAGGTCCAGAGTCCACAGCTAGGCTCTGGCACAGCCTCTACCATGATGAACTGATTGTAATGGAGTGTGATCTTGGAGAGTGAGCAAATTCATGCCTGCGAGGGCTTACTTTTCTCTTCTATAAGTTTAAGCTGTCATCCCTGGTTTGTGTCCTGCAGATCTTGGAACTCACTTTATAAGTAAAGATAGCTCATAACTTGCACTCCTGCCTCTGCCTTCCAAGTGCTGAGATTGACAAACATGTGGGACCAGTTTTTTTGTTTGTTTGTTTTGTTTTGTTTTATAGCCAGGGTTTCTCTGTATAATAGCCCTAGCTGTCCTATAACTCACTCTGTGGACCAGGCTGGCCTTGAACTCTGAGATCTGAGATCCACCTGCCTCTGCTTCCCAAGTGCTGGGATTAAAGGCGTACACGACCACAGCAGGCTGGTTTGTTTGTCTGCTTGGTTATTTATTTATTTATCTTTGGTTTTGAGACAAGGTCTCATGTAGCCCAGACCGAACTCAATCAGGTATCTTAAGGTATCTGACCTCCTGTTCCTATTGTCTCGACCTCCCAAACACTGGGATGTGAGTTGATACCATCATGCCTTGCTTCAAAATCCAAAAATTTCCACTGCAAGACCTTTGGCCCAGGCAGAAGCTCCACCAAAACCAAAAAAGGACCAAGAATCTTACTAAACACACATGTGGAGGAGAAAAGTCAAGGGTCCCCTTAGTGCCCATGTTCCACCCTTGGAGCCAATAATGTCCCTCAGTGGTCTGGTGAGATTCTCCTCACCCTGCATTCTCAGTTGGAATATTCCCTCTGCCGGGAAGTACTCTTTGTACTCCATGTCAGGTCAGGTATCTAGTGGGCTCTGCCATCCCATCTAGATTCTCACTGTATGAGTCTTGGTTCGACAGACTGGTACTGGCGTAGATCCTGTTGTTTCATAAGCAGGGTCAGCTCAAAACCAACACTCATTATATCATTTATAAGCTACAAGGGGTGTTAGATAAACATGAACAGTAGTAATGTAATTCTCAGCAAATTACAAAGACTTCCCCCTCGTCTCTGCTTCATAGAGATAGATCAGTCTTTTCTAGGAGCACACATCTGGTGCGTTTGCGAAGCAAGTGAGGTCTCTGCTGCCTTTGCTCACCTGGCTGCTCTAAACTCGAGACTGCCAACAGTTCCAGACAGTTCGGAGATAACGCGGACATATTAGGTCCGTATCTCCCAGTGTCCGGCCAAGAAGCCTGCACGGTGCTGCTACCGAAGGAAAAAGATCGGTGTGAGGGAACTCATAAATAAACGAAAGGACGTCCATTCTGGGTTCATCCTTTTGCCAGGTCGCAAGATTCCATCACCATCACGACCCTAACTCAGTGTAAAACTAACGCACAAGCTCCGTGCTCTAAACCCAGGGTGATACCCAAATCACCCACAGGGCCGGAGGGAAACTGAGTGACAAACTGGCATTTCTGTAGTCAAGTGTCTTTTAAGGATGGCTCCATAGTGGATCGCTAAGGGGGCTTCTTCTCGGTCCCGCCCCTAACTTCTGACAATAAGCTCCACCCTAGTGTTTCTCACACCTCATCCTATTGGCTGGTGTAGACGTCAACCGCCAGAAGCCCTCTTCTCTATTGGCTTGCATTCCAAACTCGCGCGGTGACTCCCCTGACTGCTCTCCCTTCTTCCCTATTGGGCGAGTGACACGCCCCTCTAGCAGAGGCCATCCTCATTGGCTATAGCGTTTTGCCGGTTTGCGCCAGGATTGGTCAGGCACAGATGCCATTCCCTGAACTAGAAAAATCGGGAAGGGCTAGAGGCCTTGGGGTGAGACTCACGCTGGGCTGGCGGCAGGCAGATGTAGGTCTTGAAGAACTCGCTGCGGCGGGCGGCATCCTTGATGCGGTTGGCCAGCGGCTTGCTAACCTGCCGGATGCCCAAGTAGAAGAGCTTCGCCATGGGGAAGGCGCCCACCACCATCTCGGCGGCCGCCCTGGGGCACGCGCAACCTTGCTGACTGGGCGGGGCGCCGCCGACCTCGCCGTTCCTCCCCCGCCCGCCGGTGGGTCGTGCGTACCTGCGTATGGAGGGACGTGCCTACGTAGGAGCGTGCGTATGCACGCTCGCGGCAGGGGTGGTGGGGAGGGTGTATGTCTGCTCGGGGGGGGGGGTGTGCGCTCGTGACGTCACCGCGTCGACGCCTCGGCGTCCGTACGCTGGGTATGCAAATGTACGGCGGAAGTGAAGCGTCAGAGGGCGGTGCTGTTAAACGGCCTCTCGTGGGAGCGTGGCTGAAGCCTTATTCCCGACGTGCTGACGTCACCGCGTTTTGCGTGATGTCACGTACTGAGTCGACTTCCCTGCCCATAGGAGGCGCCTGGTGAGTCCCAATTAAGTCTAAAGGGTCCGGGGTGCACCTTCCCCGAGGTTAGCACCCTCGCCGGAGAGGGGAGCGAGTCAGCGCGTAGTCATACAGACCCGCTTTACTCACTCTCTGAAATTGGAGGAGTGACTCAACCCTTCAGGAAATCGGTTCGGTTCTTTTTGTTTGTCTTGTTTTTCCTAATTGTTTTTAAAAGCCGGTCTCGCGTAACCCAGCCTGGCTGCAAACTCAATGTGCAGCCTCCGCTGTCCTTGGAACTCCTGATCCTCCTGTGTCTGTGCCGCAGTGCGGTGCTGGGATCACAGCCCTGCGCTACACGGCTCAGCATGGATGTCAGCATCCCTGTGAGCAAAATGTCACACATAACAGTACCTGTCTTGTGTTTTCTGTGTTGTGAGGCTAGTCTCTGAACCCCAAGGCATTTCCCATGTTAGGACAGGGGCTCTAACACTGAGCAGGACTCCAGCTCCTCACTGGGGGTGTGTGGGGGGGTAGGCGGTGACTCTATCGCTGAGCCATGTGCCAAACCCCTCACTGAGTGGCTCTACTAGTCAGCTTTGTGTGTGAAACCTGAATGTAAAACACAGGAAGTAACTACATGTAGAGCATGTCCCGCAGAAGCCCAAATGTGCACTACAGCTAATCCATCCTTTTCCCAAGTGACTGAGTGAAAGACTGAGGGGCCCATAAGAACGGGGTGACATGGGGCTTCTCAGCCATCACATTGCTTAATACCACTGGTTCTCAAGCAGCCTCACTTCCTCCTTTGGAGGGTAAGGGTCCCCAGGGAGGAACTTTAAGGACATGTCCCAGACTGTCCTCCCTTACCCAGCAGGGAGCAAAATCATATAAACAAAGTCAAGACTAAGTTGAGAGAAATTCCTGGATGGTGGCGTGAGGATGGGTAGTTGGGGATAAGAAGGGACAGGAAGGCAAAGGAGCAGAGGGGTCGTGGCTAGCAAGAGGAAACACTGGTGACACATAGCCAGGGGACCCTGGACTTTCCCACAGGTGCCTTTGGTCAACTCCTCACACCAGGGGACCTGTGCTTCATTTATATTGGTGGCAGCTGGGCCTGGTGTCACACAGCTGTCATCGAAGCAATCAGGAAGCTGAAGCAGGAGGATGGAATGTTCTAGGTCAGCCTAGACTACATAATGAATTCAAGGTCATGCTGGGCAACCTAGTGAGTCCTGACTCAAAATAAAATGTACAAAAATAAATTAAGATGTGTATCAAAGGGGATGGGGTGTAGCTGTGTTTGGTAAAAGCTCTTGCCTAGCTTTTGTAAGACCCTGGTTCTATATCCACTACTGGGAAGAAATCAGGAAGAGCGTGTGTGACCCTGCCATCTAAATTATGAAGAATGTCCAGAATCTTTTTTTTTTTTTTTTTTTGGTTTTTCGAGACAGGGTTTCTCTGTTTAGCCCTGGCTGTCCTGGAACTCACTTTGTAGACCAGGCTGGCCTTGAACTCAGATATCTGCCTGCCTCTGCCTCCCGAGTGCTGGGATTAAAGGCGTGCACCACCACGCCCGGCCAGGATCTTTTTTTTTAATTAATTTATTTTATGTGTGAATACATTGTCACTGTCTTCAGACACACCAGAAGAAGTCAATAGATCCCATTATAGATGGTTGTAAGCCACGATGTGGTTGCTGGGAATAGAACTCAGGACCTCTGGAAGAGCAGCTAGTGCTCTGAAGGGCTGAGCCATCTCTCCAGCCCCGAATGTCTAGAGTGTTGAAAACCACTCTTGCAGGAGTCCTTCTGAAGATGTGTGTCTGGTGAGGTCCATGATCTCTTTGGACAGCACCTTCCCCTTTACTTTTAATTTTTAGTTATGTGCATATGTCTATACCTGTGTGTGGGGTATGTGCACATGAGTACTGCCCACAGAGGACAGAAGAGGATGCTGTAGCCCCTAGAGCTGGAATCACAGATATTTGTGAGCCACCTGACGTAGTGCTGGGAACAGAACTCAGGTCCTCTGGGAGAGCAGTCCATCTCTTAACCACGGAGCCATGTCTCCAGAGCCGCCACTTCCTATTCTACAGACATCCCAACTGAGGCTCAAGCTTCCATAGGACTCAGGGTGGAGAGATGACACTTCTTTTTTTTTTTGTTTTTGTTTTTCGAGACAGGGTTTCTCTGTGTAGCCCTGGCTGTCCTGGAACTCACTTTGTAGACCAGGGTGGCCTCAAACTCAGAAATCCACCTGCCTCTGCCTCCCGAGTGCTAGGACTAAAGGCATGCGCCACCACGCCCTGCTGATATGACCCTGGTGGCCAAAGGACCTCCTAGGGAGTCTAGGATCCCTGGGAAGGCTTTAGGAAACCTCTAAACTGGTTTGTAAATCTTCCTTTCTGACTGTGTCCTTAGTTCTCAGAACAGCTTCCAGAACACAGTAGGTGTTCAATACATTTTGTTTGTCTTGTCTTGCTGCAAAGACAGAATCTTGCTATACAACCCAGTTTAGCCTCAAACTTATGGTCCTCTTGCACTGGTCTTGAGGGTTCTGGGATACAGGCCTGCACCACTATGCAGAGATGCCTCCATCTCAGTCTCCTTCCCAAATCAGAGCTTTCTGAAGCCCTTCTACTCCATTCACCTTTCCCTTATCCACGAACCTGCTTCTTTACTAAGTGCTTTTGTATCCTCCATTCCTCTTTTCATGCCTTCTCTGCAGTTCTCTGAGAAGGGTTCCATGGGACTTTTCGGATGAGAGAGAGAGAGAGAGAGAGAGAGGCAGGCAGAGCGCTTACTGCCACAGTGGCCTGGGGTGTGTGTGTGTGTGTGTGTGTGTGTGTGTGTGTGAGTGTGAGAGAGAAAGAGAGAGCGCTTACTGCCACAGTGGCCTGGGTTTTGTGTGTGTGTGTGTGTGTGTGTGTGAGAGAGAGAGAGAGAGAGAGAGAGAGAGAGAGAGATTTTCCCATCTCAGCGGCCTATTTCTACAACTTAGAGACATCTGCCATTTCTTGACTCCCAGGGTGGAGCCGGCTAGTCAGAGCTAGGCACTTCCTCCCCCCTCCTATTTGGTGAAAGGAACCACCACAGCATCTGGATCACCCATTAAGACACAAAGAGGAAGGGATATCATTAGCTACTCGGGGAGCCCTGGCCACCCTGGGCGTGGGAATAGACACAGATATGGGAGGAACAGGGAGGCCCCAGCACTGTAAGACCTTCCACCCTTTGCCCTGCAGCCTCTTCAGTGACTATCCTGGACCAGGGCGTGGGCTGCTTCCCAGAGGCCCTTTCCACCCAGGCCCCTTGGGCACCCTTTTCCCAGAATGGGCCAGGGACTCGAGTTACACAATCCCTCAGGCTCTGTGTTTCTTCTACTAACTCTTCCTTCAAAATAAGTCCTAAAAACTGGTCCCACTGGCATGCCTTTAATCCCAGTACTCAGCAGAGGAAAAGTGGGTATCTGGGTTCTAAGCCAGCCTAGTCTACAGAGCAAGTTCTAGGCCAGCCAGGGTTACACAATGAGACCTGTCCAAAAAAATAAACCTGGTCCTGATGGCATAGGCCCATCATCTGGGGTATTCAAGAGACTGAGGCAGATTAATCCCAGCACAGGCGGATTTCTGAGTTCGAGGCCAGCCTGGTCTACAAAGTGAGTTCCAGGACAGCTATACAGAGAAACCCTGTCTCGGGGAAAAAAAAAAAAGACTGAGGCAGGGAGATGACAAGTTAAAGGCCTGTATGAACCAGCCTTGGCAACTAACCAAGACTAAGAGGGAATGGGTGTGTGGGCAGGCCCCAGAATCAGCTTCTAGTACAAAAACAAATGAGGGGCAAAGCCTGGAGACCTGAGTGACTCCCTGGACTCCTCATGGTGGATGGAGAGAACTGATTCCCTAAGCTGTCCTCTGACCGCCCGTCACAGCAGTGATGTGGCAGAACACCCACCCCACAGTAAGTAAATAAATATAATTTTAAAAGGAGTTGTCCCTGAGTGGGGTGCCCCTCAATCCCAGCACCAAGGAGGGAGGCAGAGGCTGATGGATCTCTGCATTCGAGACCAGTCCAGGAAGGCTGGACTACACAGAAAACTCTGTCTCAGAAAATCAAAAACACTAAATTTAAAAGGGATAGGGGAGCTGTCTTGCTATGTTTACTTTTTATTGTTAGTCCTACCTCCCTGATAGCAGGATCTGGTCTTCACAGACCAACATAATCTCTGAGGCAAGATGTAATTGGACAGGTGCATGAATAGATGCTCTTCTTGCCCTGGGCCTCCTTTCTTTTTTTTTTTTTTTTTTGTTTTTTGTTTTTTTGAGACAGGGTTTCTCTGTATAGCCCCGGCTGTCCTGGAACTCACTTTGTAGACCAGGCTGGCCTCGAACTCAGAAATCCGCCTGCCTCTGCCTCCCGAGTGCTGGGATTAAAGGCGTGCGCCACCACGCCCGGCTGGGCCTCCTTTCTAAACCAGCCCTGCTTGATTCCTTCAGGCAGGCTGCCCAGATTGACTGTTACCTGCTCTTGACAGTCCCTGTCCTCCTTCCCCATCTGAGACTGAGAGAATGCTGTTTGTGTAGAATCTCAGACTATCTCTGCTTGACCCAGCAGTTAACATCTGTAAGCCTAGCACTTGGGAAGCTGAGGAAGGGAGACCACAACCTCAAAGCCAGACTGTGGTAAATAGCTACACTCTTTCAAAAATACAAAGAAGAAAGAGTCACCAGCATGCTAGGTATTCCCAGAATGGACTCTAGGCAGAGGCTCTCTCACTGAGCCACGCCCCCAGCCCCTCACTGGGGGATTCTAGGCAGAGGCTCTCCCACTGAGCCACGCCCCCAGCCCCTCACTGGGGGATTCTAGGCAGAGGCTCTCCCACTGAGCCACGCCCCCAGCCCCTCACTGGGAATTTTAGATCAAAACTGCTAGATTACATCCCCAGGCTTTGTTGTATTTAATATTTTGAGACAGGGTTTCATTTTGTCGTCCAAGTGGGTCTTGAACTTCCAAAGAAGTTGGGAAGCTGAGGAACTTCCTCAGCCTCCCAAGTAGCTGGAATCACAAGCTTGTAGCATCTGATCAGACTCTTCTGTCTTTATCTGTTAGAAACCAGTTGACTTAATTATTCCCTCATCCCAAATTCTCCATGGCTGACTCCCCATCTGGGAGCCCATGATGACAAACTCCTGGCTGTGTCATTCCCCTTCAGGATCTGCTGGGATTAAGTGAATCATTGGGGATCATAGTGGAAGAAGATGACTGAGAGAGACACACAAACCTCATTTTTTTTTCTTGTATTCTTATGAATATTCACATGGACATATTTACATACTTTTGCATATAACCGGAAGAGTGCAGGATGACAGTTGGGCATGGGACTCACTGTGCCGGGGGCAGCAGCACCTTCAGTGGCACCTGGTCCCCCTGGGCAGTCGGAGGCACTGCCCAGACAGCCCCGGACGACTTGCCAGTGGTGCTCCTCTTGGAAGTCAAGGGTGTCTCCAGGGTGAGGGAAGCATTGGCCATCTCCTGGGGCTTGTTGCTGGCCAGGAAGCGGAGGAGGTTGTGCAGGGCCTTGGCCACGTCACTGCGGGCACCCTCGTTGACCAGGCAATAGAGGATGGGGTCAGCCACGCAATTGAGGCTGGTGAAGGCCAGAGAGCTGTGGTAGGCAGAAAAGACTCGCTCCTCGAAGCCACAGTCCCAGGGCCGGCCCAGGTAGACGGCGCTGCGAGACAGCAGGAGAGCGTGGTAAGGTGCAAAGCACACCAGCACAATGGCGATGAGGCTCAGGGCCAGACGTTTGATCTTGACTTTCTCCTGGCGCTCGGTGGACACACTGCTCTGCACGGCCCTTAGGATGCCACGGTAGCACAGCAACATGAGTGCCCAGGGGAAGAGGAAGCCCACAAAGACGCGGTACAGATTCATCCAGGCCACCCAGCGCTCCATGGGGAACTTCTCAAAGCAGAAGGTGTGGTTGTAGCGATCACGAAAGAGCTCATCATGGAAGAGTGGTGCCGAGTTGGCGCCCAGCTCTGTGGCCCAGACCACGGAGCTCACAGCCACTGCTGTCTTGACCCGGCGCAGGCGTGCAAAGCGCAGCGGATGGGCCACAGCCAGGTAGCGGTCCACAGAGATGCAGCACAGGAAGGCGATGCTGATGTAGATGTTGCTGTAGAAGATGAAGCCAAAGAGCTTGCAAGAGCCAGGGCCGTGGATCCAGTTGTCGTGGTGGAGGAAGTAGTCGACCCACAGCGGCAACGTGCAGATGTACAGCAGGTCTGCAATGCTCAAGTTCATCAGGTAGACGCCCAACTCGTTGCGCTGGCGCACCTGGCGGTAGGCTGCCCACAAGGCCAGGCAGTTGGTGGGCAGCCCCACCCCAATGACGAAGATGTAGAGGGATGGTGGGAAGAGGTGGTCCACTCGAGAGTCCACATGGCAGCCCTCCCCTGTGCCCGTGCTGTTGTACATCCTGGGCGATGGGGCTTCCCAGGCGCTTCCCCTGGCCCGCTGGGGCTACAGGGCCACGGGGGGCGGGAGGCCATCAGGCCCCCTGAGCCCCCTCTTTGGAGGCTCAGGGGAACATCACAGGAGACAGTTCACGAGGACTGAGGTCTGGGTTTGCTTTGTGGCAGGCTAAGCAAAGGGAGAACTTGAGAGGAAGAGTGGCAAGGGATGATGAAGGTAGGATAAGAGGTGGGACTGATGTCAATGGGGTGTCTGTACACACAACCAGAGCACAAAGATAGGGGCACCAGAAAAAAATAGGAAAAGATGAAGATACCAGAAGTGTCGTGCTTATTGAAGTCTTAGGAAGTCATTATGGACATGGTGAAGTCCATAATGACTTTTGCATTCAAAAAGGGTGGAATGTTCTAGAAGACTAAGGAAAGACACGGGAGCATGGAGAAAAGTCACAGAGTTGGTTAAGATGCAATTTATGAGTGCTGGCATCTGCTAGGACGCCAGCTGGAAAGAACTATGTAGTCACCAAAGCAGGAAGAAAAGTGAGGCGTCCTCTGGGGATGGACAAAGAGGAAGGACTTGTAAAGGCTGGTGACTGTGGGAAGGGAGGCTAGGAAACAGGAAGGTGAGTAAGTGGCGGAGCACAGGAGGATTGTGGGTAGGAGGGGGACTCCGAAGGGGGTTCCAGGAGACTCAGAGTTGATCCTGGTAGGAACTGAGGAGTGGAGATGAAGTTGTCCCATTCACAACTGCATTGAGAGCTGAGATTGCTAGGCCTGAGGGGAGAGAAAACATTAGAGAAACTGGCATGGATGTCTATACTGGCCTCCCCAGTACCTTCCCGTTATTACTGTGGAAGACAGAAGGCTCAATGGGGAAAGGGGCTTGCAGCCAAGCTTTACACCCTGAGTTTAATTCCAGGAGTTCACAACGTGGAAGAAAAGAACCAATTCTATAGGTTGTCCTCTGACTCCTGCATGTATAACATAGCAAGCAGAAGTGCTCACATGCACACACACATACACCACACTCATACATTCATATACAGAAAGACAGAAACAGTAGATACAGAGATTTGACAAACTGAAGCAGTAGACCACTCAGATCTGTCCAGGGTCCTGATGCCCAAGGTGGGAAATCTCTGCCCTCAGTCCCCTTTCCCAACCAACCTTTCATTTCCCAGAGCCCCACAGCCATAAAAGGGCTTCAGAGTTGACAGTGGGACAGAGCAGGAGCTGTTAGACTCTGAAAAGGTCATGGTCAAGGAACCTAGGGTTGGTGCCAGCAGGGGAAAAAGCCCTCACAGGCTTCTCTCTCCTTTCCCACTGTCCAGTAAGGACCCAGAACCTTTATTCTGGGAAGATCTACAAGTTTAAAGCAGAGAACACACCCCAAAAGATAGAGAAGGGCTGGTGAGATGGCTCAGCGGTTAAGAGCACTGACTGCTCTTCCAGAGGTCCTGAGTTCAATTCCCAGCAACCACATGGTGGCTCACAACCATCTGTAATAGAATCTGATGCCCTCTTCTGGTGTGTCTGAAGACAGCTACAGTGTACTCATATACATGAAATACATCTTTTAAAAAAAAGTAGAGGACAGCCAGGCATGGTGGCGCATGCCTTCAATCCCAGCACTCGGGAGGCAGAGGCAGGTGGATTTCTGAGTTCGAGGCCAGCCTGGTCTACAAAGTGAGTTCCAGGACAGCCAGAGCTATACAGAGAAACCCTGTCTGGAAAAACAAAACAAACAAACAAACAAACAAACAAACAAAAAAGTAGAGGACAATCATGCACCAAACCCCTCACCTGATGATTGGAGGGTCTGTATATATTTAGTTTACTCGGATGTAAACCAATCTTGCTCCCTCTCTCATGTAGTCCAGGCTGGCTTTGAACCTAGCATGTAATTGAGGATGACCTTGATGCTCCAGCCTTCTGAGTGTTGGGATCCCAAGAGTGCTCCACTATGCCCAGTTTACACAGAGCTTGGATTGTTATCCTGGGCACCATGCATTCAAGGATGGTCCTGGCCGGGCGTGGTGGCACATGCCTTTAATCCCAGCACTCGGGAGGCAGAGGCAGGTGGATTTCTGAGTTCGAGGCCAGCCTGGTCTACAGAGTGAGTTCCAGGACAGCCAGGGCTATACAGAGAAACCCTGTCTCAGAAAAAAAAAAAAAAAAAAAAAAAAAAAGGAAGGTGCTGTACCAACTGAACCACATCCCCTACATGTGTTGGTTGGCTTGATGGATTTTTGTGGCTGGATCTTACTATGTAGCCCAGGCCAGTCTGAAACTCGTGAGCATCCTTGCTTCCTGAGTGGTGAGACTATAGGCAGGCACCACCAGGCCCAGCTTCAAAGTATTTTAAACTCAGGAGGCAGAGTCAGGCTAATGTCTGTGGTTGAGGCTAGCCTGGTCACAGAGTAAATTTCAGGACAGTCAGAACCACAAAGAGGCTTATTTTGAAGGAAAAACAAAGAGAAAGAAAGAAACCCATACAAACAAACAAGATCATGCTTGGAAATCCAGTCTAAGACAATGAACAGAAAGTGCCACACGGTCTGGAGGAAGGACACAGAGGCTGGGACGCCACCTCTGAAAAGTCCCCAGAACACACTTAAAAACCCAAAAAGTTGGGAGGAGGGAGGAGGGAACTTTTGGGATAGCATTTGAAATGTAAATTATGAAAATAACTAATAAAAAAAATTTGAAAAAAAAAAGAAAAAGTAAAAAAAAAAAAAACCAAAAAGTTGCTTGCCGCTAAGCATCACGCCCTGATTTTATACCCACATGCCAAAAAGAGAAGACTCACTCCCAGAAGTTGTTCTCCACACACATACCAGGGCAATAAATAAACAAATGTAATTTAAGAGAGAGAAAAGCGAGAGAGGGAGATAGACAGAATGGTTAAAGTATACTAGACAAATGAGGAAATTATAGTCCAGAGAGGGGAGGGATAAACCTGGAGTCACACAGTAAGCCTAAGAAACTCAAGACTTTCTTCCTGCTTTATCTTCAGATAGACCCTGTGTCTCTAATCCCTCTCTTGCTGCTGTATATTACCATCACTGCTCAGGGGCTGTGACAGCATCTGTCCTATTACTCTGCCTCCCTCAATTAACTACACACAGCAATAAGGATGACCTAGGGCAATCTGCTCTTGTTCTTTTCTTCTTGAACTTCCAAAGGCTTCCAAGAGTCTCCCTGCCTAGAATCCCCCAGTGAGGGGCTGGGGGCGTGGCTCAGTGATAGAGCCCTTGATTACTATGTGCAAGGCCCTAGGTTCTCTCTGCATTATTGCAAAACAAAATGAATAGACTTGCCAGAAAATAGAAGTGCCTGGTGCCTGGTGACAGGTACCAAGCCTCTTCCCAGCTAGCCCGTGCTGATTGGCCACTCGATCTCCAATCCAGTGAGCTTCCTTCAGTACTCATTCCTCCACACTCTCCCTGACTGGCCTATGGTGTCTTCAGCTCCTCTTCCATGTCCTTTTTCATTCCTACAACCATCTCCTCACAGCACTGTGTTTGTAGCCTGTTGCCTTCTGTCTGTCTTGAACTTTCGGGGACAGGAACCTTGAGTGTCATTGGGCTGTTCTATTACTCATGTGAGGGACAGTCCTTGCATACAGTAGGTGCTTAACAAGTATCTGGGTATAGAAGTCATTCCAGAAGCCTAGAGGCTGGGAGAGGGCAGAACACCCTGCCCAGTGCTTCTCCCACTGGCTGGCCCTTGCCTCCTTCCAGACTCTACCCCAGGCATCAACAAGCCCTGGGGAGCCTTGGGGAAGAGGCTGCAAGCTGTGAGGAGATTAAAGGGCAGAACCCATCTGCTTCCTGATTGACTTGGAAAGGTCAGGCCTGTCCTGATCCCTAAGGCCAGCACCCTGTGGGGAGTCTTTAGACACCTACCGTCCCACCCCAGAGCTGGAAACTTCTGGATTCCTTGAAGATGGAATAGGAGGGACTTGTTCCTGGATAAACCAATGGGAGCCAACCCAGCCTACCATCAATCAAAACCTCCCATCCAGGGCCGGGCGTGGTGGCGCACGCCTTTAATCCCAGCACTCGGGAGGCAGAGGCAGGCGGATTTCTGAGTTCGAGGCCAGCCTGGTCTACAGAGTGAGTTCCAGGACAGCCGGGGCTATACAGAGAAACCCTGTCTCGAAAAACCAAAAAAAAAAAAAAAAACCTCCCATCCAGACCAAGTCTTTCCCCTAGTGTCTGTTTCCTCTTTGCCCACCCACCCCCTCACTGCAGCCGTGCTCTCTGCTCTCTCTCTGTCTCCTGCATCCCTCTTTCTCCCCCCCTCCTTTCCTTCAGAAGCCTTAACTTTTGCAAAGGAAGGGTATTGTCTCCACCCTAATCACATCACACATGAACATCTTTGGTAAAATGAAGGATCTTCAGTAACATGTTTAGTATTGGGCCTGGGGATGCAGCTTACTGATAGAACGCTTACCGAGCGTCTAACGTGGGTGCTGGGGTGTGTCTCAGCAGAAGAGTGCTTCTCTAGCAGGCACGAGGTCCTGAGTCCAATCTCCGTTACCACAAAAAAGAAACAGAGGCTAAAAGGAGTGCCAGACACATAGCTCAGTTCATGAAGTATTTGCCTAACAAGCACGGAGCCCTGGGTTGTATCCCCAGCACTTCATAAATCAGTCGCATTGGCCCAGGCCTATGATCCCAGCAGGTCAGCCTGGGGTAAATGAGACCCTGTCTCTGAATTTAAAGAGAAAGAGAAAGGAAGGGTGTAATGGGCTGAGGGTATGACTCGGCATGTAAGCAACTGCTGTGCAAGGTGAGGGAACACATGCCTTCAGATCCTCAGAACTCACATAAAAACCCATGAGGGAGAGCTGGATGTCCCCTGGAACCCCCTTCCATGGCCCCCCGGGCCCTGCTGAGACTGGAACAGGTACACAGGCAGCAAAGACCTTCCTGGCAGCCAACGGAAATGAACTTCCCGTTGCCAATTTCCTCTCAGGGAACAGAGTCTGGCATCCACCCTGTCCTCAGCCTACCTGAGTCATGGGGATGCTAGACGTGGGGCAAAGAGGCAGTGACAGACAGACAGACAGACAGGACATCAAACTGACCTTTCTTCTTTCCTACCTGGCATTTGACTACCACCACAACACCCCCACCCCAGCCCCAGCCATCATAGAACCTCTAATTCTAAGAATTCCATGATACAGGTTTACATAGTGTGGAAACAGGGAGCTATTTCTTCCCAGGCCATATAGGGAAACTGAGGTTCAGAGAGGAAAGGCTGTTATTCACTATCTGAGATGAACAGTATCTCCTTTCCTGAGTGTTTCTTTCCTTTCATTCCTGTCCTAATGTCTTTCTAGGGGCTTCAAACCCCTTTGGGAGTCTGCTAAAAGTCAAGAATTATTATTTATGTATTTTCCAAGACAGTTTTTCTGTGCAGTCCTGGCTGACCTGGAACTCACCCTGTAGATCAGGCTGACCTTGAATTCTGAGCTCCACCTGCTTCTGCCTCCTGAGTGCCGGGATTAAAGATGTGTGTTACCTGGTTAATAGGGATTTTTTAAAGAACCTACACACAGGGCTAGAGTGATGGCTCAGTGGCTCAGTGGTTAAGAGCACTGACTGCTCTTCCAGAGGTCCCTAGTTCAATTCCCAGCAATCACATGGTGGCTCACAAACATCCAATGAGTTCTTCTGCCATGTCTGAACGCAATTACCAGTGAACTCATATAAATAAATCTTAAAACACACACACACACACACACACACACACAAGTGGCCCTGGGAAGAGGTGAGCACATTCCTGACATGCATCACACACACACACACACACACACACACACAAGTGGCCCTGGAAAGAGGTGAGCACATCCCTGACATGCATCACACACACACACACACACACACACACACACACACACACACACACTCACACTGACCCATCATGGCTGGGTCAGTGTTATCTTAACCTTTAGTGAGTCTTTTGTCTTTCGGGAAGTGCATAGAAGCACAAATTCTACACCCCTGTAGGAAAAGATAAGTTAAAGTAAGTAAGGCACAACTTTTGGGGGAAAGGATAGCCTGTACCCAAGCCCCAGCTGGCCACAGCAACTAAACCCAGAAAAAAGCCCACCTCCCCCAGCCCCCGATGCAGCAAAATTCAAAGACATGGAGGTTGAAAAGCCAAGAGAAAGCAGTGATAGGAGCCCACACCCCCATCCCAGTCAACCCTTAGCACACTCACCACCCTCATTTCCGAAGCCACCAGGCTAGCTCCCCCTGTTTCTCTCCACCATGGGCTCCCAGTCTCCCCCATTCTGGAGGCCCCAGGGAACAGCCAGCTCCGGTCTGCTCATTAGGGCTGAAATGTGATCAGTGTTTCTCGCTGCCCACCTGGTGCCTTGGCAGCAAGCGGAAATGGCGAGGGGGGTGCAGTCAGGCCACCTGGCTGGGCCTCAGTTTCCCCATTTCTATTAAGGAGCATCTCTGTCCCCCACCCACACCCACCCCTGGCCTCTACACCCACACCACCCAGCAGGACTGTGGAATTCTTAGAGCTACCCTGCTGACATTCTAGGATCCTGCAGTTCTCAAGTCCCGAGATTCTATGGCCAGCCCCGTTTGTGGTCGAATGTTCTAACACTCTAGAGCCTTGATTCTCTGCTTTCTGTTATTATTATCCTCGCCTTTGCCAGCACGCACACCCTTGTCAGTTTCCAATATTCCAGGCGTCTCCCGGCCCAAGATTCTGAAGTTCTATTGTTAGAACCCTCTATGATTTCAGAAAAAAAAGAAAAAAATAAAATAAAATAAAACACACGCTATGACTTTCATAATCTATTATTAAACCCTGGGTGATTTTTATCTTTTCCCAGCAAATGAATACACGTTTCCCTTTTTGCTCTTTGCCGAAATGAGAACGCTTTGTAAATAGGTGAACCCTACTTCCTCTTTCCCCCCACATTCCTTCTCTGACTTAAAACATTCTAAGGTGCTGAAGGTTCACAGAGTTGGGGGATCAGGATAGCTGATCACCTGCGCCCCCCCCCCCAAATTATATTCTCCCCACCTCAGAAGGGACGAACCCTAGGAACCCAGGCTGCTTCTGACCCCTTGCTCAGCGGTCTGGCCTCGTCCCTCCCTGTTCACACCAGCTGAGTTATTATTTGTCTAGACACAAACCAAATTATAGGCCCTGTCCCGGGGGGAGCAGTGGGCTTTGAGGGGAGGGTCAGGAGACAGGGGTGGAGTTAATTCACTTGGCTTCTCTCTCTTTCTCTCTCTCTCTCTCTCTCTCCCTGAAACTCCTCCCTCTCAACCCCTCAAGCCAGGCCACCTCTGGTCCCTTTCCCTCTCCACCAGCAAGCCCTCAGAAATATCTTTTCTGCTCAGCTCTGCAAACCCTCCCTTCTGGCCTCCGGCCATTCATACCCAAGTCTGGCACTTGTCCCTACTCACTTAGCGGACCTCATTGCCCGAATTAATCCGACTTAGTGGTAGTGCAAGAAATCAGGTCTCCAGATATGGTCAAGGGAACCCAGGTCTCCGGATATGGGCTGCGGTTGGGCAAGAGTCCTAAGCCCTGAGGCTGGTGATAACTTACTTCTGCTCTAAGACCTCAGTTTCCCTGTGTGTAAAATGGAAGGGGCGTGGCCCGTGTGGTTCCCACAGGTGTTTTGTAGCACGCAGCTGTGGGTAGCATAAACCTTCAAGATATCAGCACGTATGTGCACAGATTGAAGGGTCAGAACATCAAAAGGGCCTTGGTTCCCTGTGCTTGTCTAAAAGGGTTTCAGCATCCCAGGTCCTATCAATCATTCAAAGACAGAAAGGCAAGGTGTCATTATTTGGCCCAGGCTGGCCTCAGACTAAGATTTTCCTGCCTCAGCCTGAGCTACAGGTCTGTGCCACTACAAGAGTCTTTTGAGACAGGGTGTCATGTGGCCCAGGCTGGTCTGCAACTCCTAACCCTCCTGCCTCTCGCCTTCCTAGTGCTGGGCTAACAGTCAGGTACCCGCATGCCAGCCTCCAGGGCTCCCAGGTGGTCTGCGTTTGGGAACCCTTGCCCATCTGGCTCAGGAGCCATTCCTAGGAGAATCCCAAACCCAAGTTCAACCTCAGAGACATGCTGGGAAGCCCTTTTGGTAGATTTCAGGGGTGCAGCTAGTCGGAGGGTCTAGAAGGAGCGCTAAGGTGTTCCGCATCATTTACACTAGTGTCCCCAGTACAAATCCAGCTTGGGACACACACACACACCACCACCACCACCACCAAAGCTTTGGGAATTCTGGAGCCTTGTCTTAACCGGGTTGAGAAATGCTGTCCAGGAGTTCAGTTCCAGGGAAGGGGAGTAAGACAAAGCAGGAAGGAGTTAACAGAGACCCAGCCAAAATCCTGGAAGAGAGGAAGGGAGGAAGGAAGTCCATTCACCCCCACCCCCACCCCCAGCCAGGAATTCCTGAGACAGGAGGGTGGAGTAGGTGTGACCTCAGAAGCCATGGGTGACTACAAAGTAGGTACTGGGGTCATGGTGTCACTCAGAGTCCATTTGCTCTGGATTGCTATCCCACTGTCCCCTACCCCAATCCTAAGCAGCCCCACAACCTGGAGGAAAAGGTTCCACGATGTCTCAGGACTTAGGGAGAGTGATGGGTGCGGGGGCGGGGGGGGGGGAGGGTGGTGGTGCTAAGAGCCAGAGAACCAGAGAGGAGCTGGTGGGGGGAGACACGCTGAGATGGATACCGAGTTGGGGACATAGAAAGAAAAAAAGGAGGGGTCTCACATAAACAAGGGAATGGAGGCCAGGGCTGAGGTAGAAGGGATCCAGAGGCAGATGGGAAGAGCAGGTGGGGACCCCAAAAGATAAAGAAATAGAGCCCACTGGGTTTGTTGCTGAAGAACACCTACAACATTTAAGGGGCTGAGGCAGGAGGATGGCCAGTTTATGGTAAACCTGAGTTGTACAGACAGGATCTGTCTATAAAATGCCAGGAGTTGGAGAGTCGGGTGTGGTGACATATATGTAATCCCAGTAGACTCTAGGAAACCGAGGCAGGAGGATTGCAGTAAATGTTAGGCCAATGTGGGCATGAGAGTGAGTTCAAAGATAGTTTATGGTATGCGGTAAGATTGTGTGTGTGTGTGTGTGTGTGTGTGTGCGCGCGCGCGCGAGAGAGAGAGGGAGGGAGGGAGAGAGAGAGAGAGAGAGAGAGAGAGAGAGAGAGAGAGAGAGAGAGAATGAGAGACCCAGAGGGCAGGGGATCTTAGGGACCCCAGGGTCAGGAGGGAGAAGCAGAAAAGATGAGTTCTCCAGAGCCGAGTGACGGAGAGGGTAGCGCGGGGAGACTGAGGCAGCGGAGCGGCCACCCAGAGGCTTGGACCTGAGAAGGGGTAGAATGGGAACGGATGGATAGCACCCACCTGCTCCGCGGCTGGGCTGGGCGACCGGCGTCTCTGACTTGGTGCGGACTGCACAGCGCGGGACCCGGCGGGCGCCCCCGCGGGGCAGGAGAGCAGCGACAACCCCTGGCCCGGGGCTGGAGTCGGAACCCAGGCCCCGCCCCAGCCAGGCCCGCCCCCATTAACCCCTCCTCTGCCGCTCCCCTGCACCCCACCGTGTCCTCCCCCCACCTCAAGAACTCAAGCCTGGAAATCTCACCTGCTGCTTCAGGGGTACAACCCATTAACTCCTTCCTTACCCTCTCTCCAATTCCACACTTCGAATTTAAGCCTTCTTCTGGGAAGGGAAGCTTAGCTTGGGACCTTTCTTCCTGTTGCTTCTTTCTTTGAAGAGCCCCCTCCCTGCAGGCCTCTGTTAACCTTCTTCATATCCCTCTATCCCTCTAAGGGACCCAGAACAAAGGGGTCTGGCTCAGCAGACAGGCGATTGCTACTGATGCTGAACTCAATCCCCAGGACCCACACGATGGAAGGAGAGAATGGGACTGTGCAATTGTCCTCTGACCTCCACACTGTCCGGTGCCACACACCCCAGATAGGTAACTGTAAAAATAAACATGCTAAATGTCGGCCTGGCCTCTTAAGTATCCACCTCGGGTATCAGAGCGTCAAGTGGAAGGAGCCTCGGAGTCAGAGCTTAGGCCTTGCCTCTGTTTCTTCCACAGTCATAGTAGTGAGACACGGTCCTTTTCTCAGCCTGTCTCTTGTCACTCTCAGCATAATGTCAAATCTATTTAAAAAGAAAAAGTATCGTTCTGGGGTACCTGTGCATGCCTGCACTCTCAGCACTTGAGAGGCTGGGGCAGGAGGATAGCTGAGAGTATTGAGGGCAAAGTGGGCTAATGAAGTTCTATCTTTAAAACGTTTCGACTGGGCTGTCCAGGGCACCCTAGTCTGCCCTCTAAAAGCCTGATGATAGATCACTTCAACACCTCTCTTTGCCAGGACTGTCCGTTTCTATCCTTTCCTGATGATCAGCCTCCTTGCTAGCGGGAGGGCCATTCTCGAGTTCAGGTTGATTACTCTTGTGTGTCTGTTGCCTAGAAGTGAAATTCCCATTATTTTCAGGAAGTGTGCAAAGGTTCCAAAGAGCTGCATTGCCCTCTTTTTATCTCGGTCGGTCACTTCCTGCACAAATTAGTCCTGAGAGGTCATTTATAGACGCAGGGACTTCTGATCCAACAGGAATACAGCCCTCCAAAAACAACAGCAGTGATGGTGTTTACAATTCTAATTTACATAGTTATTTTATCTTGGCTGAGAAGATAGAACCAATGGCCTTACACACTCTAGGCAACAGCCACACCCTAGCCCCTCACTGGGGGGTTCTAGGCGGAGGCTTTACCACTGAGCCCCTCACTGGGGGGTTCTAGGCGGAGGCTTTACCACTGAGCCCCTCACTGGGGGATTCTAGGCGGAGGCTTTACCACTGAGCCCCTCACTGGGGGGTTCTAGGCGGAGGCTTTACCACTGAGCCCCTCACTGGGGGGTTCTAGGCAGGGGCTTTACCACTGAGCCCCTCACTGGGGGTTCTAGGCGGAGGCTTTACCACTGAGCCCCTCACTGGGGGGTTCTAGGCAGGGGCTTTACCACTGAGCCCCTCACTGGGGGGTTCTAGGCTCTGTTACTGAGTATACCACTCAGTGTTGTGCTTGTTGTTTCGGACAAGATTTTATTATGTAACCCTGGCTGACGGGAGATTCAGAGAGGTCCACTTTGTTCTGTCTCCTTAGTGCTTGGATCACCATACCCAAGTCTTTCTTTGTGTGTGTGTGTGTATAGTAACATCAGGTGTCCTTGTGTAAGCACGTATGCATATGTCCGTGAGGATTAGTGTGCGCATGTGTGTGTGTGTGTGTATGTACACATAGAAGCCATTTTAGGTAGTTCCTCTTAAATTTTTTTGTTGTTATTTTGGTTTGGTTTTGGTTTTGGTTTTTCAAGACAGTGTTTCTCTGTGTAGCCCTGGCTGTCCTGGAACTCACTCTAAGAACAGGCTGGCCTTGAACTCAGAAATCTGCCTGCTTCAGCCTTCGAAGTGCTGGTATTAAAGGTGTATGCCAACTCATCTAATTAAAATCCTTGTTTGGGGGCTGGAGAGATGGCTCAGCAGTTAAGAGCACTGACTGAGTCCTGAGTCCAACAACCACATGGTGGCTCACAACCGTCTGTAATGGGATCTGATGACCTCTTCTGTTGTGTCTGAAGACAGCTATAGTATACTCATATGCATAAAATAAATAAGTCTTTTTTAAAAACAATCCTTGTTTATCGTTACTTTGTGTAAGGACATGCAGGAGCTGGGGTGAGTGTCTCTGCACACACATGGAACCTCATGGAGCGGGTTCTCTCCCTCTACCTTCATGTGGGTTTAAGAGAACAAACTCAGGTTGTCCAGATTGACAGCAAATGGCTTTACCCTCCAACTCAGCTCAACAACTGCAACATGCCATGCTTTTTTACAAATGTATATGCTTTGTTCACACCTATGTCTGTGCCCTCTGTACCTGCAGTACCTGTAGGAGCCAGAAGAGGGAGTCGAGTCCCCTGGAACTGGAGCTACAGATGCTTGTGAGCTGCCATGTGGGTACTGGGAACAGAACCTGGGTCCATTGGAAGGGCAGTCAGCACTCTTAACTGCTGAGCCATCTCTCCAGCCCCACACCCATGTCCTCAAGCTTGGATGGCGAGCACTTTACTGATGGCCGTCATCAGGTACCTTGTCAGTAGCCTGTTCTTTCTTTTAACATCACAGATCAGTTTCCACCTGTTCTACAACTTCACACTAATCCAACAACTTAAAAGAAAAAGGGAGCCGTTGTAGTGCCGCTGTGTGCTCTTGGGTAGGTGACCTCACTTCTCTGAACCAGTTAATTCTCTTCTTTCAGGGAACTTAATAGGCATAGGAAATGAGACGGTTAACCACAAAGCAGGGACACTCACAGCATCAGAGAGTTAAAGGGCAGAGCCAAGGCAAGTGTCATGGCAACCTTACATGTAAAACCCAAGCCCAGGAGGGCCTTGAACTTCACAAGCAGCTGAGGTTGTCCTTGAACTCCTGATCCTCCCACCTCCATTCCAGATTGTTCGAGTGACAAGTGTGAGCCACCATGGCCTGGTTCTGAAAGGCAAGTCAGAGTGCCCAGTGGTTTGGGTGGGGGTAGGATCACCCTCTCCTCTAGCGAACCCTAAGTTTGCCTCAATGTATTCCAAGTCGTGGCAGGCAAAATACAGCTCCTCTCTGAGGATCACTGGGAGCATTCACACAGGCTGACGGTTTTCAGAAGGATGGAGAGACACTGGAGAGGACCTGCAGCTATGAGACCATCACCACCCAAGCCTTTAGAGTGCAAACGCAGAGTAAGGAAAATGATTTCTCGTCCCCTATTCTCAGACTGGAGGGGACAGGGAACTCTGGTTGGGTGGAGGCTATGCACAAGGCAGTTTCTCACGACCCAGCTCAGGGGACACTGAGGGGACAGGGGCAGATGGAGAATCACCAGCAATTTTCCAACTGGCTTTTCAAGGGATAATTTTCCATACAGATCTAAAGATGACCACAAGGGGGCGGCAAATCATTTTGAGCTAACAAGGAAAAGCATTTGTTTATCTATAGTCTGGGTCATCTTCCCAGAAGGTGGATTGTTGGAATCCATTGGGGGGACTGGAGAAAGGGGGAGCAGGAAAGAAGGCTTGATCCAAGAATGTCAGAAAACAGGCCTTTAAAAGCCTAGGGAGACTTTGTCTCATAAAAACAAAACAAAACAAAACAACAACAAACTTAGGCGATGTCTTGGAATGGTGGTGCACACCTGTGACCCCAGAACTCAGATGGCAGAAGCAGGAGGCTCAGGTTTACCCCCAGCTACACTGGGATTGGCACACTGTACCTGGCTCTTTACATGGGTGCAGGGGATCTGAACTCAGGACCTCATGCTTGTATGGTGTTGCTAAAATTCCTTCCTGGGAGAAGACCTAGGCACAGTCTACCCCTCCTCCCAAGAGCCCAAGACAAACCTAGGCACATGCTACTAAAGTTCACATGGGGAAGCAATGGGGGTTTTCTCTGAGGGGGTCTTCCCTAGCGAGCACAGGTGAGGGTTCCCCGACAGGGGTATGAGAGGTATGAGTGCTCCTCCCAACAGGCTACACCAGAAAGGCCTTTAGCCAGAGGGGATGACGACAGTTCATATACACATAGATGGAGTGCCCCACCCCCACTCCTCTGTCCGGCCACTTACAGCTTGGACATCATTGCATACCACAGTGGCTAGGGAGTGCTGAATACTCAGAGCCCGACACAGCGGGATGAAGAGATGGTTCAGCGGTTCAGCACTGACTACTCTTCCAGAGGTCCTGAGTTCAATTCCTAGCAACCATCTGGAATAGAATCTAATGCCCTCTTCTGATGTGCCTGAAGAGAGTGACAGAGTACTCATAGTTTTTTTTTTTGGCTTTTCAAGACAGGGTTTCTCTGTGTAGCCCTGGCTGTCCTGGAACTCACTCTGTAGACCAGGCTGGCCTCGAACTCAGAAATCCACCTGCCTCTGCCTCCCGAGTGCTGGGATTAAAGGCATGCACCACCACGCCCGGCTGGGGTGTTCCTTTTGCAAGGGAACACGGGTGAATTCCACAAGATGGCAGTCACTTGTCTCAGAGGACAGTCACTACTGCAGCAAGCACTTTACAGATTGTACCCTTTGAGGAAGTTTAATTCAATAGTCTTTGGATAAGATACACTCAGCTATTCAAACAGACTCTAATTGCCACTCAATAAGCAGTGCCCAAGTTCCTGCTTCTGACTGAACTGGGCTAGGAGACAGCATGGAAGTAACCAGGAATCCTGGCCCGTCCCAATCACGGTCCAAAGTCAGTGAAAGAGACACAGATCTGTGCCCAACAGGTAACACCCAGAGTTGTCAAAGCCTGTGACAGGGGCCAGGAGATAGCTGGAGCCACAGAGGCTTTATTTGATTTTACTGGTTGGAGACAACACACATCAGAACTTCCACCTGGAACGGCTCCTTCTTCTGTGTTAAGGTCTTTCTGTTGCCCCTTCTAGGGAGTCCTCCATGATGCCACTTTGGTCTCTCAGCATCTTCTAAGACAGGTCTGCCTTTCCATGAGGTAGTGGTGAGGTTGTCTTGGTTTTCACTGTACCCAAAACTATGCACACACATTCACACACACTTACACGCACATCTATACACACATGTGTACACCCACACATATGCATGCACACATACACACTCACACACATGTATACACACTTGCACATACACACAGGCATACACACACTTGTGCACACACTTGCACACATACACATGTGCACACGCATACACATACACAGGCATACACACATGAACACACATATGCACACATGCACATACACACGCACACACATATGCACAGGCATACACACATGCTCACACATATGCACACATATACACACATACATGAGCACTCATAAACACAAGCATATACACATGCACACACATACACCACATAGGAATGCTGCTTACAGAATTTGTTTACTTGTTTGAGTAGTGGAAGGAACATTTGTATCCTGGCTAGACATTGATAGGACAAGGCCTTCAGGCTAGTAAGTTGGAAGTTTGGTGGCTTCCTCTCTTTAGTGTGTGTGTGTGTGTGTGTGTGTGTGTGTGTGTGTGTGTGTGTGTGTGCGTGCACGCGCGCGCGCCTGTGCCGTGCAGGGAGGCTAAAGGACAACATAGTAGACTCATTCAATCCTTCCTACTTGCCCTGCAAGGCATCCTTAGCTACCGAGCTGCCTTACAAACCCTCTCCAACTTACTTTTCAACTAAATTTACTTGCCAGACATGGCTGTGCACGCCTTAATCCCATCACTCAGGAGGCAGAGGCAGGTGAATCTTGGAGTGTGAGGCCAGCCTGATGTACAGAGAGAGTTCCAGGACAGTGAGGGATACACAGGGAGACCCTGTCTCAAAAACCAAAACCAACCAAACAAACAACAAAACAAAAGAAAGGTTTCTGTCGTGTGGAATCTGTCCCATAGATTGCTGGAGTGCTTGCCTAGTGTACAGAGCCCTTGGGTTTTCATCCACGTCAACACATATTCCAGGCATGGTGATGTATGCCTGAGATCCCCCTGCTCTGGAAGGTTATACCAAGATTATCCTTGGCCAGGCAATGGTAGCGCACACCTTTAATCCCAGCACTTGGGAGGTAGAGGCAGGCAGATTTCTGAGTTCCAGACCAGCCTGGTGTACAGAGTGAGTTCCAGGACAGCCAGAGCTACACAGAGAAACCCTGTCTCAGAAAAAAAAAATATCCTCAGCTAGGTCCTGCCTAAAAAAATAATAGTCCCAGCTGGAAAGATGGCTCAGCAGTTAAGAACACTAAATAGTCATCTGTTACGGGATCCGGTGCCCTCTTCTGGTGTGTCTGAAGACGGCAAGAGTGTATTCATATACATAAAATAAATAAATAATAAATAAATATTTTTAAAGATGATCCTTTCTAGAGGCAGAGGAGATAGCTGTCTATAAAGTGCCTACCAGGCAAACATGGGAAACTGAGGTCAGTCTCTAGCACCCACGTAAGAGCTGAGCATAGCAGCACAGGTCCTTAATCCCAGTTCTGCGGAGGTAGAGGAGGAGCACTGGGGCTTATTGGCCAGCCAGCTTGGCCACACTGTTCAGGGTTCAGCCATGGGGCTGAGAGGCTGCTCTGGGGTTCAGAGTGCCTGCTGCTCCAGCAGAGAACACAGTTCCCTTCCCAGCACTTAACCCTGGTTCCCAGAACTTACCCTGGTTCCCAGCACTGACCCTGGTTCCCAGCACTTACCCTGGTTCCCAGCACTGACCCTGGTTCCCAGCACTTACCCTGGGCAGCTCATGGCTGCTGACAACTCTAAATCCAAGAGACTTAGAGCCCCCTTCTGGCTTCCAAGGGCAGCTGAACACATGTGCCATCATAGGCACACACACACACACACACACACACACACACACACACACTCCTACATAATATATTTTTTTAAATTACAATAAAATTAATTAAATGTTACTGTAAATTAAAATCTCTTTTTAAAAAATATAGCAGAGAACAATTGAGGAAGATACCTGATTTTGACCTCTGGCCTCCATAACACACACACACACACACACACACACACACACACACACACACACACACACACCAAATTCATAGACTAGACTCAAGACAGCTCAGTGCATAAGTCTGTATTTCTGAATGATATAAAAGAATAAACTTAAAAAAAAATACCCCAAACCAAACACCAATGTCTCCCTCAAAGCATGGTGGCCCATTCGTCCCGCCCCGATAAATAGAGACCTCTGTCTGCTCCCGCCCGCCCATAACCCCCTCTGCTATAGACATACTCTGGGTATATATTACTGTACTCCGCAATAGACATCTCCTAAAAATAGATCTCAACCCTGCCACAGGACTCTACCCTGGCCCCACACCCCAGCTTCAGGCCACCCGCCACTGCAGCACGCTTGTGTCTTTGCCCCCAGTGGTTAGGGCCATGCTGTCATCCCACAAGAAGGCCACATTAGTCACATGGCTGCTGTGTCCACTGTATTTGTGGCTGAGGGCCTGTTAGAAGGGAAGAAGAGGGAAAAAGAGGTCAGAAGAAAAAAACGCTACCTGGAGGCCACTGCCATTTTCTTCCTTAGTGCCACATATAAAACGTGTGTGTATGTGTGTGTGTGTGTGTGTGCGCGCGCGTGTGCATGTAAGTGTGTATGTGTATGCATGTGTGTATATGTGTGTATGTGTTTGTGCATGTGTGTGTGTGCATATGTGTTACAGGTTTTTACTGTATAGTCCAGGTTGTCCTAAAGCTCATAAAGCCCTTGCTTCATTTTTGATTTAATTTAATTGTTTGTTTTGGTTTTTGGATACAGGGTTTCCCTATGCAGCATTGGCTATCCTGGAACTCCCTTTGTGTACCAGGCTGGCTTTGAACTCACAAGGATCTGCCTGCTTCTGCTTCCTGAGTGCTGAGTTTGAAGGTATGCACCACTACTATCTGGCTTGATTTAATTAATTAATTAATTAATTAATTTTTTGTTTTTTCGAGATTGATTTTTTTTGGTATTTCGAGACAGAGTTTCTCTATATAGCCCTGGCTGTCCTGGAACTCACTCTGTAGACCAGGCTGGCCTCGAACTCAGAAATCCGCCTGCCTCTGCCTCCCAAGTCCTGGGATTAAAGGCGTGCGCCACCACACGCAGTGATTTAAATTTTTAATTACATGTATATATGTGTGTCAGAGTATAGGTTTGTACAGTTGCCCATGGAGGCCAGAAGGTGTTGGATCTCCTGGAGCTGAATATAAGTCAGCCCCGTGATGTGGATGCTGGGACTTGAACTCAGGTTCTCTAGATGAACAGTACATTCTCTTAACTGCTGAGCCATCTCTCCAGACAGCCCTCCCTTCTTGTGTAGGAGTGTGTGTACATGGATGCGCAAGTCCCAGGGAGCACATGTGGAGGTCAGAAGATAACTCATAAGGGTTACTTCTCTCCTCCCTTTGCTAGGAAGATCTTGACGATTGAATTTTGGCCATTAGGTTTGGCAGTGAGCACATTTACCTGCTGAAGATATGGCTCAGTGGCAGAGCCCCTGCATAGGATCCCCCAGTGAGGGGCTGGGGGTGTGGCTCAGTGGTAGAGCCCCTGCCTAGAATCCCCCAGTGAGGGCCTGGGGGCATGGCTCAGGGATAGAGTCTTTGCCTAGTGTGCATGATGCCTTTGGTTTCACCCTCAGCCCTGAAGATAAAAGACAGATAAAACTTGTAAGACCTGCTTCACTGAACCAGTTACCATCAAAAGTGGGCTGTGGCCACTGGGCGTGGTGGCACATACCTTTAATCCCGGCACTCAGGAGGCAGAGGCAGGCAGATTTCTGAGTTTGAGGCCAGCCTGGTCTACAAAGTGAGTTCCAGGACAGCCAGGGCTATACAGAGAAACCCTGTCTCGAAAAACCAAAACCAAAACCAAAACCTAAACCAAAAAAAACCAAAACCCAAAATCGGGCTGTGGTGGTTCTCTCAGGGGAGCCTGTGCCCACCCTCAGGTGTGGCTTACTTTCCTTCTTTTTCTTGAAGGCCCACTCCACAGTCTTGCTTTTGAGTGCCTCTCTTAACCCTCATGCTTAATTTACAGGTTAAGAACATAGGAACTCTGACTGCTCTTCCAGAGGTCCTGAGTTCAATTCCCAACAACCACATGGTGGCTCACAACCATCTGTAAGGGGTCTGATGCCCTCTTCTGGTGTGTCTGAAGAGAGCAATGGTGTACTCATATACATGAAATAAAATCTTCATTAAATCCTAGCCCTGCATCATTAAGATGTGATAAGGAGCAGACTCTTTCAGCCTGGCCACTGCTCTCAACAGCCATCTGGCTCTGTAAAAACTGGTCTTTGTTCTGGGCCCCGAGGGGAATCATAGGGGCTGGGAACGCAAACCCTGAGCCCTATAGTCGTATACGCAGCTTAGTGAGGACAGTGGCCTCTCAGATCTTCTTTGTCCAGGAACACAGTAAATGCTCATTTAATGCTTGTAAAAGGAGAGTATGCAATAACCCCAGAGCTATGGGCTTCATCTCTGAACCCTGAGGAAGACCCCATGCCATGAAGACATCCTACAGCTGTGGGAAAACCACAGTCCCGAGAAGAGTAAATAAGATGAACAATAGCAAAAGGCTAGGGAGGCAGCTGAGAGGGCAGGAAAGCACTGGGCTCTGTCTCTAGCAACACATAAACGTGGGCTGATAGTGCACATCTGTAATCCCAGCTCTGGGGAGGCAGAGGCAGGGGGATTGGTGAGAATTGAAGTCATCCTTGGCTAGAGCAGGACTTTGAAGCAAGCCTGGGCTATTTGAGACCCTCTTCCAAAAATAAAACAGATATCCCCACAAAGGAGTGAATAGGCCTCCAATCCCACACCCTTAGGTGCTCCCGAGAGACTTACTCTTGGCTGACAGCAGGGGTAGCTGAACAGGTGCACTTTGCCGAAGTCGTCAGCAGAAACCAGCAGCTTCCCATCATGAGAGCGGGCCACAGCATTGATGTCTGTGCCATCCGCTCCCTCGGGCCAGATCCCTGGAGACGAGACAAGAGAAATGATAAAAATTTGCTTGGAGGCCGGGCATGGTGGCGCACGCCTTTAATCCCAGCACTCGGGAGGCAGAGGCAGGCGGATTTCTGAGTTTGAGGCCAGCCTGGTCTACAAAGTGAGTTCCAGGACAGCCAGGGATATACAGAGAAACCCTGTCTTGAAAAACAAAAAAAAAAAAAAAAAAAAAAAAAAAAAAAAAAAAAAAAAAAAAAAAAAAAAAAAAAAAAAAAAAAAAAAAAAATTTGCTTGGAAGCTGGGCATGGTTCATGACCTCCCTGGGTAACTTATGGAGGTGTGTCTCAAAAAGTTAAAAAAGAAAGAAAGAAAGAAAGAAAGAAAGAAAGAAAGAAAGAAAGAAAGAAAGAGAAAGAAAAAGAAAGAAAGAAAGAAAAAGAAAGAAAGAAAGAGAAGCTGGAGTTATAGTTCAATGGTGGAGCCCCTGCCTAGAATCCCCCAGTGAGGGGCTGGGGGCGTGGCTCAGTGGTGGAGCCCCTGCCTAGAATCCCCCAGTGAGGGGCTGGGGGTGTGGCTTGATCCTCCAGGTCCCAGCTTAAATGGCTCCCACTTCAAGAGGCCTTCCCTAACTTTTTCAAAGAGTTGGCCCAACACCCCTTCTCTAGTGCTACTTCCTTCTCTAGTGCTACTTTTTTCTCAGCTACTCCCTATGTGGGTCACACTGGAGAGAGGCTACTGTCCTCATTTGACCCCGAGCTCCAGAAGAGCAGACCTGAGACTCTCAAGATCACCACTATATTCCAGCACCACCCAGGCCAATGGTGCTCATGCAGCTAGTGACAATGGCTTGGGGACTTGAGGGAACAGGTAACTTGGAGGGGCTTTGGCGTGGAGCTCTCTAAGTCAGGCCCACCCCCCCCCACCCCCCGCCATGAATTTAGTTTCATTTTAGGCTAGGAGGGACTTTAGAGGTCATTTTCCGCTGTCTTCTGCTAGTACCATCCAAACAGTTATAGAGTGAATTCCAGGCCTGGAAGCCACCTGTATAAGACTATGGAAATCACCAGCCAAGTTCCGGTCCTCAGTGGAAGCTTCCCCATTCCAGAACTTACCGAACACTCCAAAACCCAACACACAAGTAGCGGTAGCCCATTCCACATTTCTCACGGTGTCTGCACTGGTGATCTGCTTACAAGTGGCGGGGTCCCCTGGGGCAGACAATCAGGAGAGATGTTAAGGGCCTGAGGGACTACCTAACTAGTCAATCTATTTCCCAGCACTGAGGTTCAGGACAGAGGGGTTGAAGGTCCCTGACTTATTTGTCTCCCTGGACCAGCTGAAGGCTTGATTTTGGGTGCTGACAAGCTAAAACCTGAGCTGGGTACATTTGCATAAAAGCCCTGCTGTCCATTCATCAAAGCCAAAGGGAAATAATAGGGTGCACCAGGAAAGCAATCACATAGCTAGAGATTGCAGTTTCAAATCCGATCAGTTTGGACTAGCTCAAGGAACAGGGAGCTGTATGCAAAGCACATGCAAATAAGCGACAGAAGAAAGGAAACTGGCTAGTGTCAGAGAACTCACAGTACAGAATCTCGTAGTCTCCAGAGTTGGTGACAAAGCAGGTGCTGTCCTGGGCCCAATCCAGGTGGGTGATAAAACTGGAATGGCCCTGCAGGGGATGCAAGGGTCACTTAGAGCATAGGAGAGGGCTGAGCCAGGGAAAGGGGGTGGATTAAATCACGATTAGGAGGCAAAATACACAGAGTGGGAACACATTGGATTAGAGGGAAGGAGACACAGGCCTTCGGAGGGTGGGGGCGGGGCCAGACTACCAAGGGCGGGTGGGGTGTGGCAGACTGTGATAGGCGGGGCCGACAAAAGAGTTTAGAAGACAAAGGCAATTTAGAACAGGTGGGCAGAACTCCACACAAGGGGTGAGTTTTGAATGCGAGGGGCGGGGCCACACAGAGGTGCTCTTGGGATGGGAGGGATAGGTTTAGAAGGCAGGGCCGGGGCTACAAATGGGGCGGGGCTTGGAAGGTGAAGGTTGAGGCTACATGAAGGGGCGGCTTAGAACACAGTAAGAGATGAGGATGGGGGCCGACTGAGACGCCTTGACATAGTCAGGGCAAGAAAAAAAAATCGGCTGCATTCTGAAGCTGTGGCTGGCTCCCTTGTGGTAGAAAAAGTTAATTTTGCACCCCGCTGGGCGGGGTGGTGGCGCGGGCTGGGGACCACTGCCCACTCACCGAGCACTTGCCCAGGCGGCTGACCTTGCGGCCACCCTGGTCCACCGTGTACACGTACACCAAGTTGTCGTGGGAGCCCACAGCCAGGTACGCCCCGTCTGGGGAGGGGGAGGGGCTATGAGGAAGCACCCAGACTCCGCCCCTCCCCCACAGTCCCCGCCTCCCTCCATGACTAGACCCCCCCCCCCAAGGGGCGGCTGTGGCCCCTCACCCCCCAGCCTGTACCGCTGAACCTCAGTCCCCAAGGCCCTGCCTCCCCAGGACCCCAGGCCTACCTGGTGAAAAGCTGACCACGGAGATCTGCTCATTGCCATCTGTGTGGATAGCCACCAGGTCACGGGTATCTGTGTCTAGTAGCAGCCACCTTAAAGGAGAAGGCATAATGGAAGGGAAGGTGAACTGCTGTTGATGGGGTGTCTGAAGGAGTGCCTCCCAAATGCAGGCTTGAGAGGGCGGGGCCAGACTACCACGGTGGAGCCACACAGGAGTGAGGCCAGGCTGTGTGACTGGGCTGAGATACACAACACCTACCCTCCACTCCCAGCCCGCTTCATCTCTCACCTCATCCCGCTCAGAAGCCTAAGGCAATAAATAGGTTGGCAGAGACCCACGGGAGGCTGGGGGAGGTCTTTGAATGCAAGGGGTGGGGCTACAGACTGGCCTTTAGGATTGAAGCAGCAGGTTTAGAATGCTGGGCATTCTAAGGGCAGTGAGACATTAGGAAAGTAGTACCTGCCAGTCACGGTGCCCACCGCTAGGACAGAGCCACTGGGGTGGAAGCCAGCCGAACGGGCAGGGTCCTGGGAAGGGAAGGGAAGGAAAGGAAAAGAGCTGGGGTCCCAAGTCCAACTAGGTACCCCCCAGCTCAGAACCAGTTCCTAGCATGGCCTGAGGTCCTCTCCGATGCCTTCCAGAAACCACCAGAAGCCATCCCCATTTCTTGGGTATGCTAATCTAAGAGAAACTTATTCTACTGAGAATTGAACTCAGGACCTCTGGAAAAGAGGTCAGTACTCTTAACAGCCAAGCCATCTCTCCAGCCCCAAGATACCTTTCTTTTAAAGATGTATTTACTTATTTTATGTATGTGAGTACACTGTCACTCTCTCAGTCACGCCAGAAGAGGGCATCAGATTCTATTTTAGAGGGTTGTGAGCCACCATGTGGTTTCTGAGATTTGAACTCAGGACCTCTGGAAGAGCAGTCAGTGCTCTCTCCAGCCCCAAGAGAGCAATGCACAGCTTCTACCTGCTGTGCTGAGGCCTGAGGTGTGAAGTGCAGCCATTTCTCAGAAGCCTGTACCTGCATCCCAGCCCATACCTCGATGCTCCTGCTCCACACTGGCTGGTGGGTCTCCGAACTCCACAGATGCACCAGCTTATCCTGCCCACAGGTCACAAACTGCGCCCTGCTAGGATGTGTGGCCAGGCCCCACAGCTCTTCCACATGTCCCTGCAGGAAGGAGAGAAGGAAGGTGATGGGAAGGACATACTCTGTTGCAACTCAGGCAAGTCCCTTCTGTGCAGGTGCCATCTCCTGTAACGATGGGATGGGCTGACACTGGCGGCCTTGTGGCTTGAAGCAAGTCCTGTTCCTTCCCCAAACCCTCTGCTCTTCCCTTTGCAGAATGGAAGGGAGGGGAAAGGCGTCAAAGTTTGACCGCAAGTAGCCACACAGGTCCCATCCACCCTGGGAACACACCTCCCAGGCTTCAATCTAAAGGATCTGGGGAGAGCCTAGTGGCCTTTTCTTGAGTCACAGAACTGAGGTCTAAGGCCTAAGGTCATATGTAGTATCCTCAGCTCTATTACTGATGGTGGGAGCCAGCCACCTAGTCATCTGACCTCTCTTTGGAACCTCAGGTTTTTGTTTGTTTGTTTGTTTGTTTGTTTTGGTTTTGAGACAGGGTTTCTCTTTATATCCCTGGCTGTCCTGGAACTCACTCTGTAGACCAGGCTGGCCTTGAACTCAGAAATCCGCCTGCCTCTACCTCCCAAGTGCTGGGATTAAAGGCGTGCGCCACCACGCCCGGCATGGAACCTCAGGTTTTTAAGGTATTTTGTTTGTGTGTGTTCCTGTGTGCATATATGTGTGATTGTGTGTATATGTGTGAATGTTGGGCATGTGTATGTATGTATGTGTATATATGTGTGTGAATGTTGTCTATGTATGTGTGTGAATGTGTATATGTGTATGTGTGAGTGTGTGTATTTGTGTGTATATGTTCTTGTATATGTATGTGTTGTGTGTGTGTGTGTGTGTTTGCACACACGCCTGAGCATAGTAGTCAAAAGTCAGTGTTCCTTCCCCTTGCTCCTTTTTTTGTTTGTTTTTTTCAAGACAGGGTTTCTCTGTGTAGCCCTGGCTGTCCTGGAACTCACTCTGTAGACCAGGCTGGCCTTGAACTCAGAAATCCGCCTGCCTCTGCCTCCCGAGTGCTGGGATTAAAGGCGTGCACCACCTGCCTGGCCCTTGTTCCCTTTTTATTTACATTTATTCTGTGGGTGTCTGGCTGTGTGGGTGCACTGTCAAGGCCTGCATGTGGACATCAAATGATAACTTGAGAGAGTTAGGTCTCTCCTTCCACCATGGAGTTTCCAGGAATTAAACCCTGCCATTAGGGTTGGTGGCAAGCACCTTTACCTCGAGCCATCTCACTGGTCCCTGCCCTATTATTTTTATGGGATGGGGTCTCTCCCTACACCTAGAACACACCAACTTGGATAGACAGGCAGGCTACAAGCCTGTCTCGGCCTCTCCGGTTTGGGATTCCAGGGATGCTACCGCACACGCCCAACTTTTACCCGTGGGTTCTGGGAAATCAAGCTCTGGGCCTTATGTGTATACAGGAAGAGCTTTACCTGTTGAGCCATGTTCCTAGCCTTGATTATTTTGGGGCAGGGCTTCCCTTTCTTGTCAAGGTTAGACTGGAACTCATAGAAATCATCTTGATTCAGTGTCCTGACTGCTGAGATTACAGGTGTACCACCATGTCCTGAGTGAAGCCTCAGTTTTGTGTTTACAAAATGGGGTCCAATACCCTATATTCCTCACAGCATCGCGGCGCTATGTCAGACATGAATGGGAAATGCTAAACACAAGGCAGGCACCGGGGCGCGAACCCAGCTCTCAGGATGTGGAGGCAGGAGGATCAGAATTTCAAAGTTATCCTTAGTCATACAGCTAGTTCAAGGCTAGTCTGGGCTACACAATACCTTGTCTCAAAGGCTAAATAAGTAAATAAGTAAGTGACTAAAAGGGCTGGAAAAATAGCTCAGTGGTTGAGCCCCTGCCTAGAATCCCCCAGTGAGGGGCTGGGGGCATGGCTCAATAGAAAAGTACTCTTCTAGTATGTCTAGGGTCCTGAGTTCAATTCTCAGCACTACACCAAGAAATGAATGACCTGGTCAGTGGTGGTGCACACCCTTAATCCCAGCACAGAGGCAGGAGGATCTCTGTGAGTTTGAGGCCAGCTTGCCAGGACTACATAGAGAAACCTTGTTTTTAAAAGCCAAAACAAACAAACAAACAAACAAACAAAAAACAGTGAATGGCAAACACAGGCCAGCTTAAAGAAGGTCCTCAGAGAATGAAAGTCTCTAGTAATCATTAGGCCTGAAAATAGTAGTGTGTTATTCATCAATAACTACATTACAGGCAGTAACTTATATTATGATGGGTAGTCAGTTGTATTTATGCTATATTAACAAATATAAATATAATAATACAGCTGGGTGTGGTGGCTCACGGCTGAGTGCTAGGAAAGCGTGGGGCAGGATTGTGAATTTGAAGCCAGCTTGGGCTATCTAGAAAGATCCTGCCTCAAAGCAACAAAAGTAGATAAATTAATATTCGTAGGGGTTATTAAGGTCCTTTCCTGCTTCAGAGAAGGAAATTCCTACTAGCCAAGCCAGATATGCCATCACAGAGCTATGAGTCCCCCAGGAGACTTTCACATGCTCAAAGCTATGCTTGCTATACAGCAAGTACTAGCCTAGCCACAGATACACGTGAGACTCTGTCTCAAGGAAACAAACAAAAACCAATAAATGACTGAAGAGAAAACTTGGGGCTGGCAGGAAGGCTTGGTTGGGAAAGAGCATCCCTTGCATTGGTGGTGGTGGTGGCGGCGGCGGCGGCGGCGGCGGCGGCGGCGGCGGCAGCGGTGGTGGCGGCGGCGGCACACGTCTTTAATCCCAGCACTCAGGAGGCAAAAGCAGGCAGAGACCTCTGAGTTCGAGTTCAGCCTGGTCTACAGAGCGAGTTCCAGGACAGCCAAGGCTACACAGAGAAATCCTGTCTCGGAAAAACAAACAAACAAACAAACAAACCAAGAATCAAAAGAGCAAAGGGTACTCTTTCAGAGGTCCCTGGTTGTATTCCCATAGGGTGGCTCTCACAACCACCTGGATGGAGCTCCAGCTCCAAGAGACCTGACGCCCTCTTCTGGCCAATACAGGCATTGCACATGTGTGGTGCACAGGCAAAACACCCACACATTAATTTAAAAATAATATCAGAGAAACCCTGTCTCGAAAAACAACAACAACAACAACAATAGTAGTAGTAGTAGTAGTAGTAGTAGTAGTAGTAGTAGTAGTAGTAGTGGTGGTGGTAGATTCTGCTGGTCTTGCTTTCCTCTATCTTTTAAACTTTTTTTTTTTCCGAGACAGGGTTTCTCTGTGTAGCCCTGGCTGTCCTGGAACTCACTCTGTAGACCAGGCTGGCCTCGAACTCAGAAATCCGCCTGCCTCTGCCTCCCGAGTGCTGGGATTAAAGGCGTGCGCCACCACACCTGGCTCTGAGGACCAAATAGGAGGATGCTATCCCCAAATGAGATCAGCAGGGGGCAGTGTATTTGGGAGCAGGGGTGCTGAGGACTCACTTTAGAAGGCAGTAACCCTTTCAGGGAGTTCCAGCCCAGGGCAACTTGGGAGGTCCGAAGTGAGGAGAAATAACTGAAGGAAGGGATGTGGGGTTTCCCAGGCCAGGAAGAAAGGGATGGGGCAGGAATGTAAACAGGAAGAGAAAGAAATGGAGGCGTGGTAACAGGGATGACAGTGGTGATGGTGGTGGTAGTGAGGAGAAAGAGGTACATTTAGGGGTGGGATGAGAACTGGGGGCTGGGGGAGGGGGGCGGTACTTACCTGGACAAGCAGCGAAAAACCTGTGTGCACCGAGCCAAGCAAGATGGAGTTACGGGTGGTCCCCACGTACAGTGTGTCTCCCCGGCCCTCTGCTACAGTGCGTACAGGGCCGAAGTCCTCTGGGACCTGAGTGGGTAGAGGTGTGTGTAAGATACATGTGAGGGAGGTGGGATGACGCGTGGTGGGGTAGCGGCCTGGCTAGGATTCTACAGGGCCAACCCACATTCCCAGTCCTCACCTCCACCTCCTGCACTTTGCTGTAGTCCGAACCCCAGAGGACCACCCGACGATCGCGGCCCCCTCCAGACACCAGCGTCCCGTCCCGCAGGGCGCAGAGAGCAAACACGCCACCATCATGGGCTCCTTGAACTTCCTGGGTGATGCGGTTTCCACCTGCAAGATCAGGGATGGGAGTTGGCGTGGGGAGGCTGTTCCCTTTACTGAACCCTGTGAGGACCTAAGGCCACATCCACCTATTCATTCACCTTTCTATGTCTCTCTTGGTCTTGAACATACTACCCACCCATCGCCCAGCATCCATGGACTCGGCCCTTTATCCCCTCTCCACCGACCCACTCGTCCTTTGACTAATCCACTCGTGCACGTCTCCATGGCTTCTTCCACTCACCCATCCATCTCCCCATTTACCGCTCGTCAGTTCTCCTGCCATCTCTTTATCTGCTCATCTTTCTACCCATCCATGTATCCATCTCTCATCCATCGATTCATTCAGCCATCTATCTACCAGTCAATCGGTTCTCTCCCACTTCCTTCTATCCACCTGCCTCCCATACATCCATCTACATTTCTCTATTTAATGATCTAACAATCCTTCCTTTCACCTCCCCATTCATTCATCTGTTCATCTACCTATTTATCCTTAAATCAATCTACCACCTCACCCACCCACCCATCCATTTATTGGTCCATCAATCCATCTTGCCATCCATCCATCCATCCATCCGTCCAGCAATCCATCTTGTCAGTCTTCCATCTATCCATCTCTAGCCATCCCTCCATCCCTCTCCCCTAATCCACTCATACAGCCATCCACTCATTTTCCATCCATTCATGCAGCTATCCATCAATCCATCCGCTCATTCACATATCCACCCACCTATCTATCCATCCTTTTACTCACTCTTCCATTCATACATAAATCCACCCATCCTTCTACCCAGTTATTCACACAACACACTGGCTACAGGTGAGTCATTTCACACATTTATACTCGGGCCTCAGTTGCTAGTGTGAACCTAGCAGAGGACAAAAGCTGCAAGAACCAAGAATGACTACAGAGTCAGAGATGCCTGAGCTGAGGCTTCTCAAGGGTGCTGGAACTGGAAAATAAGAATTTATCTTAGGGCGCAGTGTTAAGAGCACTGGTTGCTCTTGCAGAGGACCTGGGTTCAGACCCTAACACTAACAAGGTTGCTCACAACCATGTAGCTCTCCAGTCCCACAGGATCTGGTGCCTTCTTCTGGCCAGTGTGAGCACTGCATGCACACGGTGCACACACATACATTCAGGCACAACATTCATGCATAAAATTAAATATTTTTAGATTTCCTTTTCTTAAAATTATGTGTGCCGGGCGTGGTGGCGCACTCCTTTAATTCCAGCACTCAGGAGGCAGAGTCAGGCGGATTTCTGAGTTCGAGGCCAGCCTGGTCTACAGAGTGAGTTCCAGGACAGCCAGGGCTACACAGAGAAACCCTGTCTCAAAAAACAACAACAACAAAAACCAAAAACCAAACCAAAACAAAAACTATGTGTACATGTACGTGTCTATGTTTAGGCATATGTACATGAGTGCAGGTGACTGCAGAAGCCAGAGGAGTTAGATCCCCTGGAGCAGGAGCTGCAGGTCACCTGACATGGTTGCTGGGTAGCAAACTCAGGTCCTCTGGAAGAGCAGAATGTTCTCTTAACCACCTACCCATCTCTCCAGTCCCCCAATTTTATTTTATTTTTTAAGGAAGAAACAGGAAAAAAAATTACTGTGCAATGATGGTAGAAGCTCAATGGTTACAGTGCTTGACAAGCAAGTATGATAACCAGAGTTCAGATCCCCAGGACCCACATAAACACCCAGCCTTGGTGGGCAGAGACAGGATCCTTAGAGCAAGCTGGCTGGTGAGACTAGTTATATCGGTAAGCTCTGAGATTGATTGAGAGACCTGCCTCAGTGAATAAGGTGGAGCAGTAACTGTGAGCCACTTGACAGTCACTCCCAACCTTCACACAGACACACACACAGGAATGCACACACACACAATAGAGAGGAGAAATTTGTCCTACAGTGACATGGATTCCACCCGAGCATGGTTACAGGAAGGGAGAGACTTGGACAGTCAAGGTGTTTGAAAAGATGGAGGTCAGAGTCCAAACTAATGTACTGACACTAACCTTTGCCCCAAACATAGAGGTTCCCCCCAGAGTCTCCAGTGACCACATTGCCACCTTCCAAGAAGGTCACACACAGCACGTACTTTGGTTTCTCGTGTTTCTATAGTACAGAAATAGAAAGGAAGGAAGGTGTCAGAGAGTGTCACTGAAGTAGGTAACCTTGTGCAGATCATAGGCATCCAGGGCTTTTGGTCCAGGGACAGACACCCCTGTGGTTTGGGGAGGGAGACCCCATAGAGAATATCTGCCTTTCCCCTCTCCATCCCCCTCCTGAACGGCTCAGGCCACCTGGGACAAACCTCTGGCCCCTCCTCTTTGTGCTCCCACTTCTCTGCCAGTTCTGTCTTCGGTTTTCTTTGCATCTCCCTGCTTCAGGCACCTGGTTTCCTGAGTTTATGCTACATTTCCCTCTGTGCCTCAAGCCCTCAATGCTGCCCTTTGAGCTGAGAAGAGTAGAGAGCTGTCCCTAATGTGTGCGTGTGCCTGCTCTCCTGGGCCCTTAACCTCCTGTTCTGGTTCCATGTGAATGTGCATGTGTGGGTGCACATGCATGTGCACTTACACGGAGGCCAGAGGACAACCATGGTGGCATTTCATGGGAGACATCCACCTTGGGTTCTCTCTCTCTCTCACACAGGAGTCTTATTATGTAGCCCAGGCTAGCCTTGAACTCACAGAGATTTGCAGCTTTGACCTCCCAAGTGCTGGGTGTGGGCCACATGTGTACCACCATGCCTGGTATGTTGATTTGTTTTGTTTTTTTAAATTCGTTACACTTTTTTATTTATTCTGTACACTTATGTGTTATGCATGTACGTGTGGACAGTTGTGGGAGTTAGTTCTCTCCTTCCAGGGATTGAACTCAGGTCCTCTGCCTTGGTGGCAAGAACTTTTAACTGCTGAGCCATTCTGCTTACCTATTGTTTGTGTTTACTTTCATTGTTTAAAAGGTGAGTGTGTGTGTGTGTGTGTGTGTGTGTGTGTGTGTGTGTGTGTGTGTGCGTGCATGCACGTGTGCATGTGCCTGTGAGTACAGGTGCCTGCAGAAGCTAGAAGTGGGTTTGGGGTGCTGGGTGCTGCCTGATGTGGGTGTTGGGAACTGAACTTGGGTCCATCATCTCTGGCTCTCCTCACCTTGTTTTTGAGACAAGGTCTCACTAGGATCTGGGGTCTGCCAAGTAGGCTCAGTTGGCAGGCCAACAGGCCAAGGATCTGCCTGTCTCCATCTCCCCAGTGCTGGCATGATAAGCACATGCCCTGCTCCCTGGCTTGTAGTATGTGTGTGTGCTGTGTGTTCATGTATGTGCTATTGTGTACATGCTAAGTGCTTATGTGGGTTGGGTGTGTTATGTGTGCTCATGTGTACGGAGGGATGTGCTATTGTGTTCATGTGTGAGCATGTATGCATGCTAAGTATGTTTGTTTGTGTGTGCATGCTATGTGTGTTTATGTGCATGGAGATGTGCTATTGTGTTCATAAGCATATATGTATGTATGTATGATAAGTGTTTGTGTGTATATGTACATGCTATGTGTTTGTTGTATATGAGGGTGTGGTATTGTGTTCATGTGTGAGCATGTATGTGTGTGCTTGTGTGTATGGGCATGTTATGTGTGTTTGTTGTGTGTCATGTGTGTTTATGTGTATGGGGTGTACTATTGGGTATTGTGTTCATGAGCATGTATGTATCTGTGCTAAGTGTGTTTGTGTGTGCTTGTGTGTATGGGTATGCTAAGTGTATTTGTTGTGTGTTATGTGTGTTCATGTGCATGGGGGTGTGTGCTACTGTGCTCATATGTGTGCATGCATGCACATGTGCAGTGGATTTCAGATGTCTTTGAATGTTCTTCACATATTTTTATTGAGGCAGGATCTCTGGAGGTATTCCCGTACCTCCAAAGCCCTGGAGCCCTCTGGACTGCCCACCCCCACCCGGTGTCCCTCTTTGGCCTTCAAGGTCAGTCTGTCCACAGATCTCTGGCACTCACCTCGAACAGGCCCTGCCGCTTGCTCAGACTGCCTCCCTCCAGGCTCCAGAAGTAGATGTGGGATTTGCCACAGGTTATCAGCAGGCTGGGTTCAGTTGGGTGGAAGGTGGCCACCAGCACGGCCTCATTAGAGCACTTTGAGGGGGGTCAGGACAGATGCTGAATGAGGATCTCAGAGTCACCAGGACTACCATAGCGTACCCACCCCACACAGGACTGCCCTAAACAGCCTGCTTGCAGGGAGGACACCAGGGAGGATACCAGCAGGCCCCTTTGGGAATTCCTAGTCTGTGTTAGTCACTGTGCTGAGCACTTTATAAAACTCATTGAATTGCCCATTGTCCACTGGGAGATAATAAGGCCCATTAGTGCTTTCTATCCTAGATGAGGTTCAGAGAAGGAGAACACTTGCCTGAGGCTGCACAGCTATCTAATACCTGTGTCCAGGATCAAGTTCACAAACATCTAATTCCTCCAGGACACCAGCTCCTATCCTCTTATCCTTTCCTTAAGAGGGGCCCCTGATCTAGAAGCAAGTTTCTTGCTCTCAGCCTGGGCATGTGATCTTGGGCAAACAACTTATCTCATGATCGATCATGCCTCCTTCCCCACCCAACCCCTGATGACTCTTATAAAGCAGCCTGGCTGTGCCCAAACTCACTATGTAGACAAGACTATACCTAACTGTGCTGACCCTGGTCCACCACATTATACCAAACCTCCCCACCTCCCATGAGGAGAACACCATTGCTGATCTCATTTCCAGCAGGAGGCAACTGCAGCTCACAGCAGGAATTTATTTGCCCAGTCATCCAGCAGATAATGCCAAAGCCCTAATTTAAGTTCAAGTCTGGCTGCAGATTCCTAACCATACAGTGCAGCATGTCCCAGGAGGATACCTGTAGGGCAGCAAGCCCACCCACCTTGCTATCCACCACTTTGCTTTCCTTGGCCCAGTCCCACACAGAGAGCACATGATCGTTAGATTCGTCCACTGCACATAGCAGGTTGCCCCCGTTCTGCGGAACACAGAGAGGTGGGTTAGGATATGTTTTCCCACATCCCACTCTGACCTATTCACCACATCTGCCTGTTCACAAGCATGATATATGAAGCGCATTTGATGGGTCAGTATTGATTGCCAACTTGATCATAACCTAAAATCATCTAGGAAGTGAGGGACTGTGGGCAGGACCATCCCCTAAGCAGGAAACTGTGGATAGCACTATCTCCTAGACAGGGGACTGTGAGCAGCACCATCCCCTAGGCAGGGGACTGTGGGCAGGACCATCCCCTAAGCAGGAAACTGTGGATAGCACTATCTCCTAGACAGGGGACTGTGAGCAGCACCATCCCCTAGGCAGGGGACTGTGGGCAGGACCATCCCCTAAGCAGGAAACTGTGGATAGCACTATCCCCTAGACAGGGACTGTGAACAGCACCATCCCCTAGGCAGGGGACTGTGGGCAGGACCATCCCCTAAGCAGGAAACTGTGGATAGCACTATCTCCTAGACAGGGGACTGTGAGCAGCACCATCCCCTAGGCAGGGGACTGTGGGCAGCACCATCCCCTAGGCAAGGAATCTTAATTGTATAAAAGTAGGAAAAGTGAACTGAGAGCTAGCATAAGCCCAGGCTTTAATTCATTGCTCTCCACTCCTGACTGTGGAAGTAATGTACTAGCTGCTTCAAGCTCCTTGGCTTTCCATTGTCTTTTAAGTTACTTTTTTCAGGTTATTATATCAAAGCATCAAGAAATAAAAGTAAGGGGCTGGAGAGATGGCTCAGAGGTTAAGAGCATTGCATGCTCTTGCAGAGGTCCTGAATTCAATTCCCAGCAGCCACATGGTGTCTCATAGCCATCTTTGATGAAATCTGGTGCCCTCTTCTGACTTGCAAGTATACATGCAGACAGAACACTGTATACATAATAAATAAATAAATCTTTTTTTTTTTTTTTTTTTTTTTTTTTTTTTTTTTTTTTTTTTTTTTTTTTGGTTTTTCGAGACAGGGTTTCTCTGTGTAGCCCTGGCTGGCCTGGAACTCACTTTGTAGACCAGGCTTGCCTCAAACTCAGAAATCCGCCTGCCTCTGCCTCCCAAGTGCTGGTATTAAAGGCCTGCGCCACCACCGCCCAGCAGTTGGGGATTTTTTTTTTTCTCTCCTAATTTGTATTATTTTATGTGTATGGGTGTTTTGCCTGCATGTGTGTCTGTACACTATACGTATGCAGAGTCCATGGAAGCTAAAAGACAGCATTGGGTCCCCTGGAACTGAAGTTATGGACATCCATGAACCACCACATGGGTGCTGGAACTCAAACTGGAATCCTCTGAAAGAGCAGACAGTGTTCTTAAGTGCTGAGCCATCTCTCTGGCCCCCACACTGGGGAATTCTTTTTTTCTTTTTATTCTTCTGAGACAACATCTCTCTGTGTAGTCCTGGCTGTCCTGGAACTTACTGTATAGACCAGGCTGGCCTCGAACTCAGAGATCCATCTCCTCTGCCTCTTGAGTGCTGGGATTAAAGGCGTGCATCATGCAGGCCTAGCTCACAGTTGAGAATTCTTGTTGATAGCATCGACTCTGCAGTATCGTATGGAATGAGGGCTCCTGAGACAGAGTCCTGCTGCTGATTCCTGCCTCACCTCCAATTTGCACTATGTAGCACAGGCTGGCCTCAACCTGCAGTGAACCCCTGCCTCTGCCTCCTCAGTGTTTTCTTTTTCATGTTTTTCCCTCCCCATTTAGTGTTGGAGATGGAATTCAGGGCAGTGTGCAGTCTTGGCAATCACTCTACCACTGGACCACACCCCCATCTCTGGAATGGCTTTTTATGTACATGAAATCCAGCCATTATCAACATTGGACTTGGGCTGGCAAGGTGGCTCAGTGGGTGGTGGTGCTTGCTGCCAATCCTGGAGACCCGAGTCCTGCTCCTAGGACCACCCACATGGCGGCAGAAAGAGAGAAGCAACAGCAAGCAGCTGTTCTTGACCCCCACAGGAGCTGTGCACTTGTGTGTACATACATGTGCAAACACACCCACAATAAATAAATCCTGAAAGAGGATATAAAATTGGTTGGGAGAGGATAGCAGCCGGTACTGGTGGATGAACATGAGCAAAGGACAGGGACCGAGATAATGAAAATAGCAGTGCCAAGGGGATGGAGAGATGGCTCAGAAGTTAAGAGCACCGATTGTAGCCGGGCGGTGGTGACGCATGCCTTTAATCCCAGCACTTGGGAGACAGAGGCACATGAATCTCATAATGAATTTCATGACAACCAGGGCACACAGTGAGAACTTGTCTCAAAAATAAACAAATTAGATAACAGATTGATAGAAAGTTGGCCTGGGGCTGGTGAGATGGCTCAGCAGGAACAAGCACTGACCGCTCTTCCAAAGGTCTGGAGTTCAAATCCCAGCAATCACATGGTGGCTCACAAAAGATCTGATGCCCTCTTCTGGTGTGTCTGAAGACAGCTACAGTGTACTTATGTATTATAATAAATAAATGTAAAAAGAGAGAAAAGAAAAGAAAAGAAAAGAAAAGAAAAGAAAAGAAAAGAAAAGTCGGCCTGATGTTGTTTGTTGTTATTTTGAGATAGAGTTTCACTATATAGCCATGGCTATCCTAAAACTGGATGTATAGATCAGGTTGGCCCCCACCACACAGTGATCCTTCTGCTAGCCAGACAGTGGTGGTACATGCCTTTAGTCCTAGCATTCGGGAGGCAGAGGCAGGCAGATCCTCAAGGGTAGCCTGGTGTATGTGATTTTTCAGAACTGCCTGGGCTTCACAGAGAAGCCCTTCCTTGAAAGTCAAGACAAAAATAAAAAAACATTGCCAGTGTTAAAGGCATACGCTAAGACTGAATGCTTTTGAGACAAGGTCTCACGTAGCCAAGGCTGGCTAAAACACCTGAATTTCCTAACTTGTCCTCCCTACTGTATAGAACCCAAGCATGTGTCCCCCCACCCCACAAGTTTGTTTCTTAAACTACTTTTGGGGAGTTTTTTATCCCCCAATCCACTGCAGACCAACACTTTCAAATAAAATTATCAAAAAAAACCACCACCAACAACAAAAACAAAACAAAAAACCAAGCCATCATGGGAGTGGAAAGGGAGGGTGTTTGCATCAACACTACATTGCTCCACAAATTCCAGAAAGATTATTTCAGCTTCTGTTTTGATCAGGGATTGGATGGCAGGCACGCACGAGGCACTCAGTGCTAGGGTTGAAATGCCTTGAGAGATAAGGAACCTTCCAGAATGCTCAGGCGAGAATAAGCCACTGGAGAAAGAAGGGTATGGCGGTCCCATCTGTGTGCTGCAATTCCAGGTGCCCTGTGCCCTGTGCTGGTCCAGGTCGCAGGCCCCTGAGGCCCTGAGGCCCAAGATTGAAGGGGTGCATGACTTGTGACATCATAATGACCACAGCCCGCCACCCCATAGGAAGGTGCTTTCTGGAGACATTGGGACAAAGACTTACAGATTTGGAGAAGGCCACACAGCACACGGCTCTGTCAAACACCCCCAGGCCTAGGACGTGTAAGGTGGAAAGGGAAACTGAGTCCCACACACGCACATGGGGTGGCAGAGGCTGAAGAAAAGAGAGGCGCAGTTACTTTAGGGAGAAGGGGGTCCCAGCTTCTGTTAGTCCCTCTGTGCCCTGCCCACTGGCCATATATACCTTGCCTTCCTTTGTGGTGCCTGCCACCTGTCCTGTGGCAATGGTGACCATATCCGGATGGACAGCCAGACTGAGGAGAGAGGGACAGAGAGAGGAACAGAATTCAGCCATCAGGAGGGAAGAACTCACAGGGACTAGGGACTCTTCCTTAGCAGGTTAGAGTCGAAATGCACAGCTGTTAACTCAATAAACATGAACTTTAAAAACGTTTATTCGGGCTGGTGAGATGGCTCAGCTGGTTAGAGCACCCGACTGCTCTTCCGAAGGTGATGAGTTCAAATCCCAGCAACCACATGGTGGCTTACAACCACCCGTAACAAGATCTGACGCCCTCCTCTGGTGTGTCTGAAGTCAGCTACAGCATACTTATGAAGAATAATAAGAAATGACTCCTTGGACTGGAGAGACCAACCGGAGCAAGTGAGGCTGTCTGGCGAGCGGAGCCGAACGGGGACGGCCAAAACAAGCAGGGACAGCCGGAGCTAGCAGGGCCGGAGCGAGTGGGGCCGAACGGGAACGGCCGGAACGAGCAGGGCCAACCGGAGCAAGCGGAGCCGATCAGAGTGAGCCGGGCCGGCTGGAACGAGCGGGGGCCGTACGGGGGCGGCCGGGAGCGAGTGGGGCTGGCTGGAGCGAGCAGAGCCGACGGGAGCGAGCGGGGTTGACCGGAACAAGGAAAAAAAAAAAGTTTATTCATGAAGCCAAGGGTGGGAGCACACCTTTAATCCCAGCACTCAGGAGGCAGAGGCAGGCCTGGATCTCAGGATCAATGAGTTCAAGGCCAGCCTGGTCTACAGAGTGGGTTCCAGGACAGCCAGGGCTACACAGAGAAACCCTATCTCAAAAAACAAAAACAAAAACCTTTTCTTTCATTTGCTTATTGAAACAATGTCTCATGTAGCCCAGGCCTCCAACTGGCTTTGCAGCTGAGAATGGCACTGGACTTCTGACCTCCTGAGTGCTGGAATTAAGGCATGCGCCATTACTCCTTGTTTATGGGCTGCTGGGAATCGAACCCAGCGCTTTGTGCATGTCCGGCAAGGCAACCCACACACATGCCCATGATTAGTCCTTTGGTAGCAATGACAGGTGGTTAGAGGAAAACCTGGATTTCTAACTCTAAAAAAACCCACCTGGCTCAGAGATGTTCTAAAAACAGTGGCCATGGGAACAGATTAAATTCCAATATGGAAATAACTGGGACTCTGGGGGCTTGGGGGAGGGCAGCACTACCTGCAATACTGATAACTGTCAGGTACAGTGGTGAATGTCTATAATCCCTGCCTCCGGAGGCTGAGGCAGAAGAAGCTTGAGTTCAAGGCCAAGAATAGTTAAGTACCAGGGCAGCCTGCGTTTGATGTAAAGAGACCCTGCTACAATAGGAAGAACAAAAAGTTAGGGTGCTAGAGAAATAGCTCAGTGGTTAAGGACAGGGGTTCAATTCCCAGCACCCACATGGTGGCTCACAACTGTCTGTAACTCCAGTTTCAGATGATCCGACATCCTAACACAGATACACATGCAGGCAAAACATCAATGCATATAAAAGGAAAAAATGTACTATGTATGTATCAATGCTCAAATAAACAATCTCATTTTTCCACTAGTTTCCCCTGGGATCTGGTGGTCTCATAGGTGGAGGCAGAGGTTTGGCAACAGCCCCAAACTCCATGGTGGCAGTCATGTGGAAAGAGGCCCAGGAGGCACAATTTGGATAGATGCCCAAGCCTGAGTTCTCCCATCCCCCAAACCACCAAGGCTCACCATTTGATGTCATCGTTGTGCCCCAGGTAGTGCCGTTGTCTCTGCTCCTCCATGCTGTACAGTACGGCCACAGAGGCCACAAAGTACACCACCTCCCCAGTGGGCAGGAGGTAAAGGTTGGCCCTGCAGTCCCGGCCTCGATAGCCATAGCTGGAGACGCCCAGGGCTGGTTAAGGAGCCAGTTCAGTCTCTCCTGGCTGAACGGGAGTCCTAAGGCCGCTGGAATGTTTTTCTGTCTCTGTCCCTGGCCCTGCAGGGAGTGTTGAACCGAGGTGTTCCAAAACTATAAATATTTTGTTTGTGTGTCTGTGTGTTTGTGTATGTGCATGCATGTGTCAAGTGCAGAGGCCAGAGGTAAATGTTGGGTGTACCCTCAATGCTCCAAACAGTATTTTTTTCCACCTACATTTTGACACAATGTCCCTCACTGAACCTGGAGCTCACAGATTCAGCTAGACAGGCTGGCTAGCAAGCCTCAGGGAATCTTCCTTTCTCTGCCCCACCCAGTGCTGGGACTGCAGCCACAAGAAGCCTGGTTCCTGTGTGTGTGTGTGTGTGTGTGTGTGTGTGTGTGTGTGTGTGTTGTGTGCATGCAGAGGATGGGAATAAGGTCTTCAAGCTTGCACAGAAAGCACTTTGATAACTGAGCTCTCTCTACAACCCTGTTTTTTAGACACTAAATTACAATGTAGCCCAGGCTGGCCTTCAAGTGGTAGCCTAGACATCTTCAGTGCTGCAATGACAGGCCAGAGTCACCATGCTTTGCTAGATGGATTTTTTTGGTTTTTGTTTTTTCGAGACAGGGTTTCTCTGTGTAGCCCTGGCTATCCTGGAACTCAATCTGTAGACAAGGCTGGCCTCGAACTCAGAAATTCGCCTGCTTCTACCTCCCGAGTGCTGGGATTAAAGTCATGCATCACCACGCCTGACGCTAGATGGATTTTTACAAAAGTAATTAGAATCTCAGGATGAAGTCACCCTACATGATATGCATAGGCCCTAAACCTGTTGACAAGTGTCTTTATGAGAGACAAGAGAGTCAAGTGTGGGGTGCACATCCATAATTCTAGCACTTGGGAGGCCAAAGCAGGAGATAGACTTACCTAGAAGTAGACTATCTTACCTAGACTCCAAGAATGAGGGACTAGAGGTGTGGCTCAGTGGTAGAGCCCCTGCCTAGAATTCCCCAGTGAGGGGCTGGGGGCGGGGCTCAGTGGTAGAGCCCCTGCCTAGAATCCCCCAGTGAGGGGCTGAGGGCGTGGCTCAGTGGTAGAGCCCCTGCCTAGAATCCCCCAGTGAGGGGGCTGGGGGCGTGGCTTAGTGGTAGAGCCCCTGCCTAGAATCCTCCAGAGAGGGGCTGGGGGCGTGGCTCAGTAGTAGAGCACTTACCTAGCACATACAAGGCCTGTGCATGCGTGCGTACATGCTTGTATGCTTGTATGTAAGTATGCTGGTATGCATGAATGTGTGTGTACACGTATGAATATCACGTCTGGATTTGACTGCGGGTGTCTTCCTTCCTCAGTCACTCTCCACCTTACTCAAGCAGCCTCTCTCACTGAACCTGGAGTTCAGTCCCACCTGGCCTAGCTGGGCAACTTGCCCCTGGGACCCCATCTCCGCCTCCTGATCACAGGCTGCCCCATGCCCACCCAGCATTTATGTGTGTGTTGAGGATTGAAACTCCCCATTATTGCACAAGTGCTATATCTAACAAAACATCTCGCAGGGCCAGAGCCCAGCACCTTTACCCAGCAGTAAATCCATTTTTCAGAGGCGGCAACCAACTGAGGCACAGAGAGGAAGGAAGGTGAGTTTTCCTTGGCCACAGCCAGAGGCAGCACTGGGTTTAAAACTCGAGGCTCCAATTTATCCCCTTATGACCGTTTCCTGTTTCCGGTTTCACTGGGGCCAGTCATTCTTTCTTAGTCTAGAGTGTTTTCATCTTTGCTTGCTGGTTCCAGTGCCTCTTTTTGGGAAGCTCTATCATTTCCCAATGTGATACACTGAAAGTGACTAGTAGAAATATTATTATAGCTGGGTGGTGGTGGCGCATGCCTTTAGTCCCAGCACTCAGAAAGCAGAGGCAGGAGGATCTTTATGAATTTGAGGACAGCCTGGTCTACAGAGTTCCAGGACAGCCAGGGCTACACAGAGACCCTGTCTTGAAAAACCAATATATATGTATGTATGTGTATGTATTTATGTGTGTATGTATATGTATGTGTATATAAATGTATATATGTGTGTATGTGTGTGTTAACCAATGTGCCCCACTTTCCAATTCTTCATTCCTGAGCTTAGTCCTGTGAAGACTTTCCACAGATAAACAAATCACAGAGCTTACACTGTCTGACTGATATCCATGAGAGCCAAATGTGGTGGTGCACAAAATCTGGCCCTGCAATCCAAGCCCTTGGAAGGTGCAGGCAGGAAGACCAAGTCCTCAAGATCATCCTTGAGTTAAACATTCCGCTTCAAACATTCCACGAACTAGTAACTCAGAGCAGGTGAGTCATTCCAGCTACTCTGCTTCCCTCTGGGCTCCCTGCGCCTTCGGACCCCCCACTTCTCCCACTGTGGCCTGAGAAAGCCCAGCTGTAGCCCCGCCCCGCGCCTCCCTTTCCGTACCAGGATTTACCCTCTCCCAAGAGGGCAGAGAGGGAGCATAGTTAAAGGATACACCCAGTCTAGCTTTAGCCGGCTGGAGGGCAGCTCAGAACGAGTGTCCAGGCTATAGGTAGGCGCCAGCTCGTCCGGGATCAGCATGGGCACAGGGCGTCCCCGCAGAAACATCTTTACGGATCCCTCCTCTGCCAAGACACCCTCGGAGGTCAGGTTCCACACCACCCCTAGGCTTGTTTGCACTCCTCTCGTTATTATTACTACTAACATCATCATTATTATTTGAGACAGCTAGCCTGGAATTTAAGACCGGCTTGGAATTCACTCTGTAGTCCAAGCTGGCATGGAACTCAAGGTGAATCTTCTGCCTCAGACTCCCAAGTGCTGGGATTACAAGTGTGAGCCATACAGCCAGCTAATTATATATAGATAGAATCTCTTTATATAGCCCAGGCTAGCCTTCCTTCAACTTCTAAAATGTCTCACGCTCCCAAGTGCTGGGTTACTAGGTTAGGCCAAACCTCCTTCCATCCATCTTTTCTTCCCTCCCCTTTCCTTCTCTCTTCTTCGCTTCTCTTCCTCCCCGTTCCCCTCCATCTTCCTTTCTGAACAGGTGGATAAACTGAAGGCAGACAACCAAAGGCCCAGAAGCCAGGACCCCAAGTCTTCAGCCAACTACAGTCATTGAAACCACACCCATCCTCCACACTTACCCATGCTGAAGATAACTTCTTTGGTTTTCCTGTCAGGAAAAGATGCAGGGGAGAGAAAGAGGGGAAGAGGAGAAGAAGAAAATAAGTGTTTTAGCAAGCATATGAGATAGGACAAGGAATACTTCCCCCTAGCCCCGGGGCTCTGCAGGTCTGGAACGAATAATCAGGCGAGTAAGGAGCAGAGCGCTACCTCTCTGCAGGCCCTGTGCTTTGCTCGTTAGATCTTGAAGAGCCTAAGACACAGGCCCAGAGAGGCAGAGATCGCCAAAGGGTCACACAGCACGATGTGGCAGGCACGCGATCCTGGAAGACCGGAGTCACTAGGGACCCTCCCTCCTAGGCAACAGCAACAAAACGCTCCCCGGCGCTCCTTCCCTCCCTACCCAGCAACACCCCAAACTTCAAGCAGCCAGGAAGACAGTGAAAAGTTCAGAGGAAGGGGCGTGTCTCCACCTTCTCTTACAGAGGCGACAAGGGCAGGAGGAGGGAGGAGGGGTGCTGAAAGAGGGTCTCACCCAGTTCCAAAACTACTCATGGCGGCTGCTGGCGGGGCTTCGGGTCGGGGTGGAGCCCGGACCGGCCCCGCCGCTTCCGGCCATGGGAGGCGCCCGCGCCACCGCCCCTGCTCCGCCCCCCGCGGCTGACCCCTGCAGGCGTCAGGTGTCACCGAGTCCCATTGCCCGGGCCACGGAATCCAGACACAAGACTCTTTGTATAGGGTGAGGGGTGGATGATGATTGATAGCAAGGACTCAGAGATGTGATTGCCTGAGATCAGATCTCCCCAGTTCTGCCTCTTTCTAGAAGTATGAACAAGTTGCCCAACTTCTACCTCGGTTTCCTCATTTCAAAAACTGAATAGAATAGCTATACTTCTTAGCATGATTGTGAAGTTGGTAGCTGCTAATGCGGGCAAGCATCTGACTGAGAACGTGATTGTTACTACTTCAGGAGACTTGGGGTTTGTCTTTAGACTTAACATAGCCTACTCTTAAGTCCTTGCTCCTTCTACTTCAGTGTGGTTCCACCCTTACACATTGACCCCTGCCTCTAGATACTTGACCACGTCCACCACTGCACACACCCACGCCCTCTTTCTAACTTAGTCCTGGATTGGTTCTGTCTTCTTGTCTGTGTTTGTCTCTGTCTCTCTGTCTCTGTCTCCTTTTTTTTTTTTTTTTTTTTTTTTTTCCGAGACAGGGTTTCGTATAGCCCTGAATAGCCCTGGCTATCCTGGAACCCACTCTGTAGACCAGGCTGGCCTCGAACTCAAAAATCCGCCTGCCTCTGCCTCCTGAGTGCTGGGATTAAAGGCATGCGCCACCACTGCCAGGTTGTCTCTGTCTCTTAAGACAGAGTCTCAAGTAGCCAGGCTGTCTTCAAACTGTAAACAGCTGAGGACGACCTTGAACCCCTGATCCTCTTCTCTCCACTTACCAAGTCCGGGGATCAGAGCTGTGAACCCCCATGTACTGTATGTATGAATGAATGTATGTATGTATAAACCTGAGACAGGGTTTCACTGTAATCAAGGCTGGACTGAAACTTAAAGTGTAATCATGTAACCCAGTCTGACTTCGAACTCCTGGCATCCTCTTGCCTCAGCCGTTACAGGCTTGAGCCATGGCCACTCCTGGCTTCCCTCTTAATAACCAATGGCTCATCCACCTCTTTTCTTGGGTCGTATTAAGCAATCTGACTCTATCCAATTTCACCGGACAGGGTCCCAACCTTTTCTAAGGTATCCTGTAAGATCTGACACACACCTAAGCCACGCCCAATCTTAAGCCACACCCACTATACCAAGCAACCTCTTTTGAAGTAGGGTTCCTGAAATGACAGGTCCCCGCCCTAGGTTCTGGTTCTACCAAGTTAATTCCAGTTACACCCCAAAATTCAGACCACAACCCTACCTCTGATTCTTACATTCCCTACAGAAACTTGACTGTTGCGTTCTGACTCCACCAGAGTCACTCTAGGTTTTAACCTCTTGGCCAGGGGTCTGGCTTTAATTCCCCATACGTTCCCTTGCCTGTCTAGTGTTGGGGCCCCGCCTGCGAACTTACCCTTCTTTTTTGGCGCTACAATTACTACTGGAAGATGTGGTACGGCTACGGGGATCCTCGCGACGCACAGAGGCCAGGCGCTCAGGTGACAAGTAGCGACGGCTGCTGCAGAAAGACCAGAGTGAAGAAGGCTATACCGCAACGGTATAGCCGTGTTCTTCAGCAAGGTCCGAGAAGAGCCTGGGGTCCCGCTTTTCTTGCCTTACCTACGCCCAGAGTTCGGCTCTTTCTTGGGGGAAGATGGGGAGGTGGCATAGCCGCCCACGCGTCGCGGGGGTCCGGAGCCATTGAGGGGTGTCCTGGTGGGAAGGCCTTTCAGGAGCTGACACACTGGAGCAATGGGGTTAGATATGAACATGAGGTCATGCCTCTGTGTCTCCTCCTCACACCCTCCATCCCAACCAAAATACCCGAGGCGGTGGTGCCCAGACGCGGGGGCGCCCGGCCCTTAGGGGTGCTCCTCGCGCGCAGCGCCGCGCCTTGCTCTTCGCAGGCCCGCAGGCGACGCAGCGCGTCCGCCAGCGCCGCCTTTAGGACCGCCAGCTCATCTTCTTGCAGCTGCAGCCGCTGCTCCAGCGCCGACACGCGGTCGTCCACCTCCATGCCGCTGGTGCCGGACAGATTATCATCTAGAAAGCCAAGGAGATGCGGGCTGCAGGGGTGGGGGTGGGGGATGGAGGGACGGGACGGGGGAGGGGTGGGGGAACGCTCCAAAGACCAGGAGAGTCTCTCTGGCTTTTCAGGGTCTGTCGGGGACCAGCCACACTCTCTGCTTTTCCTGCAACCTGGGGCCGATGAGGATGCGCGGAGATGGGCTGAAGAGGAGGGTTCCGGCAAGGAGGAAGGAAATCCCCACCTCCTCTCTCTGCCACAGTGTCCCGACCATGCGACCTTGGGGGAAGTCCCTTTTTTTTCATGCAGATTCCACCAATCCCGGGGCCTCACTTTGGTGTTGAGATTCTGTGACTAAGATGCTAAATATCCTTTAAGTCATATCAGCATTTTAAAGATGACATCAAGCTACTCCCAGTGACTACGTTCTAGAACGCGCTCTCAACGTCCTTTGATTAACGACAATATTCTGTCACGGGTACCAACATTCTCTCGCTGAATCCAAGACTTTTCAAGCCCCAAAGGTCCAGTCCTGTTCATCCCTTCCCCTCTTTCTCCTCTCCAACGGGTTCGCCCCGCCAAGAAGCCGTAAGGACGGAGCTTCTATGACCCCTGGCGGCCGACATGGGGATTACAGGACAGAGATGACACCCGATCTCTTTTCCCCACAGGGAGTTTCTGTCCCCTGGTCCCACTTTATGTTGCCTCTCTAGCCCCACCTCAGATTTAGCTCCTTTCCTTCTCTTCAGTCTATTGATTCGGTTTTAAATAAACCCCTCATCATTTTTCCTTCCCGTCCTTCCTCCCACGGGGTGGGGGATTCTAAGTGGCTGTCCTCCACCTCCCTTCCAGACCACTCCTACCCAGACTCATTGCTGAGACAATCTAGGAGAGCCTGGCTTCCAGCCCGTGTCAAGTAAAGATGGTAGCAGGAACAGCTAGCGGGCTCGGAGGTGTCACTTGCCATCCCGAGTCCTGTGTCCGTCACTGAGCCAGCCGCGCCTGCCCGCTGGACTCACGCACTGCAGCCTCCTGTTCCTCCCCCTCCCTCTCCCTCCGTGATCCAATCGCCTGCCTAGTCCTGCCACCCCGTCCTCTACCCCCACCCACCCAGTACTCCGCAGGTTCGATGTCTGGACCTGCAGAAGGAGGGGGAAGGGGGGAGGCTCTCTAGGTTGGAGGGAGAAGATTGCAGAGACTTGAGACCCCTATCAGGAAGTCCCAGGGACCTGTGAAGAAGACAGTGTGAGGGAGTTTAGAGATAAGCCAAGGACTACACAGCCAGTAGAGGATAGGAGAGCCAGCAACCCATCTTATCTTGAGCCCTTTTCTACCTCCCGTAAATAATGTTACCGTTGGAAATACAAGAGCTAAGCGGCCCCACACTTAACATGTTTCCCACGTCATGATATGAGCTTAATAAATCTAAAATAAGATGAACCCATAAATATGGTAGCTATCCTACCCCCACCCTCTACTCTGATGGCTGTAGAGGCCTCAGCAAGGACTTTCACCCGGAAGATCCCAGTCATTTGATTAGGACACAGCTTTTCTTTCAGGACCAGAACCCATACTTGCCCTAGCCTGAGACACCCTGTGGTCCTTAACCTTTAGAAGGTAGAGGGGGATTAAATAACATTCTAGTTCCTTTGCCAACTCTAGGGGTCCCTAGCACAGTGTTTGTGTGTCCAAGCAAGTGACCTCCAAACTCTGAGATGATCCTTTGGCAAGGCCCCCTGATTGACATGGGAGCACATTGACCCCAAACAGTCAGCTTTCATCTGAGGCCTTGCTTGGCCTGATGGTCCCACCCCATGACTCAAGCTCTTGGCTTCCTCCTGGACGTCTTCCTGGCCTAGAGACCAGTGCCCACTTTCCGCATCTCTTACCTCCCCACTCCTCCAGCCCAGCTCCTCTCATGCCAAAATGGCCCTACTGGTGCCGTACACATTTGTCTACGGAAAAAGAGGATTCTTCCTGGGGTGGGGGAAGGGGGCAGAGGCAGGGTTGAAGATGGGGAAGACAGTGCAGTGTACAGAAAGTCTTCTGCTGTTTTACTGGTCCCAAGCCCAGCCCTCAATTCAGCATTTCCCCCTGCTATGCCCAAACACAGAGAAGGGTCCTGGGGAAGGAGCTGAGGAGGTAGGGGGCAGAAAGAATTCCACATCGAGCTGACTCCCTACCCCAACCCCAGGTCTGCCCTCCCCCTTCACAGGCTCCTCTACGATCTTTACCCTTCCCTCTGTCTGGCCACCTTCGGAGCAGGTGTTTGTTGGGATAGGGGGAGCAGGATCGTGACTTTGGGGATAAAGGGCCTTGTTCTGGGGTCAGAATCCTGTTGATGGGGAGGAAGGAAGACTCTCTCACGAGGGAGGAGATAAGGACTTGGAAGAAAAGGGTTGGGGCAGGAGGAGGTAGGTCCACCCTGGGCGGGGCCAGGATCTGAACTGAGAAGGGGGGTCTCACCGTTGCAGTATTGCAGCAGAGAGGACGTGTCGTAGAGGCCGCAGAAGGCCGGGCCGCGCTCCGCCATTGCCCCACCACAGCCACCGCCGGCCCCCGCAGCCCCAGCTCGGGCCCGGTCCCCCCCCCCCCAGGCCCTGCCTCCCGTTGCCATAGCAACGCCCTTCGTTCCAGCATCCCCAGCACGGCCCACCCAGCATTAGGCGGCCGGCTCTGAGCCTGGCACTGGGGTCATCCCCTAGGATGCCCTGTAAGGGTGTCGAGAGACTGCTCTGTCCGTTCCCCCAACCCCCCCCCCCCGCAACAGTCTTCAGGTCAGGATTGGCTGCGTCGGGGTCCCCCTAGGTACTGTCTGGTCCCTCCCACAAACCTGAGTGTATTCTCTCTACACCCCCTCCTCTCCCGTTAGGAACCAATGAGAGTCTGTCGCGCAGGCTCCTCCGCCAATAAGGATGAAGACGGGTTTGAAGGGGCAGGGTCCTTCCTGCTTTTCATTCTGAATCGTCGCCCCTCAGCTCTAGAAGGAGGATGGGGTGAAAGAAGACACTCCTATTCCCGAAAGCCTCCTATAAATCTTTTATCTGATTTCCCATAAGTCCCCTCGCACGACCAGAACTTGACATTGAAACCTTAAATATGACAGGTTATTCTATAACCTACGCCTGTATCCTAGCCGGATCCTCGCTCCTTGTTTATTAGAGCTAGACACGCCCCCAGGGCTCTTAGCTCCACCCCCTAAATCTAGAAACAACAAAAGTTCTAATCCCGCCCCTAGAGCAAATAGCCACACCCCCTGAACATCCCAGGACTGGAACCTTGGACCAGACTTTCTAGTAGAGTTAGCCCCGCCCTCAGAATTTGGAGCCCGCCCTCAAGTCATTAGCCCCGCCCTAACCTTCCTATCCACTTCATCCACAGAAACTCTTAGCTCCGCCCCTACAGTCCTAGTCTCTCAGGAAGGCGTTATCCAGTCCGTATTTTGACAGAGACCCAGTTGTGAAACCCGGGACCAGCTGGCGGTGTCAGTCAGAGCAGGCTCGGAAACTGGGGAACTAGGAGGGAAGGAGGGGGTACAGAAACTGACAATAGATTTAAAGATGGGGCCCACTTTCCCAAGTCATGACCCAGACCACGGGGTTCATTTTGCTTTGTTTTGTTGTCTTGTATTTTTGAGCGAAGACATTACTCTATAGTCCAGGCCAGCCCACACCCTACCCTGCGCCCACAGCTTTGCCATACCTGTTTTTTGTTGTTGTTTGAGTCAGTTATAAAGCCTAGGCCAGTTTTGAACTCCTTATCTTCATTCTCTGTCTCCACTTCCCAAAATCTGGGGTTACAGGCCAGTGCCTCCATCCCTACCTCTTCTCTTCTCTTCTCTTCTCTTCTCTTCTCTTCTCTTCTCTTCTCTTCTCTTCTCTTCTCTTCTCTTCTCTTCTCTTCTCTTCTCTTTTCTCCTCTCCCCTCCCCTTTTCTCTCTCTCTTTCTTTCTTTCTTTCTTTCTTTCTTTCTTTCTTTCTTTCTTTCCTAAAGATTGGGTCTCACTATGTAACCTTGGCTGTCCTGGAACTTGATATATAGTCCAGACTAGTCTCCAACTCAGTAGAGCCTCCTACCTCTGCCTCAGGACTGCTGGAGTTAAGTGTCACCACAGCCAGACCTCTGGCTCTGTTTTTTGATGTATTTCTCTCTGTTGTCGAGTCTAGCAAAAAACTAAGTAGCCCAAGTCGCCTCAGACTTGTGATCCTTCTGCCTCAGCCTCCCAAGTACTGGGATTACAGGAAAACATTATTGGCTTCACTCCCAGTCTATGGTTTGTTTTGATGCAGGTCTCACATACCTGAGGCTGGCGACAAACTCATTATATAGCTAAGAGAATTGGCCTCTGATGAGTCTCTAATATTCCTGCTCCAAACTCTCTGGTACTGAGATTGATTATAGGCATATACCACAGGCCCAATTTCAGAAAATATTTTTGTTTCTGATTTGTTCTTGTTCTTTTGCTTTTGATTATTATTATTATTATTATTTTGGTTTTTCGAGACAGGGTTTCTCTGTATAGCCCTGGCTGTCCTGGAACTCACTTTGTAGACCAGGCTGGCCTCGAACTCAGAAATCCACCTGCCTCTGCCTCCTGAGTGCTGGGATTAAAGGCGTGCACCACCACGCCCGGCTGTTTTTGATTATTTTTAAAGATTTATTTATGTTATATGAGTACACAGTAGCTATCTTCAGACATATCAGTAACCCAGAGGTCCTTAGTTCAATTCCCAGCAACCACATGGTGGCTGTAATGGGATTGGATAACCTCTTCTGGTGTGTCTGAAGACAGCAACAATGTACTTATATACATTAAATAAACAAACAAACAAACAAACAAATAAATAAATATTTTTAAAACGGAAAGAAAAAAAAAGGAAGAAGTATTTATGCCCAGAGCTGAATGGTTTCTGGACAAGAATAATAAAATAATAAAAAATAAGAATAGGGGCTGGTGAGATGGCTCAGCGGGTAAGAGCACCCGACCGCTCTTCCGAAGGTGATAAGTTCAAATCCCAGCATCCACATGGTGGCTCACAACCATCCGTAACGAGATCTGGCGCCCTCTTCTGGAGTGTCTGAAGACAGCTACAGTGTACTTACATATAATAAATAAAAAAAATCTTAAAAAAAAAAAAAAAAAAAAGAATAAAAGGTCCTGAGATAGGGTTTGGCTTTGTCCTCAGCAAGGAGAAGGCTAGTATGGATGGAGCCAGGAAGGAGAAGAAAGAGACATACCAGGACCTACAGAAATGGCTCAGTGGTTAAGGGCACTTGCTGCTCTTCCAGAGGACCTGAGTTTAGCTCCCAGCATCCATATTAGGTACCTAACTCCATAAAGATTCCACACCTTTGGACTTTTGGGGCTCATGCACTCACATTGCACACACATGATTACGCTTAAAAATAAGCCAAACAGGGGCTGGTGAGATGGCTCAGCGGGTAAGAGCACCAGCTTGCTCTTCCGAAGGTGATAAGTTCAAATCCCAGCATCCACATGGTGGCTCACAACCATCCGTAACGAGATCTGGTGCCCTCTTCTGGAGTGTCTGAAGACAGCTACAGTGTACTTACATATAATAAATAATAACAATCTTTTTAAAAATTAAAAAAAAAATAAGCCAAACATGGCCTAGTCGGCCATCATTGGGAAGAGAGGCCCCTTGGTATTGCAATCTTTATATGCCCCAATACAGGGGAACTCCAGGGCCTGTAGGAGTGGGTGGGCAGGGGAGCAGGGCAGGGGAGGGGAGAGGGAACTTTCGGGATAGCATTTGAAATGTAAATTAAGAAAATATCTAATAAAAAATTAAAAAAAAAGCCAAACAGTGGTGGTGCACACCTTTAATTCCAGAACTTTGGAGACAGAGGCAGGCAGATCTCTGACCTCAAGGCCAGCCTGGTCTACAGAGTGAGTTCCAGAACAGCCATACACAGAGAAACCCTGTCTTGAAAAACCAATAACCAATATCGTCCTCTTGGATCCGTGCTGCAGAGCACTGTTGGAGCCCAGTAAGGTTCCAATCCTGGCCTCGTTGTGAGGGAAGCGAGCAAATGGAGAGCATAGAGAATGGAGCAAGGTACATAATTGAGGCTGGTGGGTTATGGCAGAGAGAAGGAAATGACATACAAAGATGTCTTATTCAATCCTCGACCTGAAAGGGCTAGACCAGCGCAGGATGGGACTCAAATAAGACCCACGGGAGCAACAAGCTATGTGACTTTGGCTTTTCTTAGGGCACATGGCTTGAGGTGGGCACCCATTTCCCAGAAGAGGAGAGCAGTTTGGATGGGCGTTTGGGTGTGAAGTGTTCTGTGTGCTGGCTCTGGGTACAGATAATGGAGTTTGCTCTCTTCTGAGTGCTTTCGCAGGAAGATGTCAAGGACCTTGGAGAAGCATGGGAGGGGTCGCTGAGCTGGAGGAGGGAGTAGGGTAGATAGAATTCTCTCTCCCTCCCCTCTCCCTCTCGTCTCTTTCTTTTCTCCCTTCTCCAGGTGAGTAAGCCTTTTCCACAGTCTGGAAATCACATTTTGAAAAACTCGCCATCTAGAATATGGGGGTTGTATATCTCCACTACAAATCCTCCTGCCTGAGGCTCGGTCTGGGATACACCCTCAGCCTAGCCTTTCCTTGCTTAATAAGGACCACCCAACCCAATCTACAACCACCAGGGGGCAGTCGGGGCCCCGTAGCTGGACTCGGCCGCTGGCGTGGGGTTGGTGAAGGGAAGTTTGCAGAGGATTTGGAGGTGGAGGAAGGCGCTGTCTGCAGAGCCTCTGCTGAGAGCCGCTCTTCTGCCCTCCATCCTGGCCTCTAGAGCCCCCACCTCACCCAGTGCGACATTATGTCAACACAGCCCTACGGTTGCTTCTGGCCTGGACAATATTTGCCTTGGGGATCTGGGTCGGTCGCTATGGAGACCAGCACCCCCCAGGACCGGAAGAGGCTGGGAAGAGCCAACTGCATCTGCCTGATCTCCCTCGGATTTTGTCTTTGGGGCAGTTTGATACAGTCTTTTCATTCTGGACTCTGACTCTCCCGGTCTTCCTCTCTGGGTACAGTCATTCAGTTAGATATCCTATCGCTCATCTCTTTCTCTGTCCTTCACTGTGCGTGCTGACTTTCCGTGTTTCTGTCTTGCCTGATCCCCATTTCCCTGGGTTTCCTGTCTCATTGAAACTCACTCAAACCCTCATTCTTTTTTTTTCCTCGTGAGGCTGGGTCTCAACTAAGCCAGGCTGTCTTCAAACTCTCTGTGTAGCCAAAGGTGACCTTGAACTTCCGACCTTCTTGTCTCCACCCTCCTGGTGTTGGGACTACAGGCATGTATACCACATCTGGTTTATGGGGTGGCAGAGGACCGACCCCAGAGCTTCGTCCATGCTAGGCAAGTTCCCGCTATCCACATCCCGCAGCTCTCTAGATTATTTGTGTTTGTCTCGCCAGGCCTCTTCCTTCTGACGTCCATCTTTTCATTGCTGTGGATTCCTCCTGTGGATCCCATGTGTGGTGCTGTGTGTGCAGGCTGCCTCCCGCTTCTTTGACTCCCAGAATCTCTCTGTCTATGAGCCTGCTTTTCTGGCTCTGACTTCCTCTCTTGGAGGCATTGCCTCTCGGGTCTCCTCAGGTTAGGGGGTCATGCTTCCCTGAGGCCCTCTCTGTGCACCTATTACTAATGAGCTCTGTTTGCCACTAGGTAGGTCTCTGTCCTGCAAGCCTCAGATCTCTGTAGCTTGAAACTTAAGGGCCGTCTCTCCCTCCCATCTCTGGCCTCAGGCCCCATGGGGCGTCTCCTTCCCCATCTCTCTCTGCCTCATTTCTTCTGTACCATCTGCTAGCGCCCCAGGCTTCTTTCTGCCTGATCCCTCCAGCTTTGCTTGGCTGGGCAGCCCCATGGGAGGAGACGCAGATTTTCCAGCTCTCCTTTCCTATGACTTCTAAAGTTGGGGCATTGTCTGACACCGCTCTGGGTCAGAGGGCAAGGAGATAAGAGCCAGGAAAAGCCAGGACCAGGAACAATGGAGCGAAGCAGACAGCCAGCCAGAGACAAGCAGGGAAAGGAGAGAGAGAAAGAGGGAAGTTAGAAGATGAGAATAGGTCTGGGGTAGATAGAGATCAATAATAGAGAGCTTGCCTAGCATGTGTGGGAACCTGGGCTCCATTCCCAGGATGCAAAATTAAATAAAGCAAATTTAAAAACAGACAAATGCGCACAGGCACAGCATTCATACATTCAATAAAAAGAAATCCTAAACCAGGCGTGGTGGCGCACGCCTTTAATCCTAGCACTCGGGAGGCAGAGGCAGGCGGATTTCTGAGTTCGAGGCCAGCCTGGTCTACAAAGTGAGTTCCAGGACAGCCAGGGCTATAAAGAGAAACCCTGTCTCAAAAAACCAAAAAAAAAAAAAAAAAAAAAACAACAAAAACAAACAAACAAAAAAAAAACCCAGACAAATGAGTTGTGCTCATGCCAGTAATCTTGTACTAGGAGAGGGGGCTGAGGAATGAGGTGATTTTTGAGGTCAGTTTGGGCTAGATGTGTGTTAGGGAAGAAGGTAAGAGTTGTAGCTTAGCCGGGCGTGGTGGCGCACGCCTTTAATCCCAGCACTCCGGAGGCAGAGGCAGAGGCAGAGGCAGAGGCAGAGGCAGAGGCAGAGGCAGAGGCAGAGGCAGAGGCAGAGGCAGAGGCAGAGGCAGAGGCAGAGGCAGAGGCAGAGGCAGAGGCAGAGGCAGAGGCAGAGGCAGAGGCAGAGGCAGAGGCAGAGGCAGGCGGATTTCTGAGTTCGAGGCCGGCCTGATCTACAAAGTGAGTTCCAGGACAGCCAGGTGTACCACAGAGAAACCCTGTCTTGAAAAACCAAAAAAGGGGGCTGGTGAGATGGCTCAGTGGGTAAGAGCACCCGACTGCTCTTCCGAAGGTGATAAGTTCAAATCCCAGCAACCACATGGTGGCTCACAACCATCCGTAACGAGATCTGGCTCCCTCTTCTGGAGTGTCTGAGGACAGCTACAGTGTACTTACATATAATAAAATAAAATAAATCAAAAAATTATTAAAAAAAAAAAGAAAAACCAAAAAAATAAATAAATAAAAAATAAAAAAAGAAGAGTTGTAGCTTATCTGGAAAGTCCTTGCTTGGAATCTGCCAGTGAGAGGCTGGGGGTGTGGCTCAGTGATAGAGCCCCTACCTAGAATATCCCAGTGAGGGACTAGAGGCATGGTTCAGTAGTAGAATCCCTGCCTAGCATCCCCAGTGGGGGGCTGGGGGCTTGGTCACTGTTAGAGTGCTTGCCTACCATGCACAAGAGCCAGGGTTCCTATTCCAGCACCAAAATATTAGCAAGAGCAACAATAATAGTAGTAATAAATACAATAAGAAGACAAGCAAAAAGATACTGCTCAAAAGAAGAGGAAGGCAGATAGGAAAGACCTGAGAAGCTGAATGAGACAAAAGGAAAAAGAAAAGTACCTAAGACAGAAAGACAGAAACACTGATTGTGGGGTTAGAGAAAAGGAGGAAAGGAGAGATTTGGTGGTTTTGTTTGCTTGGTCCTCCTGACAGGATCTCACTATGTCTCCCTGACTGACCTGGAACCTGCTATGCAATCCAGGCTGGCCTCGAACTCATTGGGCTCCACTAGCCTCTGCCCCCAAGTACTAGGATTAACATTCTGTCATGTTCTGCTAGACAGGAGAGATTTGGAGGAGAGAGGGAAAAGAAGAGAGAGGGAGGGGAGAGAGAACACGTACAGGGAATGAGGAGACTCCACAGAGAGAAGAGAGGCTGGCGGCCAGGAGGGAGAGACAGGCTATATTTAGAGACCGGATGAGCCAAGTTCGCTGGAGAAGCAGCCTGAGTGCTGTCAGGGGCTGAGTCTCCTGGGGTGGGTGAAGGGTGGGCTGCAGCATGGTGCAGCCTGGGAGTAGCTCAATAGCCAGGGAGGCTCCAAGCTGCTGCTTCAGTGCTTGTCTGTCTCCAGAGACTGCCAAGGACCCTAGACAGAGGGCAGGAGCCAGTCGGGGACCTAGCCCGTGACCGCTCTTCTGTGTTCTTGTCTGTCCTACACGCCTGCCCTGTGTTCACCTAGAGTGGACCACAGCAGGGAAGGGGCAGGGGTGCCTGTCTTCAGGGGCATCCTTTAAACTTTAATATACATTATATATCTATGTATTTATTTGTCTGTGTGTGTCTGTGTGCCGCTGTGCACGAGTGGAGGTCAGAGAGCCTCACTGGCGAGCACCTTTAACAACTGAGCCACCTTGCATTCCTCCTTTGAAGATTTTGATTAGCATATATGAATTATGCACGCTGTGTTTCACCGAGACATTTTTCACATATAAATGTGTACATACATGCATGTATACATTCTGTGCCTGAATTGTATCCACCCTCTCCTGCTCACCGCCATCCTGTTCTTTCTCGACGCAGTCTCCCTCTGCTTGCGTGTTCCTGGGGGTTTCCTTCTTGTGATTCAGTGCGTTTCCTTTGTGTTGCTCAGGGGATCATGGGTAAGAACTGACTGACAGAGCATGGTTTTCACCACAGAGGAAAAGGGCTCTGCTGTCCCCAGAAACCTTTAACTGGTCTATGGATTCCAAGGACAGGGCTGGGCCTTGTCTCCCCTTCCCCTCAAGACCATCATCCTTCAGGCTCACCCTCTCTCTCCCTCTCCTCTTTCCCTTCCTTCCCCTCCCCCTTCTCCATCCTTTCTCTCTTCCCCTCGCTCTGAAATTGTATTTCACCATGGAGTTGAGGCTGGCCTCAAACTCAGAATTCTCCTGCCTTAACCTTCCCCAGTGTTGGGATGATAGGCCTAAGGCTGTTCTCATTCTTCCCTTTCTGTCCTCCATCTTTTCCTCTTCCTCCTTCCCCTCCCCTTCTTCTTCCCCTCCTTCTCATCTTCTTTGTGTGTGTGTGTGTGTGTGTGTGTGTGTGATTTATTTTGTTTTTTGAAACAGAGTTTCTGTGTAGCTCTGGCTGTTCTGGAATTCCCTCTGAAGACCAGGCTGGCCTCAAACTCAGAGATTCACCTGCCTCTGCCTCTTGAGTGCTAGGATCAAAGGTGTGCATTACTATCGCCTGGCCTCTCTCTACTTCTTATTTTTCTGGGTCTCAAGTTCTTTTCCTACCCTCTTACCACCCCAGTCCCATCCCCTTCCTCCCTCTCCAGTCCAGTGACCTTCCTGCCTTCTTGAAGCCCGGCAGCATCCAGCCCCAGCTGTCCACGAGGTGCTCTTCAATTTCAGACCCTCTTCAAGCTCCACTTCAGGGACAGATACTTTCCCAGGATCCACAGGGCGCCAGGAATGTGGAGCAGAGAGCAGAGAGGTCCCCAGGGGCCAGGCGGTAAGGACCCTCACCCCACCCCCCATTCTTTCTGCTCCCTGCTTCTGATGTGGACCTCAGGTCATTCCCTGCCCTTCCTGGGGCCTCTGAGCCTCAGCTTGTCCTCTGCAAAATGGGCAGGCTCGCCTCTGGCCCACTTATCACACGGGTCTCATGGGAGCAAGCAAGCAGCCAGAACTAGCCATGTGTATTGAGCAGGAGACACTGCTGGGCTCCAAATTTCCCCATCCTACATTCCATGGGCAGATGTTCCCTATATCTGGGGTGAAGGAAGATCCTGGAAGTAGAGGTTGTAAAGATGTGGGTGATATATAGGTTCCTGTGACTATGGGACCATTTCAAGACTGATTGTTAATGTGTGACAGTAGGGTTAACAATGTGTAGACATGTGACTGTGTGACTGGTTGTGGGGCTGGGAAGGGTCACACTTAAGATGGGAATGGTGGCCCCCAAATGTAAGCTAATCTTCTGAGAAGTGAGGCAAGTGACTCCCCCAGTGAGGGGCTGGGGGCGTGGCTCAGTGGGCCCTGCCTAGAATATCCAGTGAGGGGGCTGGGGGCGTGGCTCAGTGGTAGAGCCCCTGCCTAGAATCCCCCAGTGAGGGGCTGGGAGCGCAGTTAGAGTGCTTGCCTACCATGCACAAGAACCAGGTTTTCACCGGGCAGTGTTGGCGCACGCCTTTAACCCCAGTACTCAGGAGGCAGAGGCAGGCGGATTTCTGAGTTCGAGGCCAGCCTGGTCTACAGAGTGAGTTCCAGGACAGCCAGGGCTATACAGAGAAACCCTGTCTCAAAAAACCAAAAAAAAAAAAAAAAAAAAAAGAACCAGTGTTTTCTTTTCTTTTTTTTCTTTTCTCTTTTCTTTTCTTAGATTCATTTATTTATTATTATATATAATAAGTACACTGTAGCTGTCTTTAAACACCACAGAAGAGGGCATCAGATCTCACCATGTGGTTGCTGGGATTTGAACTCAGGACTGTCAGAAGAGCAGTCAGTGTTCTTAACCGCTGAGCCATCTCTCCAGCCCCCGAAACCAGGGTTTCATTCCAGCATCAAAACAGGATGATGAGTTCAAAGCTAGCTTGGAACAAATGAAGACATTAGCTGACAAGGTAGTTCAGTGGTTAAAGGTGCCCACCATCAAGTCTGAAGACCTAAATTCCATCCCTGGAATCTCTGTAGGATGTCTGTGGTTTGTGAGTGTAGACAGAACAATGGTATGGTTGTCTGCCCATACAAAACTGGGTGTGACAATGAGAGAGTGTACATCTTGGTGTTCCCTGAGGAGTTTATGCTGTTACACAAGGGACAGTGTTTTCGGATGTGGCTGCTCAACACAGTGTGTGTGTGTGTGTGTGTGTGTGTGTGTGTGTGTGTGTGTATGTTTCAGCTTGGGTTGTGAGAGGACTGAATGGGTGTGCGCATCACCACACAGTCAGGCACATTTATGTCCTGGACACTCATTGCTTGAGGCCCTGCTCCGGATGTCCAGTCCTCCTGAGGGACCCAGACCAGTTGCGGCTATTGAGTGATTGATAGTTGCTGCCAAATGTGGAGCCAGATGTGGTCACTGCATGTGCCTGTGCAATTGAAATCTGAATCTCAGCACTTGAAAAGCTGAGGCAGGAGGATCCAAGGTTGGAGATCACTTTGGTTATATAATGAGACTCTGTTTTGTTAAAACGCACACACACACACAAAACAAAACCACAAACGAAATAGGACTGGAGAAATGGCAGTTAAGAACACTTCAGGAGGACCTAGAATTCAGTTCTCAGCACCCATGGGGAGACTCAGAACGATGGGTAACTCCAGTTCTAAGAGATCCAGTGCCCTCTACTGGCCTCCTCAGGTACTGCATGAGTATGGTACACATACCTCCATGCATGCAAAAAACCACTCATGCACATAAAATTAAAACAAAAAAGACAAATCAGGGATTGGAGCAATGGTTCACTTGGTAAAGTGCTTGTTATATATGTAGCAAGATAAATTAAGTTGGCTAGTGTATGCCTGTAATCCCAGTGCCAGAGAGTCGGAGGCAGGCAGATCTCTGCATTCAAGGGCAGCCAGGTTTATATAGGGAGTTCAAGGACAGCCAGGGCTACACAGAGAAATCTTGTCTTAAAAGACCAAATCAAAGGAAGTAGACAACACTCAAGAATCACATCAGAGGTTGTCCTCTGGTCCTTCATGCATACACATGTACACACACACACACACACACACACACACATACACCAAACAATGACAACAGAAAGGCAGTGGTATTAAGATTATAGGTTGTGTTTACATGTATGTGAAGTGTCCACATCCTAGGGCACACAGCCCTGCAAGTGATTGGGAAGCTGTGGGTGAAAGACTGGCTCTCTCAGCATAGTGCTAGTTGTAGAGCTATGAATGAACTTGTTACTCACGGAGTCTCACACCGTGAGTCTCTGCTGCTCTCCTGCTCAGCATTTAGGATCCTGTGTGAGGGCGCGTGAGAGGCTGTGTAAGTGGCTGGCTGGCATAGTGTGTTCTGTGGCCTGGGGGAGGGGGGAACCATAACTGTGTGGCTGCTCCCTCTACGTGACACGGCGGCTGTGATAAACGTGCCTGCTCCAAGGTTCCCACTCTTCCCCAGAGCTCCCCCTCCTGTTCTCTGGTCCGCCCTGGCCCCGCCCCCTCCCAACACCCCAGGCTGCCAGCGCCTGTCACCTCTTCCAGAGCTCTCTGGCAGGCGAGGCAGGGCAGCTGTGTCAGTGGAAATTGCGAACAGGACTCGGTACAGGTAAGGGGTCTCCATCAAGCCCTTGCCCTGGGCCCATCTCTCCCTTGACTGTCTCCCTATCTCAATCTTTGTCTCTTTCTGCCTCTCTGCCCTGTCGTCTCTTCTCTTTTAATCTCTAAATGGGCTTATTTCTACTCTTCTCTGTCTCTCCCCTATTCACCTCCTCTGTCTCTGAGCCACATTTTTGTCTTTATCTCCTTTTTTGCCCTTTAGGATATCTCGCTTGTGTCTCTTTGTCCCCAAGTCTTTCTGTTCTTGTCCCTTATAACTGAGTCCGTGATGTTTGTTTGTTTGTTTGTTTGGGTTTTTGTTTTGTTTTGGGGTTTTTGTTTGTTTGTTTTGTATTTTTTCTTTTCTGTAGCTCTGAGATTCCCTCTTGAAACCCTGCATTCACATTGTCTGGGCGGGGGTGATAGTTGGGGTTAGAAGGATTTTCAGAGCATCTAACGTCCAAAAGTCAGAAACCCAGGGTCTAATATCTCTCTGGTCCCTAAATATGTAGATGCTGGGAGAGCCCTGTCCCTCTGACTTCTTGAAGCCAGGGAAGTTTTAGAAGATTGGGCTTTTATCTTCTAAATAAATTGATTCGAACTCAAATGATCGGTTCAAATTCCCTTCAAGGCTTGACTGATGGTTTCTAGTCTCTCCTCTCTAAGGAGGTCTCAGGTTCTCAAGATTCCCTCCGGTCTAGTCTCTCGGTGACACTGACGCTTCTGCCCATCACAGCTCTAGGGCAACAGGCCCCTCAGCAAACACCCCTCCCTTCTACCTTGGCTTGCCTCAGCAACACTTCGGAGGGCCTGGGAATCGCTTAGCTGATCCCAGCCTCACTTATCTACTGGAGGCCGCGCCTAGTCCTGCTCCGCCCCGAATCCTCACGTGCGGAAATGGGGGGCGTGGCCTCAGAGCCATGTGCTTCTGGCAGGTGAGCTCTGACTTTGGCTGAAGCCCAAGAGTTGGTTCTGCCCTGAGATCCTCCAGCCCAACTGCCTCCGAGTGGCCAGAGTCTCCATCACTTTTCAAGGATGCCCCTGCGGCTGCTGCTTCTGCTGCTGTGGTTGTGGGGACTCCAGAGAGCGGAGGTGAGGACCTCTAGAGATATAGGAGCTCTGGAGTGGTTTTAAGCCTTTCCCTACATAAGGGAGAGTTTTAAGGCTGCTCGCCCCCCTCCCTGTATAAACTGGTAGTTTCTCTTCACACTTTTTCCCTCACAAGTCCTCCAGGTGGGGACAAGCTACCCCTTCCTTTGGGCGATTTTCTAGGCACCCCAATTCCATCTAAGAGGTTTCTGAGCCACCCAGAACTCCTGTGTAAAAAACTGGACAGTTCCTCCATATCTCTAAGGGTTCTACTGGCCTTTTCCAGCTGAGGTTGCTGCCTGGGAGGAAGTTACCCTGCGGGGGTCCTCCCTTCTTTCTTCTCTTAGACAGACTCTGAGGGGCAGACCACGGGGGAGCTGTACCAGCGCTGGGAGCGCTACGGCCAGGAGTGCCAAAAGACCTTGGAGACCACAGAACCTCCCTCAGGTGTGACCGGAGGGCTTGGGAGATGTGGGTGGGATTTGGCTTCGGTAGGCTGTGAGGACCAGGTTTGGATTCTGAAGACAGAAGAATCCTGGAAGGTAGTAGAGGAGGTAGGAGGAACTCTGGGCGGGACCTGACCTGCAACGGGCGGGTTTGGGGAGGTGGAGCTTGATAATTGAACTTTCTAGAGAATAATAAGGATTTGGGATTTACTTGGTGGAAGGAGCCTGCAGTGGGGCTAGGACGATGAATGGGTGGGATCTTGAGGTTTGGTGGGAGGAGCTTGTGGCCAGTAAGGAGCTAGTGCAACTTGGAGGTGTAGAAGAATGAAAAGCCAGACCGCCCTTCTCCTTCAGCCTTAGGCTCTGTTTCCCTCTCCCTTAGGCCTGGCCTGTAACGGTACCTTCGATATGTATGCCTGCTGGAACTACACGGCCGTCAACACCACTGCCCGGGTGTCTTGCCCCTGGTATCTGCCCTGGTACCGTCAGGGTGAGGCGCTCCCCGCACTCCTCATCCTGGACTCCACCCTCACCTAGCCCCTCCTGCTCCTATCTGTCAGCTGACCCTGTCTGTCGGTGTCCCCCAATGCCTGTGTCCCCTGGGCTCTGTCACATGATTTACTTATCCTTGTCTTTATTTATTGCGTGTATGTGCGGATGAATGAGCTATGGCAGGGGTGTGGCGATCAGAGGTCAACTTACAGGAATCCTTTCACCACGTGGGTCTCGGGGATCAAAGGCGGGTCTCTTTGGCTTGGTTGCCAGTGTCTCTGCCTGTTGAGCCAACATGGGGGCCCAGACTGGCCTTGAGCTCATGGCAATCCTTTTGCTTCGGCCTCCCAAATGTTTACAACAGTTTACAGTGGTGAACACCCTCTCCCCCCACCCCATCCCTTATGCTCCCATAGTGACTGCAGGCTTCGTCTTCCGCCAGTGTGGCAGTGATGGCCAGTGGGGATCTTGGAGAGACCACACTCAGTGTGAGAATCCAGAGAAGAATGGGGCCTTTCAGGTGAGGGGGGTGAAGGATTCAGGCTAGGGTGTCTGGGGAGAGTTTCAAAAAAAGACCTCACGAGTTTCAGGCCCAACTGACACCCATTGTACAGGGAGTAGAACTCTGGGTTGTAGGTAATTAAAATCCAACTCAGGCAACGTGATGGTGGCTGCGGTGGCGGCGTACGTCTTAATCCCAGCACTCAGGAGGCAGAAGCAGGCAGATCTCTGAGCTTGAGGACAGCTTGGTCTACAGAGTGAGTTCTAGGAGAGCCAGGGCTGTACAACAAAACCCTGTCTCGAAAAAACAAAGCATATATATATATATATATATATATATATATATATATATATATATATATACCCACACAGCTTGGAGGTGAAGGGCACTTGAAGTACAAGTGGAGCTTCAAGGAGAAAACAGGCGCTTTGCAGCACTGGTTCAGAGAGAAGGAACATTTTTCCCAGAAGAGACCGGGGTGTGAGGGGAGGGGTGGTGGACAGCCCCGCCGCCCCTCCTCTGGACCAGCTGAAAGAGTCGTGTCTTCTCTTGCTTTCCTTGTCTCCCCCAGGACCAGAAGCTGATCCTGGAGCGCCTGCAGATCGTGTATACCATTGGCTACTCCTTGTCCCTGGCCACTCTGCTGCTAGCCCTGCTCATCTTAAGTTGGTTCAGGTGCGACCCGCCAGTTCTGCGCGGTGTGGTGGAGACTGGGCCTGGGTCTATACGCTAAAGATGGGAGATGGTGTGGCTCTAGGGGAAAGGATGGGGGGGGGGGGCTGTTTCAAAGGACGTTGGATGCCTGAGGACAGCTCTTGAGTGGTTCCCAGCCCTTTTTGTCTCTCACATTCCCCAGGCGACTGCACTGCACTCGGAATTACATTCACATGAACCTGTTCACGTCTTTCATGCTTCGGGCAGCAGCCATCCTCACCCGAGATCAGCTGCTGCCTCCACTGGGTCCCTACACTGGAGACCAGACCCCTACCCTATGGAACCAGGTACTCCATCGCCTTCTTCCTGGTGGGACCAAGAAGTTTTCCATCTATTTCCGTACCTTTCCTCAGCACTGCATAGTGAGAGCGTGGGGACAGAATGGGAGGAAGAAACCAAACTCAGAGGTCTGCCTGCCTCTGCCTCTCGAGTGCTGGGATTAAAGGCGTGCGCCACCACGCCTGGCTAACAGAGGACTTTATATAATAATTGTGTGTGAGAAGTGATGGTCTTGGGGTGAAGTTCATTAATAGAGTACCTGGTTCAGTACTGGGGAAATGAAAAGAAAGATTAAGCGGCCACCCGGGCTGAAGAGATGGCTCAGTGGTTAAGAGCACTGGCTGCTCTTACAGAGGACCCTGGATTGATTCCCAGCATGCCCACAGCAGCTCACCACCATCTGTAACTCCCATTCTAGGGGATCTGATGCTTTCCTCTGACTTGCATGTGATGCACAGACATGCAGGCAAAATGTCTCGACACATAAGATAGAGGGGAAAAAGGATGGCTCAGTATTTAGAGGCATTGGTTTACGAGCCTGACAATTTTTTTTTTTAATTTTTTGATTTATTTATTTATTATATGTAAATTCACTGTCGCTGTATTCAGACACTCCAGAAGAGGGCGCCAGATCTTGTTACGGATGGTTGTGAGCCACCATGTGGATGCTGGGATTTGAACTTATCACCTTTGGAAGAGCAGTCCGGTGCTCTTACCCGCTGAGCCATCTTACCAGCCCCCGAGCCTGACAATTTGCATTCAACCCCAGAACCCACATGGAGGCACACTCCTGAAAGGTCTCTGACCTTCACACACCGCTGGGAGTGTAGCTTGGCATTTACTTTATTAAATTTGTATTTCATGTGTGTGAGTATTTGCCTGTGTGTATGTATGTGTGTATGTATGTATGTATGTATGTATGTATGTATGTATGTAGTATTCCATGTCCATGCCTGGTGTCCTCAGAGGCCAGAAGGTGGTATCAGGTCCCCTGGAGCTGGAGTTACAGACAATTGTGAGCTGCAATGTGGGTGCTGGGAATTGAACTCAGGACCTCTGGAAGAGCAGCCAGTGCTCTTAACCTCTGAGCCATCTCTCTGGCCCAGTACATGCATTTAATCCTAGTACTGGAGAGGCAGACCTCTGAGTTTGAGGACAGCCAAGGGGCTACACAGAGAAACCCTGTCTTGAAAACGAACCTACAGCCCGGCAGTGGTGGCACATTCCTTTAATCCCAGCACTCAGAATTAAAGAGTGAGTGAGAGGTCTACAGAGTGAGTTCCAGGAAAGTCAGGGCTACACAGAGAAACCCTGTCTCAAACAAACAAACAAACAAACAAACAAAAGCCTATAAAATATAAAATATTTTTTAAAAAATGAGATAGTGTGGCAAAGGCTATGTAGTAGATTCTAAAGGTGCTTCACTGAGGTAACAGAATAGAAAATGCTAAGGTGGTTAAGGGTATCAGTGTGGGAGAGTCCTCAAGTGAAAGTGGGTAAGTTGAGATAAGATAAGCCATTTGCTGGAAACTCAGAGTAAGACAGTTGAGGGCAAGAGATGGAGCTGAGCCCTGTCTGCTCAGGAAGTCCCATAGTCCCAGTTAGGTGATAAGCTGAGCACAACTGATTCATTAAAACCTGCTTGGGCTGCAGAGCAAGTTCAAGAACAGCCTGGACAATTTATTGAGACCCTGACTCAAAGAGAAGAGAAATGGAATGTAACTCAGTGGTACAGTCCCTGCCTAGATTCCCCAGTGAGGGGTTGGGGGCGTGGCTCAGTGGTAGAGCCCTTGCCTAACAAGCAGGAAGTCCTGGGTTCAAGCCTTACTACCACATACACAAAGGAATACATACAAATAATAAAACAAAGAGACTACCCTTGTCTGATGGCTTCGTAGGCCCTAGCTGCCTGTCGCACGGCCCAGATCATGACCCAGTATTGTGTGGGAGCCAATTACACCTGGCTGCTGGTGGAGGGTGTGTATCTGCACCATCTGCTGGTGATCGTGGGACGGTCAGAAAAGGGCCACTACCGCTGCTACCTGCTTCTTGGCTGGGGTGAGCCCTGACTCTGTGACCCCCACCCCCACCCCTCCGCCCAGCCCAGCGCATCTTGGCTCCCCCCCACTACCCAGCCGATTCGCGTTTCCTCCTCTCCCACTCCCTTGCTGAAGAATTCCGCGGGTCTTGGGCCTGGAAGGGGCTCGTGTGCACACTGACAGCTGCGGCGGGGTGGGGGGCGGGGGTCGGGGTCTGCACAGGGGCCCCCGCGCTTTTCGTCATCCCCTGGGTGATCGTCAGGTACCTGTACGAGAACACACAGTGAGTTGCAGGGTCTGGGGGGCGGGGCCGGGTTGGGGGCGGGGCTACATGGGACAGGAGGCGGGGAAGGGTGGAAAGAGGTGGTGCGGAGAGGGTGGGCGGGGTATAAAGGAATAATGGGCTGGGAAAGGTGGAGTAGGAGATTTTCTGAAAAGCAGGATGGGATGGGTGTTAAATGAATGTAGGTGGGCTTTAAAGAGGATGGGCAGGCCCTGGTGAGGGGACGTGCCTGATTAGGGGTGACTGGAGGTTTGCCGGTGCATTTCGCGTCTCAGTTTTACCCTGCCTCCTCTAGGTGCTGGGAGCGCAACGAAGTCAAAGCCATTTGGTGGATCATTCGCACCCCCATCCTAATAACCATCTTGGTAGGGCCAGTCTCGCCTCCTCTAAGCTGTGCTCAGGGATTTCTCATTCTGGGGAAGAGGAGCGCCAACCCCCTGTCCCACCCCAGAACCTAATGGCTTCTGGCTCAGTATCTCTCTCTCCTCACAGATCAATTTCCTCATCTTCATCCGCATCCTTGGCATCCTTGTTTCAAAGCTGAGGACACGGCAGATGCGCTGCCCCGACTACCGACTAAGGTGAGGGTAGGCTGAGGACCCAATGTGGGAAGCAGATGGAGCCGGAATCAGGGGCGAGGACGTGCGGGCCAATGACATCGTCTCTTCCCAGGCTGGCTCGCTCCACGCTGACACTGGTGCCCCTGCTAGGTGTCCACGAGGTGGTGTTTGCGCCTGTGACGGAGGAACAGGTTGAAGGCTCCCTGCGCTTCGCCAAACTGGCCTTTGAAATCTTCCTAAGTTCCTTCCAGGTGCTCAGACTGGGTGCAGGGGCTCAGCCCTCCTACAATAGACCTTTCTCTCCATCGGTACACAGCGATATCATCATTCCCTGGAGTAGCCACTATTGACTAGAGTATACCCAGGGATTTCATTTCATTCATTCATCATGCATGCACAAGGCGAAAAATACCTAACTGAGGCTGTCCTGAGCTGTGGGCGTGGGGGTGGGAATGGAGTGGTGTGAATTCTGGTAGAGGACCACACAGTCTTTCCTAGCATTGCCTCTGTATGAGAAGGAAGGTCTGTGGGGTGGACTGAGCTGGGGCTTAGTTTCTGGTACTTGCCAGCTTCCTGGGTTTTCTTTACCCACAAGGTACAGATTTTTTCCTTTTAAATATTTATTTTATGTATATGAGTACACTGTAGCTATCTTCACACACACCAGAAGAGGGCATCAGATCCCATTACAGATGGTTGTGAGCCACCATGTGGTTGCTGGGAATTGAACTCAGGACCTCTGGAAGAGCAGTCACTGCTCTTAACTGCTGAGCCATCTCTCCAGCCCAAGGTGCAGACTTGAAGGATGTAGAAAGTTCCAAAATATGAGGCCAATGCTGATGTGCTTGCCTTCCCTCGTCTCTACCCTGCCAGACCCAACTGAGCCTCAGTCTTCTCTCTAAAGTGGGGATAGCACCGGTCTCCCCGGTGAGACTGTACATTCGTTGAAGGAAGCAAGAACAGATGGGGCCCATATGCACCTAGCAACAGCCAGGAGCCAAACGGTCGGCTCCTTATTCTGTGAGAGATGGAGGAAACACTATGTAAACAGCCAGTCACACAACTAGGGGAATGTCCCAGAATGAAGATCCCTGCGGCTAGAGGGTAGTGAGTGTGCTGGAGGGTGGTGAGGGTGCCTGCAACTCCAGAGCAAGTGGGGCAAGCGAGAGGCAAGAGCTGAACAACAGGGGCAGAAAAGCGAGAGAGGGACCAGGACCCCAAGCCCAACTTCAATTTTGTCTTTTTCCTCTCCTGGAAAGGGATATGTGTGATCTGAATTCGATATTAATGGGATTGTAGAAAATCCTAGGAACATTTTTTTTTTTCAAGACAGGGTTTCTCTGTATAGCCCTGGCTGTCCTGGAACTCACTCTGTAGACCAGACTGGCCTCGAACTCAGAAATCTGCCTGCCTCTGCCTCCCGAGTGCTGGGATTAAAGGCGTGCGCCACCACACCCGGCTCATAATATCTTAATAATAGCCCATGTTCATAATTGACTTCATGAATCAACTTAAGCCAGGTATTGGGGCTCATACCTGTAATCTGTCTCCAGCTTGCTAGGCATGTGCTCCAATACTGAGAAGACCTCAAGCTCCATAATTAATTAATTATTATTTTAAAAGATTTATTGGGGGCTGGTGAGATGGCTCAGCGGGTAAGAGCACCAGACTGCTCTTCCGAAGGTGATAAGTTCAAATCCCAGCAACCACATGGTGGCTCACAACCATCCGTAACGAGATCTGGCTCCCTCTTCTGGAGTGTCTGAGGACAGCTACAGTGTACTTACATAAAATAAAATAAATCTTTAAAAAAAAAAAAAGATTTATTGCTGGGTGTGGTGGCGCATGCCTTTAATCCCAGCTCTCGGGAGGCAGAGGCAGGCAGATTTCTGATTTCGAGGCCAGCCTGGTCTACAGAGTGAGTTCCAGGACAGCCAAGGCTACAGAGAAACCCTGTCTCGAAAAACAAAAAAACAAAACAAAAAAAGATTTATTTTTATTTATTTAAGTACACCGTCGTCTTCAGATACACCAGCAGAGGGCATCAGATCCCATTACATGGATGTGAGCCATTATGTGGTTGCTGAGAATTGAACTCAAGACCTCTGGAAGAGCAGCCAGTGCTCTTAACCCCTGAGGTACCTCTCCAGCCCTAATTATTATTAATATTATTATTAATTATTATTATTATTATTATTTGAGACAGGGTTTCTCTGTGTAACCTTGGCTATCCTGGAACTCACTTTGTAGACCAGGCTGGCCTCGAACTCAGAAATCCACCTGCCTCTGCCTCCCAAGTGCTGGGATTAAAGGCGTGCGCCACCACGCCCGGCTTCCTAATTATTATTTTTGAGATTGAGTCTCACCATGCAGTTCTGGATGGACATAGAAGTCTGTGTGGGCAAGGATATACTCCAACTCATAGAGAACTGTCTCCCTCTGCCACCACAGTGCTGGAATTAAAGGCATGGGCCACCACACACAGCTAAGCACTACATCTTTTTACACATTAATACTGCACTTCTTCCAACCACCGCCTTCATTTTTCTAGACGAGGAAAGGGAGGCACAGAGTGGTTAGACTGCTTGCCTCAAATGTGGAAAGCAGGGAATTGCTTTCTACACTCAGGACGTTCAACTTCCAGTGCCTGTTCTCGGCCTTTGGGGGACCGGGGAGCATTACAGAGAGCTGGGAGCCAGTGAGCAGGTGCCCTCAGTACCTAGGACCAGGCTGGTAACAGCCACAGTATTTTGGAGCTGGAAACAATGAGTCCACAGCAGCGATCTGATCTGGGTCTTCTTCTGGCAGGGTTTCCTGGTGAGCGTGCTCTACTGCTTCATCAACAAAGAGGTAGGAAAGGCTAGCCCGCCCGTGCCCCCTGGCGGCCACCCTGGGAACAGCGCCACCCTGAGCACCCGGCGTTGCAGGTGCAGTCTGAGATCCGCCAGGGTTGGCGCCACCGCCGCCTGCGTCTCAGCCTTCAAGAGCAGCGTTCACATCCGCACCAGGAACTCGCCCCCGGGGCTGTGCCTTTGAGTTCTGCGTGCCGAGATGCTGCCATTGTCAACGCCTTGCCCTCTGGGATGCTGCATGTGCCTGGAGATGAGGTCTTGGAAAGTTACTGCTAGGTAAAGGGAACCCCGTGTCTGTAGTTAGCATGTATTCAGAGCCTACTGTGTGCCAGCCCCAGAGTGGAGGAATGCTGGGGAAATGGAGGAGAAGGAACCGGAAGACAAGGTCCCCACGTGTATATATTTGTTGAGAAATCGTTTAAGAAAAGAATTGAGGTGTCTAGGACAATCGACTGGAAGGCCATTTGTATAGACATGATGCTTAGGTCATGGGTCAGGTTGGAAAGAAGTGGAGACATCTTGAAGAGCTGGAGGACAAGATTGCTGGCAGATGGAACAGCATTCGCAAAGGTCCTGGGAACAGGAAGAATGGAGAAAGGCGTCGGTGACTCCACTGGAAAAAGCCAGGGCCTCCAGATGGGAAGAAGTGGGCAGGGGTGCAGAAACTGGAATTTCATCCCAGGCTCACGGAAGATTTTATTATTTTTACTTTATGTGTATGATTGTTTTGCCTGTGCGTACGGATGTACACCACATGCACGCAAGCGCTTGCATATGCCTGAAGGGCAGAAGATCCCTGAGACTGGATGGCTGGCAGCCTCCATGTAGGTTAACAGAACTCCATCTCTCCAGCCCCTCACCCCCTGCTCCTCCCCCACCCCCCCATTCTTAGCAGCAGTGTCTCCTGGGCTGTTTTCCATGGTCTCTGTTCGTTATTAGGGGCAGTGAGTTGGGAGCCCAGTGAAAGGAATGTAGGTGGCTGGACCAGAATGGAGGCCACAGGGAGGTGTGAAGGATTTGTTGAAGGATCCCAGGATCAAAGGAGACTGCCATGACCAGAGAGAGCGATCCAAAGGCTCTGGGGTGGGAGGCTCTTTGCCTGTGCTAGGCTGTGGGAGGAGCTGAGCAGCAGGGCAGGGAGCTATAAGAGGTGAGAGCTGGCAGCCAAGCAAGAGCCTGGTTGGGGTCAGTGAGGTAGCCAGATCCTTCCACCTCCCAGAGAGGCACACACACACACACACCCCTCCTTTATTAGTACCAGTTGCTGTATTTTCCCCCAAGGTTCCCAGAAAGATGTGTTTCATAGCTGACTCACACTCCACGCTTCAAGGCTTTAGCTTCTGGCAGAGTGAAGACCGTAGTAAATCTGGCTTCTTTATGGGGTGGGAGGAGGCCAGGCTAGAAAGGGAGATGACTAAGGTGTGTGTGAGGTCGTCCCCTGTAGATGAGTGAGGCTCAACTGGAGCCATATGTTGGCACAAAACCCCCACGAACACCACACTGCTACTGTACCCTGCCCTGAGACAATCTCTAGTGAAAACTAAGACTTATGTACAATTAAAGTCGTGCGTGTGAACATGCTGCTTCTCTGGAAGGCAACACAGAAATATCAGACCCAGGCAGGGGCGGCACTGTAACCCCAGCATCTGGGAGGCTTAGCTGAAGGTCATTCACCCTGAAAGAACGCAGGTTGGCTATCTGAACCATGGAGACCGTCTCAAACAGCAAAAGCAGCGGGAATCAGCCTAGTTCAATTCTCAATTGGACTACTGTATTAGCTGTCACTAAACTCTGTCTGAGGACCTCTACTTTTTTATCTCTGGAAAGAATTATCTGAAAGTAATCAAAGGCAGAGGCTGAACTGTTGCATGTTCAAAACCAACCTTATTCACTTGCCTAGTTCCCGACTAGTTAGAGCTATCCTTTTCCCCAAAATAAGTTGTTCAGGAAGTGGTGATGTACACCTGTAATCCCATCATCCAAGAAGCTGAGGCAGGAGTGTTGCTCCAATCTGAGGCCAACCTAGGCTACATAACAAGACCCTGTCAAAACAGAAAGGGCCAGGAGAGATGGCTCAGTGGGCAAAGTGCTGGCCACCAGTCTTGGGACCAGAGCTCTGGCCCATAGTGCCCACATAGGGGGAAGAGTGAGGAAGATTTCCCATGTGACTCTGGGTCTCCATACATACAAGTGTGCACATGTACCCATTCACATGTGAACAGGCATACACATATGCACACATACACACTACACCTGTGACATGCAATTAAGAAAAAAAAAACAAAGCTAGATAAAAGCACCATTTGGACAGCCAGATGTCCAGGACTGTAACCCTGACATTCAGAGAGGCAAGCAATTTCTACATGTGGTGAGGAGTGTTCAGGGTTACGGGGCAGGAACTGCAGCTTTGAGCCTGTAACCTGAAGACTCTATCCATCCCTGCTCCTGGGTGATATAAGTGGGCTTCAGGGCAGCTCACTGGACTGACATTGCCCACTAGCTTGGCTGCACAGCTTACAATTTTACTTTTTTTTTTTGTTTGTTTGTTTTTTTGAGACAGTTTCTTTGTATAACCCTGGCTGGCCTCAAACTCAGAAATCCGCCTGCCTCTGCCTCCCGAGTGCTGGGATTAAAGGCGTGTGCCACTTCGCCCGGCTTCAATTTTACTTTTTATTATTTAGGTCACCACACAGAGTGGCCGGCTATCTTCCTCCATGGCAGTCACCCACTTCCCTGGCAAGAGACCAACTTCCTTTCTTTTCCTTCCCAGAATGCAGAGGGAGGGTTGCAGCTTTTGTGGGCTGGGAGGCTGATCCTAGGTTCTGAGTGCAAACTGACGGAGCTAAGTGGGGAGCAGAGCTGCCTCCCTGCCTGGCCCTGCTTCTCCTTAGCACTAGAGAGCCTTGAGGAGCAGGGGAGGGCAGGTGCCCGACTTCACTGGCTTGGTATCATGGGTGCCCATCAAGAAGAGGAGATGGGAGAGGGTGCCCAGACTAGTTCCTTTCTGAATGTATTTTCTTTTTTTTTTTTTTTTTTTTTTTTATTTTTTTGAGACAGGGTTTCTCTGTATAGCCCTGGCTGTCCTGGAACTCACTTTGTAGACCAGGCTGGCCTCGAACTCAGAAATCTGCCTGCTTCTGCCTCCCGAGTGCTAGGATTAAAGGCGTGCACCACCACGCCCAGCTCTGAATGTACTTTCAATGGAGTCTTTTCTTTCAATTAGCAATAATCGCGCCTCGGATAAACCTCATTAGCTACGATACTGCCACTGCGCAAAGCTAATGGAGTCTTTTCTATTTGAGATGATCTCACTATGCCTGGCTCACCAGGAATTTACCATGTAGACCCAGGCTAGCCTTGAACTTGCAGCAATCCTGCCTCAACCGCTTAAGCTGTAGGGATCACAATTACACTCATGTCTGCTTTCATTTTACTTGTTTTTGAGACAGGGTTTCTCTGTGTGACTCTGGCTGTCCTGGAGCTCACTCTGTAGACCAGGCTGGCCTCACAAAGACTTCCCTGCCTCCCAAGTGCTTGGATCAAATGCGCGCACCACTATGCCTGGCATATAGCTCTAATTTTATTTTGTTTTTGTAGACAGGGTTTCTCTGTGTAGCTCTGGCTGTTCTGGAAATCACTCTGTAAACCAGGCTGGCCTCGAACTCAGATATCTCTCTGCCTCCCCAGTACTGGGATTAAAGGCGTGTGCCACCACGCCTGGTACTTCTAATTTTATTTTTTTGGTTTTTTGAGACAGGGTTTCTCTGTGTAGCTCTAGCTGTGGAGTTCAGAAATCTGCCTACCTCTGCCTCCTAAATGCTGGGATTAAAGGCATATACCACCCTAGTCTGGCCTGTTTTTTTTTGGATCTAATTTTAATCTATGTATATTTGTGTGCAGGTACCCAAGGAAGCTAGAATGTTGGATCCCTCTGGTTCTGTAGTCACAGGTGGCTTTGAGTTGCCAGATATAGGTGCTAGGCATTAAACTTGGTAGCCACTGAGCCACTTCACCAGCCCTGGCTGCCTATCTGGATATAGCTTCATTATTTCTTACATGGGTGACTTTGGGACATGTCAATGCTTTTCCTGAATCTCAGTGGTTTCAACTGAATGAGCTGGATAGCTGTGGTGATATAGGCCTGTTATCCTAGTTGCTTGGAAGATTATGGCAGGGGGATTACAAGCTCAAGGCCATCCTGGGAAACTTTCTAAGAAGTTCCCTGTCTTAATGGAAGAACTGGGGAGATGGTTCAGTGGTTAGGAGCTTTTTTTTTTTTTTTGGTTTGGTTTTTCACGACAGGGTTTCTCTGTGTTCCCCTGGCTGTCCTGGAACTCACTCTGTAGACCAGGCTGGCCTCGAACTCAGAAATCCGCCTGCCTCTGCCTCCCGAGTGCTGGGATTAAAGGCATGTGCCACCACGCCTGGCTGGTTAGGAACATTTGCAATATAAGCATGAGACCCTCAATTAGAATCTGTAGCATAGGGTGGAGACAGAATTGCTGGAGTTTGCGGTACCAGCCTAGTCCTGTTCAATGAGCACTCTGTCTCAAGGGAATCAAGGGCAGTGTCAGATGATACCTAATATTGTACCTGGGCACATATATGTGACTGGAGGGCTGGGGTTGTAGCTCATGAGGGAGAGCTTGCTAAGCATGAGACCCTAGGTTCAATCTTCAGGACCACAAAAGAACAAAAGAGAGAGCTCTAAAGTCCACACCAAGCTGTTCTTTCTGGCAGCACCTCAGGGAACACATGCACTGCAGTTTTCTTGGCTGCAGGCTTTGAAGCTCTGTATAGGGACACAGAGGGTAACACTAGCTGTGACTTCTACAGTTCAGGAGGACAGTTAGGCTGAATGGTGGTGGCCCATGCCTTTAATCCCAGCACTCATGAGGCAGAAGCAGGGGGAATCTCTGAGTTTGAGGACAGCCTGGTGTACAAAATGAGTTCCAGGACTGCCAGGACTATAGAGAGAAACCCTGTCTTGAAAAGAAAAGCCGGGCAGTGGTGGCGCACGCCTTTAATCCCAGCACTTGGGAGGCAGAGCCAGGCGGATTTCTGAGTTCGAGGCCAGCCTGGTCTACAGAGTGAGTTCCAGGACAGCCAGGGCTACCACAGAGAAACCTTGTCTCGAAAAACCAAAAAAAAAAAAAAAAAAAAAAAAAAAAAAAAAAAAAAAAAAAAAAAAAAAAAAAAAAAAAAAAAAAAAAAAAAAAAAAAAAAAAAAAAAAAAAAAAAAAGAAAAGAAAAGAAAAGAAAAGAAAAGAAAAGAAAAGAAAAGAAAGAAAAGGATAGCTAAAGGGCCGGAGAGATGGCTTAACAGTTAAGAGCAATTGTTGCTCTTGTAGAGGACCCAGGTTTTGTTCCCAGCACCCACATGGCTGCTCACCACCACATGTAACTACCTCTAGGGGCATCCAACCCTCCTTTCCTGGCTCCTATCGGTACCAAGAGCAGACACATCCAGGCAAAACATCCACACGTTTTATATATATTTAAAGAGGGCAGATACTCCTGACCTCCAGCCCATGATCTCCTAAATTTTGTGTTTGGAATTAGCTGGGAGGGTACAGACAGACATACCAGATGGACAGAGCTGTGGAGGACAGAAGGCCCCGTGTCCAGTCCAGAACAAAGCTGGGTCCTTCCACAATCCTCTTAAATAGGCCTCCCTTTCCTGCTTGCACACTGTCAGAGAATCCCTCTGCCCACAATACACAAAAGTCCAATTAAGGTCCTTTCTGTCTAAACTGTCTCCTTTGCAGACAGGCCCTGTCCTAGTGCTTAGCCCAACACACTCTTTAAGACCCAAGGGCAGAGAAGACCACTGGAAAACATAAAAAACAAAAAGCACAGGGTTTTATTTCTTGCCCACTGGTCAGGGGTCTGCAGGCCTTCGCAGGGCAGGGAGCAGGCTCTCAAGGGGCTAAGGCGTCCACTCTACTTGCCGGCGATGAGTGGGTTCCGCAGCACCACGATGACCGAGTCCCCGCGGAGAAACATCTTGGAGATGTAGCGGTCCTTGTTGACAGGCTTGGACTTCTTCTTGCCCTTGCCGCTCTTGGGGACCTCAGTCCACATCTCCTTCACATTTTCCAGCACCATGTTGCAGTGCCTGATGGGGTAGGGGGTGGGGAAAAAAGCTGGAGTAAAGGGGGCATTCTGAGTGCCCACCTTTGCCTGGCACTGTGTGAACTCTCCAGCAGCAGGCATAAGGAAAGCTCAGGCTCCACAGTGGGGATGGGCAGGCTGCAAGGTGTGATCTCAGCCCATCCCCCCTACCTTTTTTTTTTTGGTTTTTCGAGACAGGGTTTCTCTGTATAGCCCTGGCTGTCCTGGAACTCATTTTGTACACCAGGCTGGCCTCGAACTCAGAAATCTGCCTGCCTCTACCTCTCTATTGCTGGGATTAAAATATGTGTGCCACCACCGCCCGGCCTCAGCCCATTCTTAACTGTCCCTTCTGTGTCTCAGCTTCCCCCTTCATGAAATGGAGACAGCCTATTTCACAGGGCTGGTGTGAGGATTGGATGAACTAAGCACTTAGGACCCCAGCAGAGTAAAGCCCACCAAAATGGTCCTGGCCCTGGCGTTAACTCTGAGAGAAGCAAGAGAAGCACTTGCTCCCTCTAAACCAGAGGGTGTTAGTGTGCTGGGGTTAGACACGGTTCCCAACATGTGCACTCCAGTGCTGCACAGCCCTGTCCCCAGCGGCCGGTGGCCATGTGTTCACACTTGGATCAGTTCATTCCACAAATGCTTGCTTGAGGACAGTGAATAAGAGTGAAGTACAGTGCCAGATATGTATGACTACGTCACAAGGCAACTCCCATGCTAACTAAAACAGTAAGGCAGGACGGTATGCTTCACGCAACCCTGTAATCCCAGTGCTTGGGAGATGGGAGCAGGAGGATCAGAAGTATAAGGTCAGCCCCTGCCATATCTATAGCCAGTTGGAGCTACATAGTAAAGACCCTGTCATAAAACAAACTACAAAGCAATAGAAGTTATTTGACATTGATGTCTGGTCTACAGATGAACAACTCAAATATCTGCCAGAGGATCTGATAACTTCTGAAGGTACTAGACATGTCCATAGCACACAGACTCACAAGCAGACAAAACACATTTAAAAAAAAATGGCTAAGCACCATCACTTTCTACGGTTTTTTTTTTTTTTTTTTTTTTTGGTTTTTCGAGACAGGGTTTCTCTGTGTAGCTCTGGCTGTCCTGGAACTTTGTAGACCAGGCTGGCCTCTCAGAAATCCGCCTGCCTCTGCCTCCTGAGTGCTGGGATTAAAGGCGTGCGCCACCACGCCCGGCTTACTTTCTACATTTTTGAGCTGGGTCTTGCCACACGACGTTCATGGTGATTTCCCCTGAGTACTGAGATTAAAGGTGCTTTGTCACTGTGTATGCCCACCTTATTATGACAATTCCTTCAGGCCCCTCAGACCTAGACCCAGCCCTCTCCAAGATGGCGCTCACCTGTCAAAGGCCTTCACGCGGCCCAGCAGCTTCTTGTTGTTGCGACAGTTAATGAGCACTTGCGTGTTGTTCTTGACTGACTGTGTGAGCACTGAGAGGGGACCTGTGTTGAATTCTTCCTCCTCCCGCTTCTGCAGCTCCTCTGGGGTCATCTCACTCTTGGGTTTATTGAGGAGACTCCTGGATAGAGAACCCAGGGATGAGATGGGTTCAAGTTGGAAATGTAAGTGATCAAGGCCACACTGTCCAGCGTCTCCCCAGCCTGCCCCTCAGACACCCTTTCTGGTGCAGTCTTTTCTGGAGGCAGGGGAGACATTTCCAGTTCATCCACCAAACCTCTTCCACCCACTGCTGATCTTGAATTCTCAATTCTCCTGACTCCACTGACTAAGGTCGGAGATTAGAGGGGCTCACCATCATGCCTGACACTTGATTCTTCTTTTAAACCTTACTCTATCCTCATACCTTGTCATCTGCCCCCATGATACACCCAAAACCCGGTCCGGCCCTTTCTACCTGCAACCTCTCTCCATGGTCCTCCGCCCCACCCCACATCTGGCTGCCCCAGAGTGCAGACTTGCCCTGCCTCCTAGGTATTGGGAGTAAGGCATGTGCCACTGTGTCTAGTTTGTGTGTAGCTAAGGAGCAAACCCAGTACCCTCAGTAGGTAAGTACTCTGTCCACCAAGCTAAATCTCCATCCCAAGTACTGGGCTTTCAATGCGTCCTACTGTGCTACCTACTGGCATTACATCTTTCTTGCTCAGTTCTCCCTCCACACCTGATTATCTAAGGCATACTGTATGTATCTGTTTATTACTCTATGGCTTTCCTACTCCACTCTTTTTTTTGTTTGTTTGTTTTTCGAGACAGGGTTTCTCTGTATAGCCGCAGCTGTCCTGGAACTCACTCTGTAGACCAGGCTGGCCTCGAACTCAGAAATCCGCCTGCCTCTGCCTCCCAAGTGCTGGGATTAAAGGCATGCGCCACCATGCCTCCTACTCCACTCTTTACAAGCACCAGGGAGATCCCCTCCCACCCCCCCTTTGGTGGCAAGGACCTTTTATTTATTATGTGTCTCACTTGCAAGCAATCTACATAATATATGCTCAATGAATAAACGCGCCAAACCACTGTAGTAGCCTACTATTCTGACAGTCTCTAGTTAGGTTCAAAAGTTCTAATTTATCCTGGTTACGTCCCATACTTTTCACTATTTCTAACAGTTCTTCCTTCCCCACCAAACTCTTTATCCACTTCCATTTAAAATTACTATTACTTTTGGAAGCGGTCTCGCTATGAAGCTGGCCAAGGCCAACTAGCGATACTCCTGCCTCAGCCTCGAGAGGCCTGGGATTCCAGGCATGTGTCATCAGACTCAACTTTCCCTTTATGGTTCATTTCCACAAGACGCAGGACCTCGGAGAGCCTTACGCCCGTTATAGAATAAAGCAGTCCCCTCTCCGGAACTCAAGATCCGAGCGAGGCCCCAAGCCCGTTCTCAAATGTCCCAGAAGAAAAAACATTACTTTTGCCCGAGGAACTCTACCCCCAGCTATGAGCACCCCATTTCGACCGTTATTCAGCTAAAGTGTCCCCCTCCATCTCCTCGGCTCCGCCGAAGCCCAACCCGGCCTCACATGGTGAAGGTTTCGCTCGCAGATCACTCCCGCCTCCAAACGCGTTGCTCTAGTCTTTGGAGTTCAGGGAGAGAAGGGCGGGACTTCCGTCTCCTGCGGCTCACTTCCGTCGGCGCCTGCGCAAGCAAACACCAGCGGTTGTAGGCGTGGCCTGTTACCATAGCGACCTCTTAGGCTGCGCTCTCCTGTAGAAAATGCCGGCAGGGAGGATTTGAAGCTTCTGAGGATCACAATAGGGTATCTGCTCATGAGGAAAATAAAACGGGGTCTTACTAGAATTATTTTCCCGTCTAACCGTCCGGTTGGAAGATGGGAATCACAACCCCGTTTCCAAATACCCTCCGGCACTTTTCTTGAGGGCATGGCTTCAGGTAAACCAATCGGCTCCTTGTTTTAGGGATGGATGCCACCCCTTTTTTCCTTGGACCACAGTATCTTGATCGACTTCCGTGAGGGGCGTGGCCCCACGCCGGGGAAGGTTTCACACATTCGGACACAGCTCATTGGTCCTCTTCCGTGGGGTCGGGCCTTAAGGTTTCTGCGCTCCCTGTTGGGTGGGGCGGCGCTTAGGAGAGCCAATCGCAATCGTCTGGGGGGAGGACGCAGTTACTCTGCTTTTTTATTGGGTTTTGTAACCTCAGAGAGGCGGATCTTGGCCTAAAACTCAAACCACCATACCGGGATTGGTTTCAGAGCAAAGCTGCCATGAGTCCCGGGAGCCGCGGGCGGCCCCGGCAGCGGCTGGAGGATCGCGGCCTCATGAAAACACCCTCACTTTCCAAGCGCCGTCTTCTGCCGCGAGTGCAGCTCCTGCCCCTGCTGCTGCTGGCGCTGGCTATGGGCTTGGCTTTCTATATCGTCTGGAATAGCTGGCACCCTGGGGTTGAGGAGATGTCACGGAGCCGGGATCTGCGGGTGAGCCCTGGCTGGAGCCCAGCCAGCGTCAATTCCCTCTTTCCCTTCGTATTGAGTCTCAGGTTAGCGTGGTCTTATCGTTTGGCCTTTGCCGCCTGTGCCATTTCTTTATCCATTACTTGAGCGCGTGCCCCTACCCAACAAAATAAGGCTTCGGGCTTGTTTTGTGATAGACCCCTCTGAAGATGACGAGTCCGCATAGCAACACTGGTAGATCTGAATTCTATGCCCAAGCTATCTATTTAGAAATCTCCATCACCCGTTTGCAAATTTCCTTGTTAGGACTGCGGTAGGCTGGACCAGATTTCCTTAGAAGATTTCTCCCAGTCTAGGAAATCTTTGATGCTGGAGATTGCATTACCAGGACGAGCCAGGACTCCTAGTGGGCAACGGCGCCCAGGATAAGGTGGGAATGGGGTTGTTTTCATTTTTCTTTTCCCCATCCCATTTCCCAACCAAGGTCCCGCTGATCGGAAGCCTTTCAGAAGCCAAGCTGAGACTGGTGGTAGGGCAGCTGGATCCGCAGCGTCTCTGGGGAACTTTCCTGCGTCCCTTATTGATTGTGCGACCCCCGGGTAGTTCTGGCAATCTCCAAGTGAGAAAGGTAAAGGGTTTTATTTTCAACCCTAACTTCCTTTCCCCAGTTTGTCAGGAAATGGAACTCAGGCACAGAAGATCCCAAAACAGCCAGGAGGCAGAAGGGATCTGATGGGGGTCGGGAGCAGGAGATGGGGAGTAGGCTGGTAGGGGAGTGGTGGTGGTGGCAGCAGCGGGTGACCCAAACTAGATTCTCTTGGTGGTACACAAATCCCAAACTATACGACCCCCACCAAAAGTTTACTCTATATTAGGCAGAAGCAGTACTCTCTGGTGAGGTCGGATCTAATATAATCTCCACTATACAGATGAGGAAACTGAAGTTTTTACATTTTGTCCAAATCCCACAGCTAATTAAAATTAAAATCCAAGAAGGTTAGCTTCAGAATTAGTGAGGTGGTGCCATTCAGATACTGTGTTTAGGATCCACCTTCATTGGACTAACTTCTTAACCTCTTTGGGACTTAGTTTCCTCATCTTCAAAATGAGGACATTCACTGACATCGTTGATTTCACAGGGATCCTAAAACAGGCTCGGTACATAGTGAGAATGTTGTTTGTTTGGTTGGTTTTGGTTTTTTTTGGAGACAGGGTTTCTCTGTGTAGCCCTGGCTGTCCTGGAACTCACTTTGTAGACCAGGCTGAACTCAGAAATCTGCCTGCCTCTGCCTCCCAAGTGCTGGGATTAAAGGCTTGGGCCACCACACCCGGCTGTGAGAACGTTTTAAGAGGAAGTCAGAGCATGGCCCCACTTGCCTAGAATCATGCACTGTGAGGATGGGGGTGTGGCTCAATGGTAGAAAGTTTGCTGGGTACTCACCAGTGGGGCACCGTGGTTGTGGCTGTATGAGCATCATGCGGGAAATCCTGGGACCGACCCTCAGCACCATGGAGAGAGACAGGAAGAGGGGAAGGGTGGATGTTAGTTGGAAAGCTGGCCTACTTGTGATTTTGTAAGAATCAACATGAGGGGAGAGAGGGAGAGAGAAGTGGGGAAAGAGAGGGGGGAGGGGGAGACAAAGAGAAACTCCCCCCCACACACACACCTGGGCGTGGTGGTCTGGGTCTATAACCCTATCATTCTGGAAGCACAAGCATGATCTGGAGTTCCAGCCTAGGCTACACAGCAAGTTGGAGGCTAGCCTGGACTACATAAATAAGCCATGGCAAGTTTTGTTGCTACCGAGAAGTATGGTGGTTCTACATCTGGCACCCAGCTGCCTCTCAGCAGAAGTCTATGTTGAGGGAACAACAGAAACCAAAGTGGGACTTTCTAGTCACTCAGACTGCTGTGCGTGGCTCCAGTCACAAGGCCCTTCTCCCCACCTCCTCCCCAGTCCCTGTCCACCTTCCTACCTCTCTCTTGCCACTAGTTCCTGGAAGCTACGTTGCAGTCCCTGTCGGCAGGCTGGCACGTGGAACTGGATCCATTCACGGCCTCAACCCCCTTGGGGCCACTGGACTTCGGGAACGTGGTGGCCACACTTGACCCAGGAGCTGCCCGTCACCTCACCCTCGCCTGCCATTATGACTCTAAGTTCTTCCCTCCGGGGTTGCCCCCCTTCGTGGGGGCCACAGATTCAGCTGTGCCCTGTGCCCTGCTTCTGGAGTTGGTCCAGGCCCTTGATGTCATGCTGAGCAGAGCCAAGCAGCAGGTGAGGAGAAGGGGCGGGTGGCCTGTCTCTGGCCCGCATCCTCAGTTCTGTCTGCTATGCTTTTCCTTTTTGATAGAGGATTTCACTAGTATGTAGCCCAAGCTAGCCTTGAACTCAGTCATTCTGCACCACCCTTCCAAGCTGTGACACGGCAGGTCTGGGCTACCAGACCTACTGTCATCCTTGCTTTCTTCAAGTCCCAGCTGTGTCTCATGTGGGCCGTACTAACATCAAGCTCAAGAATGCATTTGAAGTAGTGACCCTCTTGCTTCCATCTCCCAAGTGCTGGCATTACAGTTGTACATGTACCACCGCCTCTTATTTGTGCTGTTCTGGACACCGATCCCGGGGCTTCACGCATGCTCAGTAAGGCTTTGTCAGCTGTGCTACATCTGCAGACTCCCACAGGGATCAACATCCTAAATGACAGATCCTGCCCTCCCGTGTCTGGAGACTTCTTCCATGGACCCCCATCACATCCTAAGCCAGAATCCTGAGGATAGATCGGAGGTGCACTCCACTCTAGCCACACCCCTTTCAGTGTCCCTCCAATCCACAGGCTTCATTTCCACCTCATTAGCATTTGCTATTTGCCTTGTAAAGCTCACTTCTCACTATGGGCCATCTACCCCTCTCCGCCCCCCCACCTCCTGGCAGGCTTTCCCCACCTTATTGGCAAAGAAACCTTTCAGATCTCCCCACTCCAAGTAACTTTCGGGTCACTGCCCATTCCTATGGTGCCGATGACTTTTCTCTAATCTCAGAATGTTCCATGATAGGGACCTGGCTTCTCTTTCCTGTTATGTCTCCCTGAGTGAGAATAAAGTCCGACATTAGTAGAAATCTGTGGAATGAAAACACACATTTCATCAAGTCTCTCTCCTCCTCAGACCCTTTCTCTGGTTCCCCAGTGCTTCTGTTACAAACCAAGCCTGAAAACTGTGGATCTTCCTAACGCCTCTGCCTTCCTCTCACAACCCTCTGGCCCCAGCTCTGGTCCAGGCGGTGCCCTTGCCTGGGAATACTGTTCGCTCTTTGCTAGGTCAAGTCCCATCAATTCACTCTCAGTGCAAATGCTGCTGTCCAGTGAGCCAGTGGCCTCTGATGGCCAGATCAACATGCAGCCTCCTGGGTCCTCAGAAGCTGGTGATCTTGGAAGCATTTGCCCTAATTGTGTTTTGCTGTTTGTACAGTGGATCTGTCTGTTAATCTGTCTGTCTGTCCCAGCTAGACTTAAGTAATAATAACCAGGACTGACTCGTTTTCAGTTCTTACAGACCTGGATTCAAATGTGATCCTGTGAACAGAACTGTTGTTAACACCATTTATAGATGAAGAAATTGAGCCACAACCCTGGTGGCTAAGGCCTGTAATCCTAGCTCCTCCAGACATGGAGGCCTGAAGACCAGAGAAGTTCAAGGCCAGCCTGGGCTACAGAGTGAGCTCAAGGGTAGCTTGGGCATTGGATGAAACCCTGCATGTCTAGCATATGGGCATCCCTAGAGCATTCTCTAGCAGCTCAAAAACAGGAAAAAAAAACAAGACAAAACAACAATGGGCATTGTGCTGCCCACCTGTGACCCCAGGAGGGCTGGAGGTACAGTCCAGCTTGGGCTGTCCTAACTTTATCTCAAGACAAAGCAACAACAAAAAGGTGGCTACTCTGTCTAACAACCACCTGCAGCGTGGATTTGAACCCAGGCCTCTGGCTCAACCTGTGAATTCTGTCACCACACTGCAAGAATGAGGACACTTGGTTTGTCCCACCCCAGCTGTGCAAATAAATAGGCAAGGCACACGGGAGGGCTGATGCCAAGGGTTGGTGCTAATTTGGTGGCTTGCTCCTATAGGCAGTACCAGTGACCCTGCAGCTGCTCTTCTTGGATGGGGAGGAAGCGCTGAAGGAGTGGGGACCAAAGGACTCCCTCTATGGCTCCCGGCACCTAGCTCAGATCATGGAGTCTATACCGCACAGCCCTGGCCCCACCAGGATCCAGGCTATTGTAAGATTCATTCTTCCGGGCTCTGGAGCAGGAGGTGGGGGCAGGGGAAGGAGGGGTGGGTCAGTAGCACTGGACTCCTTCCTCCAGGAGCTCTTTGTCCTCCTCGACCTTCTGGGAGCATCCAGTCCGATCTTCTTCAGTCACTTCCCCCGCACAGCCCGCTGGTTCCAGCGACTGAGAAGCATCGGTAAGGAGGGCAGGCCAAGGCTGGGGTGGACAGGCACCTGACCCCTGTGTACTCCTCTAGCCTTCCCTCCCCATCCCTGGGCTAAGAAACTAGGATAGAAACAAGCTGAAGGTCAAGTGTAGTGATTCTGAGAATTCTTTTGTTTAGTTTTGATTTTTTTTAAAATTTGTGTGTGTAGTGTGTGTGTGTGTGTGTGTGTGTGTGTGTGTGTGTGTGTGTGTGTAGCCCCAGGCTGTCCTGGAACTCGCTCTATAGACCTGGCTGGCCTTAAACCCAGAGATCCACCTGCCTCTGCCTGCTAAGTGCTGGGATTAAAGGCGTGTGCTGCCACAGCTGGGCAACAGTAGAATTCTTATGTGAGACTGGCCTGATTTCAAATCCTGGGTCTGCCTGGACAAGACACTGGTCTCTCAAACGTCTATTTCTTCTATGGACAACAAGCATGGTGATGATGCTAAGGGGCTATCATAGGGTGAATGCTGTAACACCAACACTCAGGAAGCTGAGGCAGGTTCAAGGCTATCCTGGGCTACATAGTGAGTTTCAGGCTAGGCTAAGCTGCCTGGTGGTGTTCACCTATATCCCAGAACTTGGGAGGCTGAGGCAAGAGGACTGTGAATTCTAGGCAAGTCTGGGCTAGGAAGCAAGGTCTTATCTCAAATAACAGCCGATATTGGTGGTGCACACCTGTGACATAGCACTTAGGAGTTAGTTGTAGGACAGGAGGATTAAGGAGGGCTGTGGTCATCCTCAGTCACATATAGAGTATGAGGCTGGCTGTAGCACCTGAAGATCCTGTCTCTGAAAATGTTTAAATAAATGAATAGACTAGAAGAAGGACATTGGGGTCAGCGACATGGCTCAGTGGGTAAAGGTGCTTGCCTCAAAAACCTGGCAGCCTGTCAATTCCCCAGAACCCTTGTAAAGTTGGAGGGAGAAAACTGACTCCACTCCCCCAACCACACAAGTTCCAATAGGAAAAAGAAATAGAGGCATCCACCCCCACCTACACAGAGAAGGAGTACATGGGACCAGGGATAGGCAACGTGCAACAAAAAGAAACACATGGAGCTGGAGAGCTATCTCAGTGGGGAAGAGCACTGGCTGGCCTTTCAGAGGATGTGGGTTCGAATCCCAGCACCCATGTATAACTCCAGTTCTAGGAGACCTGATGTCCTCTCCTTTGGCCCCACAGGCACTTTATGCACATGGAGCACATATACATGCACTGGTATTGGGGTGGCATATCTGACTGCTGACTAATCTTGCTCTCTAATCCCACTCCTCGCCAGAGAAGCGCCTTCACCGTCTGAATCTACTGCAGTCTCACCCCCAGGAAGTGATGTACTTCCAACCCGGGGAGCCCCCCGGCCCTGTGGAAGATGACCACATCCCCTTCCTTCGCAGAGGTATTTGCTGGGGTCAGGGGTACAAGGAAGCCTTCTTCCCAAGGCTAGGGACTGCTGGCAAGTGACTCAGTCATGATCTCTTCATCTGTAAAGTGGGGAGTATGGAGGGCATCAAATATGCAAATATGGGTCAAGATTTGACTGGGAGCTGAGCCCAGTATACAGAAAGCACACAGTGCCGCCCCTTGCGAACCAGGCGAGCGCTGTTCCTTTTCCTCACTGCCTCCCTCAGTGAGTGCCTCTCCAGGTGGGCGAGGAACTAGCTGTCAGAGCTACTCTACTGGCCCTCAGGCCAGCTGCCTCTGTGAACACACAAGGAAGGAAGCTTTCCAAGAGCAGGATCCCAATGGAATACACACAACACAGCTCTAGTCTGGTGACTTTGGTTCAAATCTTGACTATTGTTTACTAGTGCTAGAACTCAGGCAAATCAGTAGGTCTGTTTCTCTGCTTCAATTTCCATAGCTATAAAATGGGAGTAAAAGACAACAATACTGGACAGGACTACAGTCTTAGCAGGAGAATTATATGCGCATATACATTTTGAGAGTATAGTTCAGAGGTAGAGCCTCTGCCTAGAATCCCACAGTGAGGGGCTGGGGGCGTGGCTCAGTGGTAGAGCCCTTGCCTAAATTATCTTAGTACCACCCAACCAACACCATCCCACTCCCTTCCCCACATCTGCTAAACCCTATCCCCCTGGCCAACAACAGAAAGCCATCTTAAAACCTGCAAAGAAAATGAGACCATCTTGGATAACTTACTATAGTGAGCCCCTGTTTCTAACCAAATAGTTAAGCATGATTAATTAAATAAGGGTAATGGCAGTAGATGCCTACCTGAGATGAACCTAGGGGCTGGAGATGTGGCTCCTTTGGTAAAGCTCTTGCTTCTTGTTCTTGTGCATGAAGCCTGGGCTGCATCCTCAGCAGTGAGTAGCCTGGGTTTGGTGGTACAGATCTGTAGTCCCAGCATTGGGGAGGTAGAGCCAAGTAGGTGAGATGGTCATGGTCACCGCAGCTCCATAGCAAGCGTCGGATATGTCCAGTGAGGAACAAGGGCCTCCTTCTCTGCCTCTACAGGTCCTTCAGTTTTGAGGTTCTTGGATTTGTTATGTAAACAATAGTTCTTATTTATTTATTTTTTAAAGACTGGGTTTCAGCCGGGCGTGGTGGCACATGCCTTTAATCCCAGCACTCGGGAGGCAGAGGCAGGCAGATTTCTGAGTTCAAGACCAGCCTGGTCTACAAAGTGAGTTCCAGGACAGCCAGGGCTATACAGAGAAACCCTGTCTTGAAAAAAATACCAAAAAAAAAAAAAAAAAAAAAAAAGACTGAGTTTCATTATGTAGTATGGACTGTTCTGGAACTCTCTTATGTAGACCAGGCTAGCCTCTTTAAACTCACCATGACCCACATGCTTTCCCTCCCGACTACTCAGATTAAAGGAAGGCATGCACCACCACCACCAAGCAATTAAAACATCTCAGGCTGGGCGGTGGTGGCGCACGCCTTTAATCCCAGCACTTGGGAGGCAGTGGCAGGCAGATTTCTGAGTTTGAGGCCAGCCTGGTCTACAAAGTGAGTTCCAGGACAACCAGGGCTACACAGAGAAACCCTGTCTCAAAAAAACAAAAAAACATTTCAGACTACTTTTATTTATTGTGAGCTTGTAGGTGCGTGGGTGTGCCAGTGGAGGTCAGAGGTCAGAGGTCAGCTCGTGGGAACCAGTTGTCTTCTTTTACAATGTACCAGATTGAACTCTGGTCAACAGGCTTGGTGGTAGCCGGCTGCATCACTAACTTTTCTTTCTTTCTTTCTTTCTTTCTTTCTTTCTTTCTTTCTTTCTTTCTTTCTTTCTTTCTTTCTTTCTTTCTTTCTTTCTTTAAGATTTATTTATTTATTTTGTGTATATGAGTACACTGTAGCTGTACAGATGGTTGTGAGCCTTCATGTGGTTGTTGGGAATGGAATTTTTAGGACCTCTGCTCGCTCTGGCCCAAAGATTTATTTATACATAAGTACACTGTATTGTAGCTGACTTCAGACACACCAGAAGAGGGCGTCAGATCTCATTGCGGGTGGTTGTGAGCCACCATGTGGTTGATGGAATTTGAACTCAGGACCTTGGAGAAGAGGAGTCAGTGCTCTTGTTGAGCCATCTCACCGGCCCCATCACTAAGTTTTCTTAAACAGCATGTACCTTCTTATATTTAAAATCTTTCCTCAGGGCTTGGGGATGTAACTCAGAGGTATCGAGTTTGCTTAGCATACCCAAGGTCTTGAGTTGAAAGGTCAGAAAGCACTAGTATCTTGCCTGTCTGTGGGTTGCATCTGGTGGATGAAATCTCCTGTCCCCTCAGGGGTCCCGGTGCTCCACCTCATTGCCACACCCTTCCCTGCTGTGTGGCACACACCTGCTGACACCGAGGCCAACCTCCACCCGCCCACTGTGCACAACCTGAGCCGCATCCTCGCTGTGTTCCTGGCCGAGTACCTGGGACTCTAGCCTGAAGCCTTGATACCTTGAAGGGATCTTACACTTAGCTGTGGACTGGACAGGGGCACCTTGAGCCAGTGCAGGGTGGCCAGGCTCACCTCAGATGTATGCTACAACCATGTTAAGCCACCATGTTTCAAGGCTGCAAGGAGCACTGAGGGCATGAGAGAGCCAAAGGAAATCAGGACTCCTTTGGCCTTTGTCCTGAAGTAAGTAACTGGAAGGTTCCAGGGACCAAATGATGTGTCACGGGCTGGTACTTGGACTAGCACCACCAACCAAATGAATCCTCTGTGGCTAATGTTTGATGTCAGTTCATTTGCTACCGTACTCCACATGGGCATGGGCTCATACCTTAGGACAGAGATGAAGCCTAGTTTGGTGGTCTACAGTCTGCTTGGATCAGGGGTGCCAACCTCGAGGGTTAAGGGGACTGAAGGCCACAGCTCCCATGAGAAGTGACATGAAATGAACTTCCTCAGTGCAAAGGTGAGCTCTTCCAGAGTAAGAGAATGAAATGGTTCTCAAAGTACCCCACAGTGGGACCTCTTTGCAGGAAGGTATTTCAAGTGAAGCTGCCCCCAGGATATGTTGGGAAATACTGCCTTTGGCAGGTTGAGAGTGGGAATGGACTAAATAGACGGAGATCCACCTGGACGAGTCAACAGGACAAGTCAACCGGAAGCTACCCTTTCCTTTTGTGTGTGCAACTCTAGTTAAAAGTGTTTCTTTTTTCTTTTTTCTTTTTTTTTTTTTTTGAGACTTTGTTTCTCTGTGTAGCCCTGCCTGTTTGGAAACTTGATCTATATACCAGGCTGGCCTCAAATTTAGAGATTCACCTTCCTCTGCCTCCAGACTGCTGGGATTAAAGGCATATGGTACCACTGCCTGGCTGGCCTGGAACTTTCTATGTAGATCTTGAACACAAGAGTTGTGACCCCACCTTCACTGGACCCCACCTTCACTGGAATTGAAAGGAAAAGCCACCACACCCAGCCCTACTGCTTTCTTTTTTAAATCATTTTATTTTATTTTCGAGACAGGGTTTCTCTGTATAGCCCTGGCTGTCCTGGAACTCACTTTGTAGACCAGGCTGGCCTTGAACTCAGAAATCTGCCTGCCTCTGCCTCCCGAGTGCTGGGATTAAAGGCGTGCGCCACCACGCCCGGCTTAATCATTTTATTTTTATTTCATGTGCAATTGTGTTTTGTGAGAGTGTCAGATCCTCTAGAACTGGAGTTAAAGCTACGAGTGTACTGCCATATATAGACACTGGGAATTGAACCTGGATCCTCTGGAAGAGTAGCCATTGCTCTTAACCACTGAGCCATCTCTCCAAATGAGGTATATATATCCCTGACTTCTCTGGAGTTATGGTGTCCAGGTTAGCCACAAGCTCAGAATCTTCCTACTCAGTCCTGAGTGCTGGGATAACAGGCTTATACCTTGCCATAGCCAGCCAGAGGTTCTCAAGCCCATTAAACAAACAAAAACAAACCAGGCTCCCTAGCTGGGCGGTGGTGGTGCATGCTTTTAATCCCAGCACTCAGGCAGTAGAGGCAGGTGGATCTCTGAGTTCCAGGCCAGTCTGGTCTACAGAGTAAGTTTCAGGACAGCCAGGGCCACACAGAAACCCTGTCTCAAAAAGCCAAAATAAAACCAAAAAACTAAAAACCAAAAATATTCCTTCCAACCAACCAAAAATAAAATGAAATAAAACAGGCTTCCAAGATCTACCCCAAACCTACTGCAGTACCAACAGGACATCGTCATCACCGTAGTGGGTCAAGAATGCACCTTCAATCTCAGTAACAGGGAGACAGAAGCAAGTAGATTTCAGGACAACCAGGAACAACAATGAATCCTGTCTTAATTAGACCACCCTATTAAGGCCAGTTTGGTGAATGCACAGTTGCTTAGAAAATATACTCCAGGAAAACCACAGGTGGTGGGAACCAGGATGAACTTGCTCAGTCACCTAGGACTTGCTTAGTATGTGCAAAACCATTTAAGATGCAGTGCTAAAGCCGGGCGTGGTGGCGCACACCTTTAATGCCAGTACTCAGGAGGCAGAGGCAGGCAGATTTCTGAGTTCAAGGCCAGCCTGGTCCACAAAATGAGTTCCAGGACAGCCAGGCTACACAGAGAAATCCTGTCTCGAAAAACCAAAAAAAAAAAAAAAAAAAAAAAAAAAAAAAAAAAAAAAAAAAAAAAAAAAAAAAAAAAAAAAAAAAAAAAAAAAAAAAAAAAAAAAAAAAAAAAAAAAAAAAAAAAAAAAAAAAACCAACCAACCAACCAAACAACAACAAAAAAAGATGCAGTGCTAATAATGAGGGTGTCCACTAGTTTCCTAGTCAACTTCAGCACAGTTCCTGGGAACCTGAGCCATAACTCACAGAACAGCCAGGAATGAAGACAGGTCAGTTCATCTTTGCTCATTAAGTTCAAGGCCTGCCTGGAATAGAATGAGTTCCAAACCTGCTTGGCAATTTAGTGAGACCCTATCTAAAAATGGGCTGAAAATGTAGCTCAATGCCTAGGATACCCCAGTGAGGGGTTGGGGGTGTGGCTCAGTGGTAGAGTGGTTGCCTAGCATGTGTGGCCCTGGGTTCCATTCTCAGTGCCACATACACACACAAATTCACCATCTGGTTATTTGTATATGGTGATAGGAAACAAATTTTTTGGGTCTGTGCAAAAGTTTCAGTAGATAGGAATGCTTGTCGCCTAAGCCTGATGATTTCAGTTTGATTCTTGAAACCTATTGTGGAAAGAGACCTACGCACATGTGCAGTCCCATGTGTGCACTTGTACTACTCATACATCACACATACATGCACAAAAGGATATGAACTCAGAGATCTGCCTGCCTCCACCTTCCAAATACTGGGATGAAAGTCATGGGCCACCACTGCCTGGCAAGAAGTTTATGTGTTAACCTACCCCCAGCATGTCTCATGTATATAAAAGTAGAGACTGTGGAAACAGTTCAGTCAGTGGAGTGGCTGCATGCAAGCATGAAGATCTGAAATCCAAACCCCAGCCTCCACATAAGCTGAGCCTGACAGTGCACCTCTGAGTTGTGATGGATGAGAGGTATTCACAGTGTGAGGAGCACCGCTGCCAACAAGGGACAGCAGGACTCCTGCAGTCACAGACCACAGCTATGAGGGCCCCCAGGGAGAAATAAAAAATGACCGTCTGAAGCGAGCACTGTTCTGAGACATTTAAAACAACTAAGTGTTTGTGAGGCTCAGGGACTCCACTGACTGTCCCTTCCCAGCCTACCCTGCCAAGCAGACCTATCTATGGGTGTCTCTGTTACCATCCCCTCCACATCACACACACCAGTTGGGGCACAGCTTTATAAATATTGATTTTATAGAAAGGACCAATTCAAAATTGGTCAGATGCCACACACTAGAAGCTTCCAGAACCACAATGAAGGAGAAAAAAAAAATGAAACCCCCAAACGAGGAAAAACCCAAAACAAAAATATTTTAGACCAAACTGCCTCAAAATTAAGGTCCCAGGTCAACCAAGAGATTCTAAAGAAACTTGTGGCTGGGGTGGAGTGGGTGCAGAGACCCTAATGCCTCAGAGGGAACCCCAAAGTGGAGGAAGAGTCACGGCGAAATTCAGACCCACTGGCCTTTCCCTGTGCCTTGTCATCCAGGAGTGAGGCGAGGGGCTTCACAGCTTTACTGAGGAAAGAGTCAGTGACAAGAGCTTACGGGGTTCTCTTACGTTAGAGGGGACTCCAACCCTCCTTCCCTAGACACTCTTAGTAGTTTGAGGTTCAGAAGAATTTTTTTTTTAATTTAATGAGGAAACATCTAGAAATGCTGGGCTGCCTCAAAAAAGTGCCGACTTGAGTTGCGAGCTAAGGGCCTGGATGGGCCACCCTCAGAGTGCAGTGCCTTGGTAAACACAGCTCCAAAGACCACTGGGGGAGGCACAGAACCGAGAGGGCCAGCTTTAGGAAAGCCTCAGGTGGTACCAAAATTAGCTGCCGTCTGCCCCCTGCTGGTGGGTCCCTGGGGAGGATGCTGTCGGGAATGGCTGGAGGTGAAATTGAGATGCTGATTTAAAAAAAAAAAAAAAAACAGCAAAAAACCCACAACCCTCTCTGAGGGTCCATGGCCCTGGCTCTGAAGAATAAAAAACCAACAGAGGTCAAGCAAGGTATTTACCCTGTTGACCCCTAAACCTGGTCCCAGTTCTGGTGGGAGATCGACATTGCATGGACTGGTAAATGTTGGCTGGTGACTCAGTCCTGGTCCCCAGCTCCCGGCAAAGTGGGGAGGGGCTAGGTATCTCAGGTGTCCCCTCATCCACAGGCTTCACCTCCCCTCTTCTCGGCCGGAACGGCCTCCACCCACTCCACTGCATGGCAGTACCCAGTTGTTGTCATGCAAACCCAGGCGACAGCCTGGTGTCTCGCGATCGGCTCTGCGGCAGCACATCCAGTAGGAACGTCCGTAAGGCAGGTCATGGTGGTAGGGTTTGGGGTGCCAGCGGCAGAGTGACACGTCACCCTTCTCGTATCTCTTGCGGCACTGCTTACAAGGGTCATCTCTGTAGAGTGGGTCCCGGCTCCAGCGAGAGTCCGTGGCACGTACACCAAAAGCCTCGATGATCCCCTTAAAGTGGTGGCAGGTGCACTTGAGGGCTGCCAGGGCCCGTGTGGGCAGGAAGCTGAATATCTTGACAAGCACATGCTCAGGCAGCAGCAACATGTACTGCCGTGGCTCCAGAAGACGCTGGATTTTGAAGCGAATCTCCAGGAAGTCATGTGACACGTGCCGGTATAGGCGGCACAGGGAGGTGTCCGTTGTGCCCTCAGAATCATCGGGGCCTGGCACTGTGCTTGGTGTATCAGCTGGGGGTGGCTCGGGAGGCCCTTCTGGACCGCGGGACTGCAGGAAGAAGAGCTGGCCAGGTGGGGGTGGCTCCTCAGGGCTCACTGTCAGGCACACAGTCTCTTCCTTCACGTTCTTGGTTCCATCTTTGCCAAAGAAGATGCACGCATCCACTACACCTGTCACCACCACATCTACATGGAATCCTGACGCACCACAGTCCCGGGCAGGAGGTGGAGGCGGTGCTGGTGGAGTGTCCTCAGGCCTGGCGGGGGCTGGTGTCTCACCTTCACTGGCTTCATCAGCCCTGGCCAATAGGAACTCCACATTGCTGGGAAGGGCATCCCTGGAGGGGCTGATAAGCTGGTACAAGTCGCAGGTGATTTTGTCTTTGGCTCGAGTCCCAGGTCCAGGACTACCAGGGTAGGCACAACCAGGTCGACCTCCACCCCCATTGGGTAAGTTGCCATCTGGTGAATGGGGCTCTCGGACATTGGAGATTCGGAAAGCTATACGCACCTCGCCGGGCCCGGGGCCCGGCCGTTCCTCCTTTCGGAGACCCTTGGTAGGAGGACTGTCCCGCTGGGCCTCAAAGTGGGCCACTGCTTCAGCAACTCGGCTGCAGTCACCACCACCAGACCGCCTTTCCGACCCTAGCCCCTTGGCTGGTCCCCCCTGCTCAGCTGACACGAAGACCACAGGAGCTGGGGTACTGGGGCGCGGATAACTCTGCAGGGCCAGGGCAGCTCTCTGTTCAACCAGGGCCACCATTTCTGCTACAGAGACCAGGTCTACATCATCCCCGGATGAAGTGGGGGTCACCCCAGTGGCAGGGGTTCCTTCCTGGCCCCCTTGGTCTGGAGGAGCTTTGGTGGGCTCAAGGCAGCGCCTCCTTCTCTTAGCTTTGGAGCTGTCACTGCCCCAATGCCCTTTGACCTTCATAGAGCTGGCCCGGCTACCTCCGCCACACTGGTGGGCCACAAAGAAGGCCACCTTCTCCTTTGTATTTCCAGGCTTGATAACATACCACGTGTCCAGCAGGACCCGACCCTCATCACCAGAAGCTGCTGTAGAGAGGAGTGGAGCATGCTGGGAGGCGGGGGCTTCTGCGGCCACGGCAGGTGGCGTGCTCTCCAAGTGCGCAGGCCTGTGGTCGGGCTCAGTCCCGCTGCTTGTGTCAGGGCAGACAGGTGGCTTGAGGGCTGCGGAAGGTGGGCGAGGCTGGTTCTGAGAATACTTGCTGAAGGGTCGGGGGCACCAGAGTTGGAAGGGCAAGAGGCTGCCCCTGTCCATGCTGGGCAGCGATGACAAGTAGCAGCAGACAGTCACTCAGTCTCAGAGCCAGGATGGCAGTGAGGAGCTCTCCAGGACACCTGCAGACACAGAAGGCTGCAACGGTGAGCTCATGGCCTTTCTTCCCAACACAGCCCACACTTAACTTCTACCCAGGGGACAGGCCAAATTAAGGCACTGAGAACTGTGTGCCCCAGACAGTGGAGGGGTGCAAGCCTAACCCTGCACGTGGAAGGAGGAATAAGATCAGAAGGCCATCCTGGGCTACATGAGACCCATTCCTAACACACACACATACACACACTTTCTAACTCTCTTTGGCTAAGAGCCACTGCCAGGAATCCCCCAGGAAAGGGCTGGGAGTGTGGTTCTGTGGTACAGCAACAGCACTCGCATGACTTTACCCAGTGAGGGGCTTGGGCTGTGGCTCAGTGGTAGCCTACCTAGTAGGCTGGATTGTGTCCCTAGCATGGCCAAGAGAACAAAACTCTTCCAGCCCCACATCGTAAGCAGAGGGATGCCCCCAAATTTCCTGGTCTCCTTTAACTGGTTTGTTTTTGTTTTTATTTGAGACAAGGTCTCTCTGGGTGTAGTCTTGGCTGTCCTAAACTCATTACATAGACCTGGCTGTCCTTCAACTCAGAACCCACCTGCTTCTGTCTCCCAAGTACCAGAATTAAAGGAGTGCAATACCATGCCTGGCCTGACCTTTAAGGGAAAGTACCAGGCTGACCCAGCTCCTCCTTACATGTGCCCTCCAGCAGCCAGGTCCAGCCTCCTCCATAGTCTCAGCTGCTGGAGCACACACAGAGACGAAGTGATTAGGTGGGGAAGGAAAATATAAAGCCAGAACTAGACAGGCCCTTAAGAAATTCACTCTTAGGATTGGAGAGATGGCTCTGCAGTTAAGAGCACTGTCTGCTCTTTCAGAGATCCTAAGTTCAATTCCCAGCACCCACGTGGTGGCTCATGACCATCTATAAAGGGATTTGATGCCCTCTTCTGGCATGCAGGTGTACATGCAGCCCGAGCACTCATAGACATAAAATAAATAAAAATAGAAAGGGAAAAAAAAAAAAAAAAAGGACTTCACTCTCCACTTGTTTTGGGCCATAAGGTTCTTCTTTTTTTTAAAGATTTACTTTATATATACATATACACACACATACATGGTAGCTGTATTTAGACACACAGGAGGGCATCAGACCTCATTACAGATGGTTGTGAGCCATCATGTGGTTGCTGGGATTAGAACTCTGGACCTCCGGAAGAGAAGTTAGTGCTATTAACTGCAGAGCCATTTCTCCAGCCTGGCCACAGTGTACTTAAATATGATGGCGATGGGTCTTTCTCTCCTTTTGAAGACAGGGCCTCATGGTAGCTCAGGCTAGTCTTGAACTCACAGCAATCCAATCCTCTGGGATTCCTCGTTCTGGGATTACAAATGTAAAACACTATACTTAGCTCTTTTTGAGATTCTTTATTTTTGGAGACAGGATCTCACTCTAGCCCCCAGCTGCCTTGAAACTCACTAGGTAAGACGGGCTCTTGTCAGGCTCCTAGCAATCAGCTTGCCTCAGCCTCCCAGGGATGTGGGACCACAGGCCTGAGTCACAGCATCTATTGAGGGCATCCTTAATAATGATTCTTTTTTGCCTTAATAATGATTCTTTTCTGTTTTGCCATGACTTTGCATGCATCAACCATTCTGGAAGCAGTTTTGTTAATGAGTCTGATGGTCACATTTTCTGTTCCACTTTCTACTTACCAGTGAGTAGCAGACTCCTAGTCTCCATCTTTGGCCCATCCCTTCCAGACATCTCAACATGAAAATAACCCTCCAACAGGGCATGGTGATGTATGCCTGTAATCTCAGAACTGGAGAGGCTGAGGCAAAAAGATGCAGCGCTCCAGATCAACCTGGGCTACATTGTCAGACCTTGTCTAAAAATAAACCACCAAACAAACAAGCAAACAAATAAACAAATAAAAATGAAGAGAATAACCCTTCATACTTTTAAGCCCTGATCATGCCAATGGAACAGAACTAAAGTAAAAACTACATGCCAAGAATTAGGTCCAGCCAGGCATGTGGCGCATGCCTTTAATCCCAGCACTCGGGAGGCAGAGGCAGGCGGATTTCTGAGTTCGAGGCCAGCCTGGTCTACAGAGTGAGTTCAAGGATAGCCAAGGCTATACAGAGAAACCCTATCTCGAAAAAACCATTAAAAAAAAAAAAAAAGGCTGGTGAGATGGCTCAGCGGGTAAGAGCACCCGACTGCTCTTCCAAAGGTGATGAGTTCAAATCCCAACAACTACATCGTGGCTTACAACCACCCATAATGAGATCTGACGCCCTCCTCTAGTGTGTCTGAAGTCAGCTACAGCGTACTTATGAATAATAAATGAATCCTTGGACCAGAGAGAGCAGAGCCGACTGGAGCGAGCGGGGCTAGCCAGAGCAAAGGGCCGAACGGGGCCTGCTGGAGCGAGTGGGGCTGACTGGAGTGAGCGGGGCTGGCTGGAGCAAGAGGGGCCGAATGGGGCTGGCCGGAGCGAGCGGGGCAGACCAGAGCGAGTAGGGTTGACCAGAGCGAGGAAAAAAATTAGGTCCAGTCCACTGCATGTCTTTGTAAATTAAGTTTTATGGAAACAAACTATGGCTGCTTTCATGCAAAAAGAACAGGGCTGCATCAATAACTGTATGGCTGGAAATTATTCATTACCTAATCCGTCATAGAAAATGTTAGCTGATGCTGTAGGATAGACTACCTACTCTAAATCCAGACAATTCTGATAAACTAGCATTTCATGGTCCTGCAGGTGTCATTCAAAATTCAGCCTCCAAACACCATCACCAGTGACAGAACCCCAATCTTAAGAATTCTCACCCAAACCTCCTACCCTTACTTCCAGTATCTTATGTCCCACCAAATGTCCAGACGTTTTCAAATTCTCCTTTTAAAACTCAATCTCCTCCCCTACAAAGCCTGGTGGAACATGCCTGTAGTTCTAGCACTTGGGAGGATATGACATGAGACAGGAGGCTAAGGAGTTCCAGACCCTGTCTAAACAAACAAACAAACAAACAAACAAACAAACCCAAAGTGGTGCAGACCTTCAATTCCAGCACTTGGGAGGTAGAAGCTAGTGGATCTCTGTGAGCTTAAGGCCAGCCTGTTCTACATATCTAGTCCTAGGCCAACTAGTGCTACCGAGAGACCTTGTCTCATAAATAAATAAAATAAGGAATAGAGGGCTGAAGAGATGGCTCAGCAGTTAAAAGCACTTGCTGCTCTTACAGAGGGCCCAAGTTTGGTTCCCAGCACCCACAGAGAGGCTCTCTGTAACTCCAGTTCCTGAGGATCTGGTCTTCAAGGGCACCAGGTACATATGTGATGCATAGATAAACATGCAGGCAAAACAACCATATACATTAAAACCTTAACAAATAATAAACCAGTATGTTGTCCAGCACTGAAAAGTCCAACCATCAATAACTTTCCATATATCTGAAGATACACAGCAATAACCGAATCTCACAAGTGACTCAGTGGGCCTCAGCTCATTCCAGACACCAGTCCTGACTCTACCCCTTAATTCCCCATAAGTTCAGGAACCTTGCAAGAACCCAGACATAATAAAACCCTCTTTAAAACGAATCCCAAACCAAATAAATTTCAATAGCCCCCAGTGGTACCAGGAGAGGTACAATAGCAGACACGTGTCCTGAATCCCACAGCTTGTTTGCAGATGAGCCACAGAAAGGAAAGTGTCCTCCTGCCCTTGGTGACAAAGGTAGGAAGTATTCAAGTCCAAGGATTCTGGCCCCGAAATATTCTCATCTTGTGCCCACCATACACCCCCAGCCACAAAGGACACTCATAAAATGCAACCAAGCCTACATTACAAAATAACCTGAACCCAAGACGTTTCTTAAGCCCCAGGGAACCCTAAAGTATCCCCTCCACATCCACAACTTCCCCCAAGAGCTCAAATATCGCTTAGAAGCAAACCAATCCCCCAGATCTTGGACCCGCCTCCTTTGGAGCCCCTCGGGTGACCCCCCGCAAAATACCCGGACACGCCCCCCCAGGCGCCCTCACCCGCAGCGCCTCCTCCAGGCGGTAGTGAGAAGGGCGACACACAAGCATGCGCACTCTAGCCTTGTGGGCCCGCCCCCCTCACGCGGGCTGGCACGCTGCGCACTCCGACCCGCCCCTTTGTTGACAGACGCGCGCATGAGGGCCTGAGCCAATGAACGGCTTGGGTTCAGAGCCGTGCCCAAATAAGGAAGGCCCTGGCAAAGGGGCCCGGACTAGCAAGACTGGACCAGTAGGCGGGAGGTGACAGGGAGGAGGTGGGCGGGATGGAAACAGATGTAAAGGAGTAGGGACAAATTCCCATGACCAAACCTGGTAACTCGGTCCGGACACAGGCAGATGCACTCAAGGGGAGGTATATTACTCGATGTTCCCTTAAAAACCAGATCCCTGATTGATGTTAAAGATTTAAAGGGACACTGCGCCAGAAAATTGAGGACTGGGGCAGAAAGAAGGGTATGGGAGAGAGGTCGGAGACCCTGGCTTTGTTTACCAGTTGTGGTGGGGATAGAGAAGTTTCTCAGTGGGACACCCAGAGCTTTAGTGACCTTGCCTTTAAAACAAAAAGGCAAGCAGGAATGGCATCTCCTGTCTGTAATTCCAATAGTCTGGGAGGCCGAAGCAGGAAGAGTTTTAAGCCAATCTGGGTTATATACTGTGAGACTGCTGTAATATAAAAATTAAAATCATAAAAATGGAATAAGCAAAACTACAACGACCCCGCCACACACACACACAATCACACAAATAGGCAAACGAGGGGCTAAAGGGATGGCTCAGCATTAAAAGCTCTGGCTGCTCTTGCAGAGGACCCAGGTTCAGTTTCAGCACCTATATGGCAGGCAGATCACAACCGACTGTAAATCCAGTTCCAGAGGACTGACACCCTCTTTTGACCACTATGGGCACTTCATGCATGGGGTACACAGACATAAGTGTGGGCAAAATATATTTAAAATATTGAATATAAAGAAGGTGGGAATTAGGAAACGAGGTAGGAGGATCAGGCTAGCCTAGATTACATCAGATCTCATTTGAACAGCCAAAAACAATTGCTAACCCTGTACTGGTCTCCACAGTCATGGCCTTGGCCTTGAAGGACCTGACCAGTCTTTTCTGTCTTATACTCCCTATAGGGGAACAACAGGGAGTAACTCAATAATGACTTTTACTTTATCCTAAAATTAAAACACCTTGTGTTGTTTCTGGCCTATGCCAGGCTGAGGCAAGCGAGGCTCAACGGTGGCTGTCAGTGCAGTGCTGGTGGCTGGAGAGATGGCTTTATCAGCTAAAGATGTGTATGGCTTTTCCACAGGAGCCGAGAATTCCACAAATCTACAGTTTTAAGGATTTGTTTTTATTACCTTTCCAGTGTGTGTATGTGCCTCTTGTGTGTCTGAGTGTGCGTAAGCACATGTGAATCTAGGTGCCCATACTCCAGATGAGGGCACTGGAGGTACAGGCACCTGTGACCCACCTGATGTGGCGCTGGGAAATCAGCTCCGGTCCTCTGAAAGAGCAGCAAATGCTCTTCACTGCGAAGCCATTTCTCCAGACCTGTCATCCACAGTTTTCATGAGAACCATTAACTCAGCGATCCCAGACTGCCTGAGAGTGAAGCTGGTAGGAGCAGGGCTACAACACTCCACAGCCTCATCAAGTGCCCCCAGTAACTAGATACATGCACTGTGGGCTCCTCCTGAGTACATGCACTGATGACACTGGGCTCACCAGTAATAGCTCACAGGAAGGGGAAAGACATCCACTCACAGGCAGCGTAAACATGTTAATCACAATAGCAGTTAGCAGCAAAGCACTTCAAATGAACTCACCTAGGGCTGGAGAGATGGCTCAGAGGTTAAGAGCATGGACTGCTCTTCCAGAGGACCTGAGCTCAATTCCCAGCAACCACATGGTGGCTCAGAACCATCTGATGCCCTCTTCTGGTGTGTCTGAAGACAGTGATAGTGTACTCATATACACACAATAAATAAATCTCAAAAAAAATTACATCTCTTTCTAGGGTCTCAGTGTGTACTCCAGCCTGACCTCACTCTTGGTCCTGCCTCGGAGCACTGGGAGCCCATGCAAGCTCTTCAACTGACGTGTCTCATTTTCAGGTCTCCACTTTCTGTCTATGTATGGCACACAAATGAGCTTGCATGGGAGTGAGAATGCACATGAATGTGTAATGGCCAGAGGTCAACACCAAGTGTCCTCCTCAATCACTCGGCATGTCTGTTGTCCCCCACCTCTGGTAGTGGCTTGACTAGGTTGCCAATGAGCAGCAGGAATTCAAGTGTGTCCGCCCACTGCCCTCCAGGTACTGGTTCCTGGCGCACAGCTCTGCCTGGCTTCTGAGGTGGGTGCTGGGGATCTGAGCTCAGGTCAGCATGCTTGCAGAGCAGGCACTTTGCCAACTAAACCAGCAGTTCCCAACCTGTGGGTCACGACCCCTTGGGGTCTTATAACAGATATCCTGCCTATCGGATATTTACATTACGATTCATTACGGTAACAAAATTATAGTTATGAAGTAGCAAGGAAATTATTTTATGGTTGGGGGGTCACCACAACATGAGGAGCCAGTGGACTAAGCCATCTTCCTATAGTGTTCTTGTTTGTTTGTTTTTTAAATGGATCAAAGATCCTCTATTTTAAAGTCTGTGTGTCTGTGCACAGGTAAGGGTGTTGGAGGCCAGGAAAGGGTGTCAGATTCCCTGGAGCTACAGTCACAGATGGTTGTGAGTCACCTGACATGGAAGATGGGAACCAAAGTGAGGCCCTTTGCAAGAGCAGTAAGCTCTCTTAATGTTTGAGCCACCCCTCCAGCCAGTTGGAGTCATGTCAAAGACTAGGAAGGAAGCTCAGGCAGGGACTGGCTAGGCGGGGCTAGGCGGGGCTAGGCGGGGCTAGGCGGGGCTAGGCGGGGCTAGGCGGGGCTAGGCGGAGCTAGGCAGCAGCCTCTGCTCACACTGAACTGAGGCAACTCTGTCCAGATTACCCATGCTTGCTGGGCATGGATTACACCACTCAGTCGATCCGAGCCATCACAGTTACTTCTGGCTGCCTAAACTACTGTCCCTCACCTACCTCCTGGACTCACCCTTTACCTCCTTCAGGCTTGGCTCAGAAATTGCCTCTAGGAGGCCTTTGATCCAACCCCACAGCTTGAACCCAACAGAACACAAAGTGTCAACCCTCATTAGTTTTTCTCCTTAGCACGTACCGCGCTGCCCACTGTACTAACCACTTTGCTTATTAAGTGTGCCATCTGCCTTTCCTTATTGACGTAAAAGCTTAAGGGCAGACATTTCCCTGTGTATCACTGTGTAGTACAAGCTTGTCTCAAACTGGGGAACCTCCTGCCTCGGTCTCCTCAGGAGGGCAAATGACAGTTATGGACTACCATGGCTAGCTTGGCTGACATGTGTGTCTGTTCTTTGTCTCGAGCTTGCCTTCTTTAAAAACGGTACCCATGAGTCAGCCCCTGGGAACAAGCACAGGCTCTAGGCCCCTACCTCAGGGAGGTTGAACCCAAATGTGCCCACTGAAAGCCGGAGAAGCAGCCCCTAGAGGTGGGAGGTGTGTAATACATGCGGTCTGAACGAGTGAATGAGCAGGTGGCCTGACTGCTGGCCAACTTTTGCACATCTACTATTGGAGACATCTGCATAGCTGGCCACTGCAGCCATCTGCCCAGGAAAATCCCACCACCTCCCTCCTGGGCAGCCCCTACTACCTTCTCAGGCTATCCTTGACCTCTTCCTCACCTCTATTCTGCTTGTACCAGCTGTCCTCTGTCACTGCTCAGTGGCAGTGAGCTGGTAGGTGAGAGGCTCTCTCCCCTCCTGGCTGTGCATTTGTTTCAGGAAGGTAGGGATCTCTCCTTGTAGCTACCCTGGGTCCTTGAGTGGCTCACCGATGCCTCTAGGGTCCTCAAGCCCTTGCTCATCCATGGCTCCCCTAAGCCACCCATGGCTATTTAATTTAACCTGGGCATCAGATTATCTCGCTCTCTAGAAGTTCAGCTACTAATACCATACCATCTTCAATCTTGTTCTTAGTTAAGAACTAAAGTATGGAGGGTTAAGCAGCTTGTTTGACAGCCTAAGGTGGGAAAACTGGGACACAGGGAGGAAACCTTGCCTGGTTTCTGTCTGCTTTCAGGATCTCTAGATGTCCAAATGTTTAGATGGTTCTGCCCTGAGGATTATTGGTCAGAAACAACTTCAAAGCAAGCCTGATGGCCACATCTGTACTTCCAGCTCTGTGGGAGGCTGAGGATGGAGGATCATAGGTTCAAAGCCAGCCTGGGCAACTTTCAGGGAGCCCTGCCTCCTAAGAGGAGTCTGAGGGCGTGGCTCAGAAGTACAGCACGTGTCTAGCATCCACCAATGAGGAGCTGCAGGTGCTGCTCAGTGTTTGAGTGCTCTCTGGCCAGCAGAGGGCCCTGAATTCTCTCCCAGATACAGAAACAAGTAATAGGGAGGCTGGAGAGATGGCTCAGCAATTAAGAAGCTGCTCTTGAAGAGGAGTCAGGCTTAGTTTCCAGCACCCACATGGTAGTTCACAACTGTCCATAACTCCAGTTCCAGAGGATCTAATGTCCTCCTCTGGCCTCTGAGGGCACTGCACACATATAGTCCATAGACATGCATGCAAGCAAAATATCCATACACATAAAAATACATGTATTTGAAAAAAACCACCACCAACAACAAAAACCAACAAACACACAAACAAAAAAACAAGGCCAAGCATGGCAGTACTCAACTTTATAATTCCAGCACTTAGGATGCAGACATACCTCTGTGAGTTCAAGACCAGCCTGCTCTAAAAAATTGAGTACCAGGACAGCCAGGGGTATATTATACAGAGTAGCCCTATCTTGGAAAAACAAACAAACAAACAAACAAACAATAAAACCACAAATCTATTCTGTAGCTAGCTGTGGTGGTATATCCTTTAATCCTGGTACTTTGGGCCAGCCTGGTCTACATAGTGAATTCAGGCCAGCCAGGGCTACCCAGTGAGACCCTGCCAAAGACAAAACAAAAGAAAAGCCTACACTGTGACAAGTGCAGTTCCAGGCATTGGGGACACACAGGGAACAGGAGACAGAAATCCTTGTCCTCAAGGGGCTGACATACTAATTGGATAAAGGGAAAACAAACACGTTGGCAGTTTCCAGGCAGAAATGAACAAATACACGGGTGAGAGGCTGGGCTGTATGGAAGCTGAGTTTATGATTTCAAAGCAAGGAGTCAGTAAAGATACAGATAGGCCATGCCCTTTTCTGTAAGAAGGTAGGTGCCACAGGCAAACTTTTCAGAAAAGCTGTGCTTTGAGGCATAAGATACCTTTGCCACCACAGCTAGTAATATGCTGTCATAAATAGAATATGACAACAACTTTAGAGGCAGATGTGAGATCTCATGCCTGCAATCTTAGCATTCAGGAGGCAAGAGGATCCCGGCCAGTCAGGGCTACAGAGTGAAACTCTGTTGTAAAAATTGAGGAAGGGTCAGGGCTTGGAGAGCTGGCTTAGGGGTTAAGAGCACTGGCAGCTCTTGCAGAGGATCCCCGATCAACCTAGCACCCACGTGGTGGCTCACAACTGTCTGTTCCAGGGGATGGGGTGCTCTCTTCTGGCCTTCACAGGCACTGCATGCACATGGTATAGACATAGATACATACAATACTCAAAACAGAGGTAACATCAATCTGCATAAAAAGTGCTAGCCAGGCAAGCATGAGGACCTGGGCTTCATCATACCACCATGTAAAAGGGGGGGGGGGCAAGGTGGCATACAGAAATAGGAAGATCCCTGGAGCTTGCGGACACACACACACACACACAGACACACACACGTACACTATTATGATCAAGCCTCAGCCAAGCAGACTGAAATCTAATTTAGGTTTTTTGGGTTTTTTAAAATAAAAGCTAAAAGAGCACAGTACTTGGAGTCTGTGATCCCAGAACTTGGGAAGTGGAAGCAGAAGAGTCAAGGTCATTGTTGGTTACACTGTGAGTTCAACACCAGCCTGTGCTATATGTAAGACTCCTCCTCTTAGAAGAGGAAAGAAAGACAACAGTTCCCTGTGGTGGCACAGACTTACAATTCCAGCACCATATAGTTGGGACAAAGTGACCAAAAGTTTGGGGCCAGCCTACACTACATAGTGAAGCAAACACTTGGTGGCTCCTGCCTTTTAATTTCAACACTCAGTGGGTAGAGGTGGGCGGATCTCTGTGAGTCCTGAACCAGCCTGGCGTACTTAACACACTGCGTTTCGGAGCACTGAGACTACACAGTTAGAACACACAAAACAGACACAAAGGGGGGTGTGCGCAAAATAATTTGGAAATCTGATTCCTTTTTTTTTCCTGTCCCTAAGATAAACAAATCGAGGGCGGGGGGGGGGGGGGGAAGGTCAGCTCGCCCAGCTGTGACACAGGGACAAGTGAGAGAGGGTCCGCTTTGCCTCAAACCAACAGGTATTTAGGTAATTTAAGAAAAGGTGAAGGGGAAATGCTAGAAGTTCTCAGGGGGTGGAGTGGGAGGACAGGGGCCACATCCCTGTGGGCCACAACAACTTGGCGCAGGCTAAGCAACGTGGGCATGAAGGGAACCAGAAAACTGGACACCGAGCTGCTTGTGCCAGAGAACAGTACTCTGGCATCTTGAAAACAGGGAGCCCCAGAGGGCAGAGGCCAGTCTGCCTGCCATCCAGGCCCTGGCACCTAGCAGAGGCTCTGGTCACTTAGGAAGTGAATCCCAGCCAGTAAAGTGACTTGTGGCACTTGCTGCCAAGCCTAACCAACCTGAATCCACGGGGTGGACAGAGAAAACTGGCTCTTGCTGACCTCCACAGGCACCCCATACTACATGCTATACAATAAATGTATGAAGTTTTTTTTTAAGTGAAACCCCATTTTTCAGATGGCAACCTTTCTTCTCCCTTCCCTCCCCACCCCCATTCTCTCTCTCTTTCTAGAAGACATGAAGCCCAGGCTAGCCTTGAACTCCAGATCCTCCTACTTCCACATCCACTGTACTGTGATGACAGGCTTGTGCCACCACAAACAGCTTTAGTGGTATTTTCTTGAAAGAATGAAAACCTCAGAAAGCTGTCATCCTTACTGAGAGCATTTTAAATAGATGGCCTTATTATCAATTCCTTAGGAGGACATCATGGAATAAGTATGGCCCCATCTTAAAAATGGTAGAGCATGCCTTCAATCCCCACACTTGGAAGGCAGAGGCAGATGGATCTCTGTGAGTTCAAGGCCAGCCTGGTCCACATAGAGTTCCCGGTCAGACAGGGGTACAACCCTAACACCTTCAGGTGTTAGGACAGAAGAGAAACCCTGTTCTGAAAAAGAAACAAAGAAGAAAGACTCCAAGCAAGTGACCTAAAAGACTCATACTGGCTGCTGAAACAGCTGAGCAGTTAAGAATGCTACTCTCCTTCCTGAGGTTGCAGGTTCGGGGCCCAGCACACACCCACCAGGCTGTCCTCAGCCTCCAGCTCCTGATCTAACTGCCCTCTCCAGGGAGGCATGTGTTCAAACAACCCACACCATACACACAATTATATGTCAGGAGCCACAATGGGACAAGCTGATAACTATAAGGCGATCACCTGAGATGGCCTGCTTCAGATTATTATATAATCTGTGACAGGTTTGCCCTTATTAAGTGAGGCTCTAAGGGAATTCATTTTAGGAAAGACTCCTGCTATTATTATGCTTTTCCTGTTATTATTAAACATATATAACAATCACTAAGTAATAGCACACCCCTTTAGAGCAGATTTCTGCAGATCCACAAAGATGTACTGTCTTATAGTGATGCTATATAGACAAATAGACAACTTAAGTCTTAATGATAATCTTATAAGAATTCTTAAAGTTAAATCTATGATTATTAAGTTCTTTTGTAGTGGGACTGCTATTAGGTCGTTTTCTGACAGTAAAAACTGCAATGAGAACTCTGTCTCCCAAGTGTTACCAGTTAATTGCTCTTAGATGGTAACCAGACTTTCTCCTACTCTGAGCACATTCCAAGAGGTTGTAAAACAATTAACCAAAGGTCATGAATAGGGAACTAGCAATTTATTACAGGTGTTAGGACAGAAGATAAAATATTGACTGGGTTTATCTATACAAAACTTCACTAATAACTTAGTTATGGTTTTAAACCTTCAGTGAACTGTGGAGCTGAGACAAGTGATGGATGTTTAGCTAGATAATTACTCCTAATAGATATGCATGTAAACATTCTCTGTTGTAAACTTCTATTTCAATTTATGATTTGATTTTTTGTGTGAACTTGTGATGAACTTTGTAACATGTGATCATGTATTCTGAAAGATGTATAAGTGCTGAGGACAAGGAGATGAGAAGGAGAGAGAGAAGAATTTTTTGCCTTTCCCCATTTTGAGTAGAAATTTTTTTCCCATTCCCCACTTAGAGAATTTTTCCCCTTCCCCGCTTAGGATCTTTCTGCCTTTCCCCTTAGTTAGCTTTCATAGGAAACTTTTTACAACTTAGTAATAAATGCTGTAATCATTTTTCTAAGTGTCCCTTTTTCTTCCTTTAACTCCCGACTAGCAGGCTGGAAGTTGGAGCCGAGTAGCTCCTGTTGAGATAGTATAAATAATAATATATAACCCTTTGCTGTTTGAAGGTGCACTAACTGCATCACAGAAGGCAGGTCAGCTGCAGTAGCCTAGTGACTTAGACTTAGATAAGTGAACTTTGGATTATACAGCAACCCTAAACATCCCATAATACCAAGTCTTTAGCCCCCAATCCTAAGACAAAGTCTTACCCTCTGCTGACCATCTTCCTCCTCCACTGCCTCAAGAAGAACCCACAAGAAAGAACCCCATGGCAATTATATACTAAGACCAAATTGTTTCAAAGTGAATTACAAAGTTGCTAAACTTCCCAGAGAAGAAGTCCCCTGCCTGCCCTGACCAAAATGTTAGAGGGTACACTTATACACACATAACACAACAACATCAAGAAAACCAAAAGTCAAAATCAAAATAACCAAACAAAACCCCAACTCACTTGCCAGCAGCAGTATTTCTAACTCACTGGAAGACTTGGGCAATGGGCCAGACTGGGACAAGTGAATTATTAATATTTGGCTGGAGACAGATTAAGTTTCTGAGCACCTTTCTAGGAGTTTTGCTTAGACTTAGGAACCCAGGAATGGGGGGTGGGGGTCAGGAAAGGCAGAACTAGAAAAATCAGGTCTGTCCTCAGGGGGAGGCAACTTGCGATTGAGGGACAGCATTTCCAATGCTCCCTTACTGGGTCCTCTCCTAACTTCTTTATCTGGTGTTTCCCATTCACTTCAGAAACAAAAACATGACTCAGTGATGTAGTCTAGCTGGTAGATCGCTTGCCTAGCATGCACAATGCCCTGAGTTTGATCCCCAGTACAGCATAAACCAGGCATGGTAGTGCACACCTATAATCCCAGAAATCAGGATATGGAGACAGGAGGATCAGAAGTTCAAGGCCACCCTCAGCTACACAGAGAGTTTTTAGTCAGGCTGAAATACATGAGTCCTTGTCTCAAAAGAATAACAAATAGTATCTGGGCACCAGTAGTGACATATCGCAGCACTCTGGATCCTGACGCGGGAAGACCAAGAGTTAAGAGGCCAGCCTGAGCTACACAGCAAGTCCCAAGACAACACGTGTGTACTGTGCACTTACTCTAAGCACTTCCCAAACATTATCTCCCTAAACTCTCTAGCCTACCAAGGTTATGGATCTCATTTAATAACTGGACAGAGTTCCAAGAGCTGCCGCAAGTCACAGAAAAGAATTAAATCCTATCTGACAGTCATTCTGGCCGGTGTCTCCACCAAAGCAGATTCTGACCCAGACTGCAATTGTAGATTTACCATTTAATGTTGGCTGACATGGAGAAGATTGCTTAAACTCTCTGTGCCTCTACTTGCTCTCTGTGAAGTGAAGATCTACACTTAAAGCATCCAGTGAGTTACTACACACACACAGTTGAAGCTGAACCTGGGCATTTCTTAGAAACAGATGCTAGCAATAAAGGAGTAGGGCTGGGCGGGGGATTGTCCCCTGCATAAACTGTGGTGTACATAGACTATTGTCAGGTTTTGAGAAAATGTCTGTGGGCTGGACTGAAGAATAGGAAATCTTTTAACAAGTCTAACCCAGTCAACATTCCTGGGACGGGAGCTTTCCACCAACAGCTTTGCGCTGGGATTTAACCTTCCTACCAAAAATATCAATTTTTATGGAACCTCCCTTTAACTATCTTCAGAATAGCCTGCTTGTTCTCACCATACAGATAAGGACACAAGAGGGTTACAGAGAGACCTGCACAGGTCACAAAGGAGGGTAAGGAACCTGAAAGCTGGACTGCCAACACAAACCATTATATCTAGATACGACCGGGGCTAGAAGGGTGCTAAAGGTTGTCTCTACGGACCCCATATGGTCATATCAACCCAGAGTTTTGTGGCTGTCCAGTTTACTGGTAGTTTTTGGTTAGATTAAGGCACGATATTGACAGCCACGCTCCTAACTCACGCACCCTACAACGCCTCCTGGTCCTCGAAGCTAACCTGGACCATCGATGACTTCTACCTCCCATCTCTTCAACTTGCCCTGCCGCCCCCAACCCAATCCAACCTCACAATCCCCCAACCCAACCAATGCATTCGCGGTTAGCCTCTCCCTTCACTCATCTATCCCCGACTCCTATGCCTTTCCATATAACCAGGCTAACTAACCTCTCTCGAAATTACCCACTCGGGGTCTCTGATCTATTCAGCCAGGACTCCAACTCAGAGCCTCACTCCCCCAGCTCCCAATCTTGATAGCTGATTCCAAAGCTCGACTCTCTCCACCTCCAAGACCCCTCCCTAGCCCCCATTCTTCTACTTCCTCGGGTTCCCGTTCCTCTCAATCCCCACCCACAGTGATCTCCCCACACCCGGCCCTTTCTTTAGCTTCAGTTTGCTTCCTCTCGAACCCAAGTCCTGAACCCCCGCTCATACTCTCAAGCACCCGCAGGACCCAGCTTGGGGCTCTCACCATCTCCCCGCGCTGCAGCTCTCCCGACTACGCGGGTTTCCCCCACTCGCTCCTCTCCAGCCTCCCCTTCCGGGTTCTGGCCCCGAAGCCCACTGGGAATTAGAGTACGGGCGGCCATGGACCACAGCTCCCAAGATGCAATACGGTAACTTGGAAGTGGAGTAGGAAACAAACTAGGCGGGCTGAGAAATAGAAACTCGAATTACCAGGAGGCTAAGGGCACACTAAAATGCGCAGGCGCAGAAAATTCTCCCGCGAGGGTTTCTGGGAAATAGAGTCCAGCCGCCTCCATTTTGGCCCAAGGACCTTGAAAAGGGAATCGAGGCTACTTCAAAGGGACGTTAGCGAGGGATCTGGAGAGTTTAGGAAGAATAACTTTATTGATTTTTCATGTTAGTTGACAAATAATTGATAATATATGAGTTTTCCCAAACTTTCTCTCCTATTTCTCACCTCCATCTCACACCGCACACTTACCTACCACCACCTCCTAATTGGCAAATAAAGAAAACAAGATATTGAAGTGAGGAAAGCCCAGGCACTATGTTCACATTACAGGTAGAACAGAGCGTCCAGAAGGGCAGGAATCTTTGTGTATCTTGGTTAAGCACATAGAGCAGTTGATGCTTTTTGACCACTTTGGACAACCCTAGTAAGAATTAACCCAAATTTCTAAAAGTTAAGGTGAGAGAGAGTAGATCAACCCTTTCTTTCCGCGTCATTATTGAAAAGGACTCTGAGCTAAGATAGTTAACCACAGGTACTTGTCATAGCTAGGTGTCTAGAAAACTTCTCAAAGCCGGGCAGTGGTGGTGCATGCAGAGAATTTGCATTTGCTTCCAGCCCCTGTCTAAAACTCCAACTCTAGGGGGATCTGATGCCTCTGGCATCTGGGGACATCTGCGTGCAGTATCCCCCACCCCACCCCCGCAACACACAAACATGTATACCTAGTTAAAAATAAAATGTTTTTTGTTTTTTGTGGTTTTTCGAGACAGGGTTTCTCTGTATAGCTCTGGCTGTCCTGGAACTCACTTTGTAGACCAGGCTGGCCTCGAACTCAGAAATCTGCCTGTCTCTGCCTCCCAAGTGCTGGGATTAAAGGGGTGCGCCACCACGCCCGGCCCCAAATAAAATGTTTTTTAAAAAATAAATTGTATACTTTGTAACTTGAGTTTGCCTGCCTTGCGTTCCAGACAGACCTGAGACAAAAGGGTTACAAGTACTAGGCAAGCCTGGGCTACAGAGCAAGACCAGATCCACATTCAGACACTAAAGGTTACTTTGTTTGCAGCTACAGGAACTGGCATTTCCATGGGGTCTACAAAGCCTGGTTTCAAGGAAAGGTGGCGAAGTTAGCCGCCTGAACAAGGAAGGGGCTTGCTTGGCAGATGCGCCCTGAAGCGAAAGAGTAGGACGAGGACACAGGAGGGCCAGCAGGGGGAGTGCTGACACCTCGCGCCTGCGGACACCTGGCAAATCCTGCTGGGGACTGGGGTGAATAGGTCAGGGGATGGGGCAAAGCAGGGGGAGTGGCCTGAGGAAAGGGCGGGTAATGAAGCAAGAGCTGATTGGCTGGCACTGCGAGCGCGGGAGCGGGAGCACGTGTTGGAGCTGTGGCCGGTGCCCTGCCTCGGGTGCGCGTGCGCCGGGCCCCACTCGCCGCACTGCCCTTTTCCAACGCCTTCTCTGCTCGTGCCTGGCACCGCGTGGCGGGAACGTGGAGGGGGCGTGGCCTTGCCTCAGGCGCTCTGGTGTCTTCGCGCGACAGCCTCGAGCCCTGCCATTCTTCGCTCGGTCTGCGCGTCGGAAGGTACGCGGTCTGCATCCCTGGGACCCCGCGAACCGCGGGAGCCGCGCGAGCCGCTGTCGGAGTGCTTCGGACTGTCGAAGCGTGAACCCAGTGCCAAAGCAGAAGTCGAGGCTTAACACCATTTTGCAAATCTTGAGGTGAGTGCTGGTGACCAAGCGGTGTTGGGCGGTGGACGCCCTAGCTCTAGCTGGATGGAGGTGGTCGGGACATGGTGAGGAGACGGAAGTCGTCGTCAGAGTCACACCCTGCGGCTGTGACCTCCTAGGGAGCTCTAGAACGGATGGAGAGGGACCCCAGAGCTCGAGACTGGTTTGACGGTGGACTTTGTGTTTGAGGGAATCCAGGCTGGGTTTCTGGAAAGTTCTTAGTGGCATTCGAGACATGGGGTCTCCTGTTCGAGGCTTGGCTTTGGAAGCTGAAGACGGGAGATCTGGAAATCTTAGTTTGGGGTTCCAGAGGTTATGTTCAGAGGGTCAGAGGTCTAATTTGACAGAGTTGGGGCTTTTCAGTATCAGCGGAGACCATCGAGGCAGGAAAGTAGGCTCTGGGGTGGGCCCGGCTTGGGTCTTTGAGAATTAATTTTAAAGCCTGGAGTCGTCGTGCTACTCATTGCGTATAGGTGTCAATTTCGGGTTCCAGGTCTCAGTGGGATGCATGTGTGAAATCTAAGTTTTCTATGAAGGAAATCACGATGTGAGGATCTGAAGGGACAGTTTTAGAGTTTAGAGATATTTATTGTAGGACATGAAACGCATTTTTAAAAATTAGGTTTTGAGGGGCTGGAGAGTTGGCTCAGTGGTTAAGAGCACTGAAATTTTTTTTAGATTTATTTATTTATTATATGTAAGTACACTGTAGCTGTCTTCAGAAACTCCAGAAGAGGGCGTCAGATCTCATTACAGATGGTTGTGAGCCACCATGTGGTTGCTGGGATTTGAATTCAGGACCTTTGGGAAGAGCAGTCAGTGCACTTAACACTGAGACATCTCTCCAGCCTCCTGGCATCCCATTATTGATATCTGAATTCTGAGATCAATGTCTGGAAATTTGCTGATTTTGTTTTTAGATCCAATTATTAGGAGCTTAAATTTACCATTTGGGATTTATGATTTTCTATTTAGAGTTTAGGGTTTTAAAATTAGGTTCCTGAACCCATAGTTATGTCCTATTTTAGGAACTCTAGGTGAGCGGGGGCTGGCTGGAGCGAGCAGGGCAAACCAGAGCGAACAAGGTTGACCGGAACGAGGGAAAAAAAATGTACCATGTGGGTGGGGAAAGTCATACATTGTTTGGCTGATTCACTTTGGAGTCCCAAAGGTCACTAATAATTCTTTTCCCTCTTTGCAGATGTTGGGTTCAGACAAATTCTCGAGTTTCTCTGATCAGCACAGAGCTAGATCTCCCAGTCCTACTGACAGGTAATTGTTCTCTACCTTCAGTGCAGCTCTAGCCACTCTGAACAATAGTAGCAACAAGATGTTACTAAACACTGTTGCTAGTCTGTTTGTTTAGTCCTTCCATTGTATCTAATAACCATTACAACCACCAGACAAGGAAGTAGGTGGGAATAGTCCTGTCATTTCCAGAGACAGTTCTGAGGTAATTTCAAGCTCTAATGTGCTTTGGTTTTTGTTTGTTGTTTGGTTTGTTTGAGTGGTGGGTATGAACCTGGGCTTTCTGATGTCAAATGCTAAGGAACTCCTTTATACCTACACTATATCTCCCATCTGACATTCTTTTCTTTTTTTTTTCTTTTCTTTCTTTTTTTTTTTTTTTTGGTTTTTTCGAGACAGGGTTTCTCTGTATGTATAGCCCTGGCTGTCCTGGAACTCACTTTGTAGACCAGGCTGGCCTCGTACTCAGAAATCCGCCTGCCTCTGCCTCCCGAGTGCTGGGATTAAAGGCGTGCGCCACCACCGCCCAGCGCAATATAAGTTCTTAAATGCCCTTTCTTCCTTTCTTTCATTCACAATATGTATTCATTCATCCATTGAACACCAAATGTTAGGGATCTTTTGTGTGTTGCAGGTACCACATGCATCACAGGCAACCCTCTACCACTGCTCTCTATCCTCAGCTGTAGGAATCTGAAGGGGGAATTCATACAGAGGGATTGGATTCCCTCTCCATCTATCCAGTTTGGACACATTTAAAATATTCGAAGTCATCCTGCCTTGTACTATCTTCCCCTTAATAGATGTCAGTACACCCCTCCTTATCCACTATTAACATTACAATTAAGCACCTTCTTTGCTGTGGTCCTCTATGCTCACTCAGAAGGAAGGTCATGGAGGAAATGAAAATGCATGTGTCCTGAAACCTATTGCTTCAGTTCAGTGGTCAACAGTGGTCAACAGTTCAGTCTCTTGTTTTCCCTTTTCTAGATAAGGAATCTTTCTAATAATAGACTCTTGGTTTTGATGGGTAGAAACCTAGCTAAAACTAGCTTATGCATAATAAAGCACTTGCTGGATCATTTAAACAAGAATTCAGGGATATCAGGACATGGCTTGTACTGTGAGCCTGCAAGACCCTGCTTCACCCAAGTTGTCTCTTCCAGCCTTGTCTCCTTTGCTTGCTTAGCTCCCATGCTTGGGTTTTACTTTCCTTGAGTTCTCTTTGCTCCTTTATGACACAGGGCCTTTCCGCATGTTCCCTCTGTTTGGAGCTTTATCTGTTCCTTCTCACCCCCTCTTATCCTCTAGACTAGATTCTGGTCAGATTTAGTTCCTGAGGAAAGACTTCATTGGTTAGGCTGTAGTTCCAGGTAGCAAGCCACTCATTTTGTAGGTCAAAGCCTGCTATTACAGCATCGATAACCAAGCAACACTTCTCCTTACCTTCATTAGAACCAGCCTGATGGCTGTTTGACTTGTACAGTCATTCATACTGGGCCTAGGTTTAAAATGTCAAAGATAGAGTGATTAGTAGCTAGATCAGTACAGTTTTTGGTGTGCAAGGTTGAGGACCTGAGATTGGATCTCCAGCACTGCTGAGTGGAGCTAAACCTGCACCTGGAACAGAAGGGTTGTTTTGGTGTGGACAGGGTAGACCATTTTGGGGGGAGCAGGGTACAAGAACTAGCAACTGAAGGCTCTGAGGATAGCATGAGGAGAATTGGTGGTAATGCAAGTAAGTCTAGTGCACCACAAGCACTGTGGGAGCAGTGGGGTGGTGTGTAATGTGGGAGAGGACATCATCTTTATGATTCCACCTGGTGGGGGAAGGGTGGAGCTGTGTATGTTCTATTGTGGGTATCTCATGAATTATGCATTTGGTTGTCACAAGTCAACTGCTTTCATGCCTGTATTGAGAGGTATTTAGCAAGCACACACTGACTTTCCAGAGTGACATAGCCCATTGGACATGGTGAAAGACTACAGGGACATTGAGCTCACCTACCCCGTGTAGTGATACTCAGTGAGTATGAAAGAGTCAGAAAAGGAAGGGTACTGTGAGCCACACAGAGCCTTTAAACTTGACCCTCCCAGGATTACAGTGCACACTTGTAATCCCAACACTTGGAAGACTAAAGCAGGATTGCTGAATTTGAGTCCCTCTTGGGCTACATAGCAAGATCCTATATAAAAAAGAAACAGAGAAAAAGAAAAAAAGAAAGAAAATTGCTTCATCTCAATGGCATCACCTTCAAGGTGTGAAACAAGGGGGCGGCAAGGTCAGATTTATGTTTCAGGAAAGCTGCTGCCTCAGAAAACATGGATGAAGGAGGCCAGATGGGAGACTGAGAGCCTTGTAAGGGTGTGAAGACAGCCATGTAGGGATTATGGGCTTAACAAAAGCTGGAGGGAGGTAGAAGATGGGCAAGATTTGGGGACTCATTGGTCCACGGAATATAATGTAAGAGAATGATAAGTTCTCATGATGCCTGAGACCCTGTCTTGCCTGTCCCAAAATGGAGGCAGAGGACAGTCTTGACATGAGACTGAAGGTTTGGGGGCAGGTGGCATACCTTAAAAACTAGATGTGGTGGCTTATGCCTGTAATCTTAGCACTTGAGAAGCTGAGGCAGTATGATCACCTTGTCTCCAAAGAAACTAAGTTTAATTCTAGATGTCTTAACCAAAATTGGCTCTTATCCCCAAACAGGAAGGATAAGAAAAACCTCACAAACAAGCTTCGAGAGCTGGCTTTGCTGATCCCTATGACCATGAAGATCAGAGACAAGAAGTTCACCAAGGTGTGGGGACTGAAGGAGAGGAGTCGGGTGGGAGGCAGGGTGTCAGAGCAATGAATGGGGGCCTCTCCTGGGAAATCCACACAGACCCTCTCAGAGATGGAGTAGCCATGGTACTCAGAACAGGAATTTCAGGGAGTCCATGATCCCATGGGTAATTCTTTCTTTCTTTCTTTCTTTCTTTTTTTTTTTTTTTTTTTTTTTAAGAAGCTAAGTTCCTCACTCAGGGTCATCAAATGCTTTACCACTAAACTATAACCCTATCCCTGTGCGATTCTTTCAGGATAAGAGGTAGGGTGGGTAGAGCAGGAGCTGGAGACAGTTCAGTCAGAAATTGTTACGAAAGCATGGGTACCTGAGTCCCCATCACAGAACCCACAGAAAGCCATGTATCATGAGGTAGGTACCTCAGTACATGCTTGTACTGGTTAGCCAGTCTAGCCTAAATTTGCCAGTAAGCTCAGGTCACATCAGAGACCCTGTTTCAAAACCAAAACAAACCAACAGTTTGGTTTGTCTCCAAACCCCTGAGGAATGACACTTAAACTGACCTCTGACCTCTACATGTATGTGAACACCTACATAACCATGCACGTACACACACAGAAAGAGGCAAAGGGAACTGGGAGTGGAAAAAGGAGAGGAAGAGGTCACACATCAACACTGGAGCCCTCACAGCTGCAGCCCGAGACTCTACTGTCTTTTTCAGCCCTGGGGGTTTCTCAGTTGTTAAAAACAGCAAAGGTAACTCTTGCTCCTAATTGATACTTCAAGACAGAAATGATGTCCTGGCATGTAGTTTAGCAACAGCTCTTGCCTGGCCTGTGAAAGCTCTAGAGGAAAGATAAAAAGGGGCAGTGGGAAGACAAAAGTGTGGCCTAGTGGTACATGTGATTCGTTCTAGCATCCAGGAGGCTGAGGCAGAAGAATTGAAAGTGCAAGGTCTACCTGGGCTACAGAGTGAATTTAAAATAGCACAGGCAACTTTTTAAGCCTTGTTTCAAAATAAAATGTAAGCAGTGGACTAGGGATGGTAGCTAGGTGGTAAAGCACTTGCCTTAGACACACAAGACCCTGAGTTCAAAGAGACAGGGTCTCTCTCTCTCTCTTCCTCTCTCCTCTCTCTCCTCTCTCCTCCTCTCTCCTCTCTCCTCTCTCCTCTCTCCTCTCTCCCTCTCAGGAGAGAGCACATTATCTGTTCCTTTGACAACTTTCAAAGGCCTCACACTCCTTGAAAACCATCAAGAATTTCTCTTCTACTCTGTTCTCATATGGTCTTCTCTCCCTTTGACCTTCCTGCCTCCCTCTTGCTTACAAAGATCATGATTACCTTGGGCTCATGTGGATAACTCAAGTAATCTCTCCATCTCCAGGTCCTTAGTTCAGTGATCTCTGTAAAGTTCCCTTACCATATAAGGCAGCCTATTCATAGGCATGGGACTAGGATGTGGCTGCCTTTGGAAATGGGATGCTGACGATGGGGAAATTTTTCCATGTCCTCAAGCATTTGTATATTTGGTATGTATAGGTGATGTCATAGGATCCTGGGAAGCCAGAGAAGAGAAGGACACAGTTCCTGCCCTCAAGGAATGAGTCTAGCATTTCACAACTGACAAGATGTCCACTTCCTTTGAATTATCTCTAGGCCTGTCTAGGGAGGCAGAATCTCTGAGGCAGGTAGATCTCTGAGTTCAAGGCCAGCCTGGTCTAGCGTGAGTTTTGGGACAGAGTTATATAATAGACCTGTCTCAAAAAAATTAAAAAGGGAAATAATAGCTTTTGTTTTTGAGACAGAGTTTCTTTGTGTAGTTCTGGCTGGAACCTAAGAGATCTGTTTGTGTCTGTGTTCTACTTCTGGGATTAAAGGTATGCAGCTCCACACCTGGCAACATGCTCACTTAAAAAAAATTATATGTTTATTTTATGTGTATAAATGTTTGCCTGAATGCACACATATATACCATGTGCACGCCTGGTGCCTGTAAAGGTCAGAAGAGAGTGTCAGATCCCCTGGAATTAGAGTTACAGGGAGTTATGAGTCCCCATGCCAGTGCTGAGAACTGCTCTTAACTGCTGAACTGACTTTTTAGCCCTGGATATGCTCACATTTTAGTTTAAGAAATTCTTGAAGAAGGCTGGATGTGTTGGTGCATACCTTTAAACTCAACAGGCAGAGGCAGAGGCAGAGGCAGAGGCAGAGGCAGAGGCAGAGGCAGAGGCAGAGGCAGGTGGATCTCTTTGAGTTCAAAGCTAGCATGGTCTACAGAGATAGCCAGAGCTACATACTAAGATCCTGTACAAAGACACTACAACAACAAAAATCCATGCATTTAAAAACAAAACAAAAAGGAAGAAATTCCTGAAGGAATGGATTGTTTATAAGTACCCGAGGGGAAGTGGGAAGGAGGGGTGCAGGCAGAGTGAAAGTAAGAATGACTGAGAATACATCATTCCAAAGGCCTGTGCCACACCAGGCAGTGGTGATGTATGCCTTTAATTCCAGCACTCGGGAGGCAGAGGTAGGCGGATTTCTGAGTTTGAGGCCAGCCTGGTCTACAAAGTGAGTTTCAGGACAGCCAGAGCTACACAGAGAAACCCTGTCTCAAAAAGAAAAAAGAAAAAAAAAAAAAAAAAGACAACAGACTACTAAAGGCCTGTGCCTTCAGTCCTTTAGTCACCCAGTCACTCTGTGTTCAGTGTGCCTGTTGACCAAAATCTCTCTGTTGTAACAGTTTTAAGACCTATTATAACTTGAGATGGTCTCTGGGGTTACACCTTCTAGTTGAGCTGCCAGGTCATGTTTCTAAAGCATCAAGACTGAGCCTACTAGCTGGGTATGAAGCTTATTTCTGTAATTCCAGCACTTGGGAGACTGAAGCAGGAGGATCACCAGTTACAGACCAGCCTGAGGTACACAGTGAGATCCTTTTTCAAAACCAAACAAAAAAAAAAAAACAAAAAAACAGAAACAGTCTTCTATTTTGAAATCGAGGATGGGAATCTAAGCACCTTTGCATGGAACAATTGTATGTATCTCTTTACAGCCACAGAGGCTTCATTGTGACTGTGTTCCAAGCTTGGCATTAGACATGCCAATCTAAGAAAGACAACTCAGTGCTTCTTTCTGAGTAACAGCTTTCTTCTCTTTCAATTCCTTAAGACCCCCTTGAAGACAATCTCATTCAAACATTGACTAAGCCTTTTTAAAAGGCTTTTAAAAATACACTGAGCCTGTGCTTATCTTGGGGAGGTGTTTCTCAGTCTGTCTTTTGACTCTCTCTTTATATGGGGTCTTGGTATTGTCCTAGAATTTATAATTCTCCTGTGTCAGCTTCCTGAGCACGGATTACAGGTGTGCTACAGAAATGACAGGTGTGCTACAAAAATGACTGGCTGATGATTTTTGAGTTGTTTAGTGTCTGTTGTCCTTGCTGAGCTGTGTGTCCATGAAGGCATATAGCCTGTACTGCTTTTAGCTTTGTGTTTCCAGTAGCAGCTCAGGAAGTATTTAATAGTAGTAGTGGGGTCAATGATGTCTGGCTACTGGCCAGAAGCAGCACCCCGTTGGGTGCTGTGAGAAATCTGCTTCCTTAAAAGCCCCTCAACATTCTCTGCCTTTAAAATACAGAAATGAGTTAGCTAAAGTCATGATTCAACTAGCTCAAGGTCAAAGGGAGAGAACAACATGGCAACAGATAGCAGAAAGCAGTGTGGCAAATGTTGAAGTGGAAAGAAGTTCAGGGTGTTTCAGAGTGCTGGGAAGATGACCCAGCATGGGACAGATAGTCAGAAGAGGAGGTGTCCATGCTGAAGCTCAGGGGAAGAATGGGCAGGTGAGGGGGCTTATGAAAAAAGGAAGGCCAGACAGGGAATTAAGTATAAACAAAAAGCCAGAAGCCGAACAGTATATGCTAACAACTGGGATCAGGAGGCTAGTGACCCTGAGCTCCAGCTCTGCCTCCTTAGGTCTCTAAACCCCATTGTGTTCACCCTCAGTCTTCAGCTGGCTCTCTAGGACAAGTTAGGGGCTAGACAGAAGAATAGGTGAGGCTCTGCCAGATGCTGCATTGTTGGTTATGTGTGGAGAGTGGGGTTTGAGACTTCCTGCCTCAGTTCCCCAAGAGCCTCACACTGTCCTGGGCCCTGACCCTTGTGCAAGTCAGGGTCTAACAGTATGCATCCTGGCTGGCTTCCAACTCACAATCCTGCTACCTCTGCCTCTGGAGGGGCTGGAATGACAGGTGGGCAATGTGTCCCACTCTCAACCCTGTCTCTCTACAGAAGGAGATCCTGCTGCATGTCCTGCACTACATCCAGTACCTCCAGAGATACATTGACATGACCAAGGCTTTGCTCAAGCTCCACTGCAGCGATGACAAAGATAGATTTGTGGGTAAGTGGTTCCACCTCCAATGCCTTTATACCACATTTTTCTGACTGTCAGGGAAACCAACTGGCTACCTTCTCCTTCCTGGGGAAGGGGATTACATCAGAGAGGTGTACAGGAGAGAGGTGTTGTAGGAGAGCCAGACGTAATGGCTCACACCTGTTACTTCAGCATTCAGAGGCTGGGGCAGGAAGACTGCATCAAGTTCAAAGTCAGCCTAGGCTACACAATGAGATCCAGCCCAGTCTAACCTACAGAGTAAGACCCAGTCTCAATGAAACAAAGCAAAATACAGACACTGTTTTGGAGTTTGGAGGAGGAAGCCTAGAAGGTTGGCCTTCAAGGACAGCATAAGGGAACCCTGCCAGACTGCAGAACCACCCTGAGCAAGAAGAGCATGTGAGTGTGAGGAAACATAGTGTTTAGGGAAGACAAACAGCAGATGTGGCTAGAGGAGATGCTGCACTGAGTGGGCTGATGCATGCCCTTCCCAAGCCAGATCCTGATGCAGACTCTGCTGGGACCATAGCCTCTTGGGCTTTAGTCCTGAAATCTGTTTTTGTTTTTTTGTTTTTGTTTTTTGAGACAGGGTTTCTCTGTAGCCCTGGCTGTCCTGGAACTCACTTTGTAGACCAGGCTGGCCTCAAACTCAGAAATCCACCTGCCTCTGCCTCCCAAGTGCTGGGATTAAAGGCATGCGCCACCATGCCCGGCTCTGAAATCTGTAATTTAGGACCCCACCAGCAATTTCCTTCTGTGTTTGTCATGGGAATCAGAGATGTTAATACAAACAACATGGGGGCTGCAGCACACAGCTACCCATCACTATACAGTGACTGGTGTGAAACACTCAGATGGTAAGAGGCTACGGGCACAGAGGCCAGAGCAGAAATATGAGGTCTGTAGGGCAAAGCAGAGGGGTGGACATGAGAAGTTCTAGAATATTGGACCTGGGAACATCCTTCACATTAATTTGCTTTTGTTTTTATTATTTCCTTATTTATTTTATTTTTGAGGCAGAGTCCTACTATATAGCTCAGACAGGTGTCAAACTTGCAGTAATTTTTCTGCCTTAGCCCTTTAAGTGCTGCCTGCCCTATCCTTTGACTTTTTGGCTGTGCAGGATTAGACTTCAGTTTCCTTGTTAGTAACGTCTGCCTGAAAACCTTCCCTCCTACCCAGGGTAGGAAAGCCTTCTCTAGGAGGAGGAGGATGTGCAAGACCAGGAGTGGGGTCAAATCTGTGCCTCTCCGCTCCCAGGGCCAGGTTTGAACCCATCTGTTGGCCAGGCACAGCAGCAACACTCCTCCCCCTCCAGCTCTCAGAAGCCATGCCTTTGGAGCACCTCTTCAAAACCTCGAAAGAAGAAGTTTACCCGAGTGTCAGGTATGTGTGGATTATGGACGCACAGGGAACTACTGTGACATAGTATGCTCCTTCTCTAGAAACATACTGGGTCATACCCCACCAATCTATGAGTCCACTCCCAGGCCTTCATGAGCTTTCATTTCTTCCTCATTGGGACAGACAGCAATCCAGCCCCTCTCAAGGTTACAGAAAAGCCTGAGCAGATACTGCCAAGCAGTGCTTATCTCAGAAGCACTGGCAAGGCCCAAGTAGGATGCTGCTGTCATCATTTATTTTCCTTGAGCTAGGGCATAGGGAGGCAGGGTGGTAGCAGGATTGGGGTGTAGAGGCTGAGAGTCCTGGATCTAGCCCAGCCTCACCACACCCTTTGTTTTTGTTTTTTGAGACAGGGTTTCTCTGTAGCCCTGGCTGTCTGGAACTCACTTTGTAGACCAGGCTGGCCTCAAACTCAGAAATCCACCTGCCTCTGCCAACCCCTTGAGGCCCTCAGTGCACATACCTGTGAAGTGGGACTATGACCTGCCTAACCACTAGTCTCTAGTCACAACTGTACATTGCAATTATTTGAGGTGCTTAGAAACTTACTAAGTGTTTGGAAATGGCCTGGTGTGGCATGTCATACCAACTGCACTTTGCTGTTAAAGCCTCAGAATTGTGTACACAGGGTTGGCTCAATGAGCTCTATTTGAAAAGCTGGGCACACCTGGGATTCTGGGAGCACCAGGACAAGCAATGCTCTGGAATGTGTCATCCCAGAGCAGAAGAATTCCCTACCTGAGCCAAATTCGGAGGCACTGCAATGCCTCTACCAAGCCCCCTGACTCCTGTCTCTATTCTCTCAGAGTGTCCACCCTGGCTCTATAATTCTCGACACTCTCTAGCTCTGTGCCAGGCTGAAAATCCTATCATCATACATCCAGGCCTAAAGGAAGAAAATGAGGAATGTGCCACCTATCCAGGAGTCCTCAGCCCTAGCACCTACCCCACACCTGAACCATCTGTGTCTGAAGGCGATGGACAAGGGGCCCAGTTGGTGTTCTTGGACATGGCTCAGAACATCGTTGCCTATGACATCCCAAGTTAGTGCCTTTCCTTAGAAGGAAGTTCTTTTTTTATTTGCATGTGTTCTTTCTCTGCCCACCCCCATGTGTACATGTGCGTGTGTATTTGCACTCTTTCACAGACTCTGCTCTGGACAGTCTTATCACCTAGGCATACATCACCGAATGGGATGGCACTGCCTATCACATCGTGGGGCTTTCATTCCCAGCTTCTCTTTCTTGTGTCAGGCTCTGTAAGAGAGGGACGAGATTGGGGTCACCTTTGTGTATACACCTCAGGTCTCAAATCTGGGGATGGGGCAGCATATGTCTGTCTACTGGGCTTCTCTGAAGCCAGACTGTCCCTTGTCCCTGTCACTGTATCAGATGTGAGAAGGGGTTGAAATGCCTCATAAGGACAGGAGAACAGGCAGGAATGTAAGTCCTGATTTTGAACTCGCTCTAAGGCTGCCAGGCGCCCAGTTCCTCTCCATCATGCTTCCCTGTTGTTCATGTACCCCCTCTAGGCCAGGCCATGAGCTATTAGTGCTTGTGACACAGTAGTGACTAAATTCTCATTCCAGTGGTGCAATTCCCCGATTCTCCAGGACCATCCAGACTTTCTGGGGTGCTAGAATACCCTGGTCCCAGAAGAGGCAGCATATTCCTGCTAGCTATGTGACTTGTTGCTAAACATGCCATTTCATATGGCAGTGACTGGGCTAACCCATTGGCCTAGTGGTATTGTACATCAGTAAAAGACTTAGAGGGCTGGGGACAGGGACAGGACTCTTGTGTGCCATCATGAGATCTTATTGTCATGGCATTGTGACTCCATGTTAAAGATCTGATCTGCTGGCAGCTTCTGATAGAGATATGAGTCAATGTTGGGGTGACTCATGCACTCCAGTTAGCTTCACCCAGGCGCCATGCCTGGTCCCTCTCCTTCCCTCTGTCTTGGAGCCCTGGAATTTGGCCCACACTCAGGCTTAGTAACCTTACTCTGACACCCCCTCCTCCAGGTGATCATGCTGTAGAAGTCCAGGGTGGAGAGCCCACTGCTGACATCAAGGTTCAGAGGTCCTATTTCCTCACCAGGGCACAGCCCTGTGTCAGGTAAGGAAACCCCAGGGTGTCATTGGCTGGGGCTGTATCAGCAGACTATGAGAAATGGCTTCACATTCTCTGCCAGGGCCCCCTGAATGGCACTCTGGGCCCAGCTGCATGCTGAGTGGTGCAGGCTCCCGGGAAGGTCTGGCTTCTCACCTTCTAAACTGGTGGTTGTCACCTGCTGATCTTCCACACCTCTTGTTCCCTCCCAGCCTGTTCTCATCCACTGAGTGTGTCTCTAATATAGATTTTGACTGATCAGTAGGGCTTGAAAGCCCCTGACCCAAGGTAGTGCCCAAACCTCTTCCTTGGCATTGGAGAATGTGACCCTGTCTCACCAAGTCACCCTCTCTTGCTTTTACCACCAGTCTTCCACTAAACAGCCTAAATGTTCTCCAGTCCCCACACAGCCTGCTCTGAGCTTGCTGACCTTGTTCCTCTACTTGGAGGATCTGCCTTTCTGATTTACTTGGGAAACTATCCTCTCTCCTATTCGCCCTCTTGTCTTCCTTAGAATCTCCCTTCTGTTGTCAGCATCTGTTTACCAGTGCATTTTCCACACAAGACTTGAAGCTCCTTGGGGGCAGAAGCCAAGCTGATTGAATTCCCTGGAGTTTCATGCAGTTAGCTATGTGAGCTCAGTCCAGGGCTCTGTGTCTTCCTCTGATTCCAATTCTTGCAGGCAGAAGCTATTCTTGTGTACTTCCAGTGAGGCAGACAAAGAAGTCCCAGACTCTGACCCCTGGCTTCCTGTTTGGACCTCGGAGGACAGCCCCAATGGTAGGCTTTGAGTCTTCTGAACATTCCTCGCCAGAGAATTTCTATGGCAGGAAAAGCAGGAAGAAGATCGGGGAGCTGCCATGCACAGGGATGGAAAACACTATGCCTAGCATCATTTTGCCCCTGGTTGCTATGCTGGGCATTGCTAATCAATTCCTGCTTTTCCTTGAGCCAGCTACTGCAGAACCTTTTAAACACGGAGCTCTGGGTCACTACGGTCAGTCTGCTGGCCCTGGCATACCGTGATGATTTTTCCTCTTTTGTTGTTGATGTGTTGCTAGGCAATGTGCCTTTTAATTTTCTATACCACCTTAACTCCAAATGGCAGTCTCCTTTCCCCAGTGTCTGACTATTTCCTATTTCCTCAAAGCTTGCTGCTACATTGGGTGTTGACCACATACCTGAGTGCCATGATCCTTTGCAGGGAGCCCACTGGCTTTGGGGTCTTCCCAGATCGATACCTGGCATGTGGCAAACTACCTGAATGAGATCTTAGGAGTCAGCCCTTCCCTCTTCAGCTCCCCAAGCAAAATCCTGCCAGATCATGTCCTAGAAGATGATGCCTACTTTCTGACTGAAGGTAGGCTACTGGAGTGGGAGGAACCTCATTCATTCATAAAACATGGGGATATTCACCCATCAAAAATATTTGGGCCTGAGTTGAGCCCAATGGACTCCCAGAGGGCCTTGAGGGGCCTACAGATCCTCACAATGCAGGGACTACTAGGTCATGTAGTGACGGGGAGGCTCAAAAAACTGTCACTGAGCCCTTAGCTGGCCTATGAATGAGACTTGGACACAGGCTAGGAAATTCTAAAGGGGAAACAGTGGAAATGCAGGGCAGGGGCTATCTGGGTGCAGTCAGAAAGCCTAGTCCTGCCAGTGCTCTGCTCACAGGTCTCTTGGAGTCTTCACTTGCTGTCTGTGAAGTGGAGGGCCCACAAGAGAAGGTAGGCTCTGTCTTTCTGGCTTGTCTCCCTGACTGTGCACCCCATGCCTTCATCTTTCCCAGAGTTACAACCTCTGTCCTCACCACCCACCTTTGAGCTCACTGTTGCCCATTGAGGGGCCTGGGAAAGGCCTGCCTAAGATCACAGCTACTCTTCAAGCAGGGTGGGGTGGGCGGGTGGGTTCCCTCACCTCTCATGGTTTACTCAGTGTCCGTGTGTTTGACCCAGGGTTTCTTGGATCCCAGGCTGGCATCAAACTCTCAATCCTCCTGCCTCAGCCTTCAGAGAGCTTGGATTAAGGAGTGTATCAATTTAGCTGGGCAAATAAGTCTCAATTCCCTGAGCTTGGGGTTTACCCAAAGTGGGTAGTTGCATCTTGGACCTCATGATACCTGAAACTCATAAAGACAGAATCCACAGGTGTCCTCCAACTTTGTTTTGGCTTCCAGCTTAGCCAGAGGAGGGAGCAGTAGAGGGGGAGAACTAATCAGCCGGGACTGGTGCTGAGGCGATGGGAGGGTACACCTGTGTCTTCCAGCTAAGGCTCTCTGCTCCAGTCCCAGTTTCTTCATTGAGGTCCCTTGCTTGGGACATTAGAGCCAAGGTTCCTGAGTTTCCAGGGGTGTGGAGACAGACTAGGGTGTCTAACCTAAGCTGTTTCTAATGTCCTGCATATCTTGTAATCAGTATCTTCTTCCTTATCTGATCCAGGAAGTATCCTCTGAAGGCTTCACAGGCCCACCTAACTTCCAGTCCTCTGTTTCACTGGACCACTGCTACCTATCCCTGAATGAGAATGTCAAGGTGCTGTCTAACTGTGACTCCAGCTCAGAGACCACAGACACAGAGTGCCTGTGGGGACAGGAGGAGGTGAGAGGGGTGGCCACCTACCCAAGGAGGACAGGGGTCTTCTCCCTTGCTCAGCTTTCTGTCCTGCAGCAGGCCAACCCTGAGGGATTGCAGGCCTCAAGTGATGAGGACAGAGACTACACATGGACACCTACTGGGCGGACTTCTGGCCTGCCGGTAGCCAGCAAGAAGATCAAGAAGGTCCAGGCAAGCCAGGGCCCCGTGAAGCCCAAAGACAGCAGAAAAGCCTGCCCTGGCCAGGTGAAGAAAAAGTGTATTAATGGCTTCATCATGTTCTGCAGGATGAACCGGAAGCAGTACATCCGGTGGGTGAGGGTACCCAGGTTTTTTAAGGCATAAAGGGCTCTCCATCCCCATGTGCACCCCAAGGCCATGTTGCCTCACTGCTGAGCCTTCCCATCCTATGAGGTAGACCCTCAAGCCAACTTGAGACATCAGGGTAAAGGAAATTAATTGGCCTTTGTCATCTTCAAGGAAACTGCCATCAGGAGGTTGAATCTGGGATGTCCTGCTTCTCTTGAGCTGTTACCTCCTGCATGCTAGGTCACATTGAAAGCAGGTTGTCCTCAGGAGATACAGGCTCAGTCCTGCCAGATGCTCTAGAAGTCTCATTTCCATGCGGTTGACTTAGGTCAGGTGCCAGCACTGGACCAGTCACTGTGGGATGAGTACCAGCACCAGGAGCTGGTTGCCTTCACTGGAAGGACGAGTGTGTGCGGTTGCATATGGAGTGGGGAGGGATGGAGGGGTTGCAGAGCCTGTAAAGTGGCAGCTGCAGGTCATTCATGCTTTGGGAGATATATGTGTATCTTCCTTGCATCAGCGTAGAGTGTAACAGGGTACTGGAAAGCTGCTGGGAGAGGAACAATGGCAAAGGACCATGGTGTGGCCATTGTGACCTCTTCCTTCCTGTACCAGAGCCTGTCCTGGAACTGCATCCACAGCTGCCACCAGGGATCTGGCTCAACTGTGGCGAGAGATGACTCTGGAGGAAAAGAAACCATACTGGTGAGAAGTACCTTTTAGAAGGCATGGGAAGACTATGGGCTCCAATCTGTAACCCTAATCCCTCACTCAGATCCTCATGGCTTTGCTAACAGGTTGGGGCTTTGCTGGGCTGAGGACTTGTGAAACACAATTTTTTTTTTCTCTGTATATGTGTGTTCCATGCACATGCATGCAGAGGCCAGAACAGGGCATCAGATGTCTTCCTTTTGCTTTTTGCCTCATTGCCTTGAGGCAAGGTCTCCCATGGAATGGGAAACTGGCCTAACAGCCAGATGACTGGATAGTGAGTTCTTGGGATCCACCTGCTTTCGTTCCCAGTGCTTCAAAGTAGGTGCACACAGCCAGCCACAGTTCTTTACATGGGTACTGGTGACTCAAACTCACAGCCCAGAGCACATGTTCTTATTAACTGAGTATCTCCCCAGGCCCCAGGTCACAAGTTTTACAACTTGGGAGGTTACAGGTAAAGAGTGCCATCTGCAGCTGGTAAGAATGAGCTTTCCTGGGTCCTGGACCTGCTGCCTCCACTTCTGTTTGGACACACAGAGCATCTCAGCTATTTTCCTGTTGCTTGGTCTCTTCTGTCTCTTATCGTATTCATCCTCCCCAAATTCTGACCTCCATCAGCATCAAGGGCTCATCCCTGCTCATTTCTAGACTAGTCAAACCCCTGATAGCTGTGTGAGGAGCACCTGGCAGGGCCCAGTCTAGATTATTTGCCCCTGGAGGCCCAAAGGAGAGATTGGCCCCAATGGGACCAAAGAGAGTTCTGGCTCCCTCAAGCCCAGGATTGGTCATTGCTGGGGGGCAGAGAACTAGTGGGGGAACCTAGGAGCCGAGTGTGAGGAACCTCCATCTGTCCCCAGCACTAAGGCACGCAGGTTCAGCCGCCAGCACAACCGAAATGTGAAGCAGGAGAGCTCCAGCAGTGAGGACGACGATGGGGAGACCCCCAAGCCCTTCCACCAGCTACTAGCTGAGAAGGCCCAAGTGTCTTTGGGCCTCACCTCACTGCCCGCCCCTCACTGCCAGTGAGAAGGGCAGCTCTGCTGGGCTCTGCCTGCTTAGCATCCAGGTCCTCTAACATTTATTTCCCCTGGACCTCAGACCAACTGCTATGGGTCCCCTGCCCAGTGCCCCAGCTTCAGCACCAGAGAGGAAATGTATTTACTGACCCAAGGCCCTGTGTTCTGCCTTGCACACAGCCCCGCCCTCTAGCCTGTCCTACATCTGTTCTTATAGGATGGGCTCCCTAGATGAAATGCAGCTCTTCCCTCTGCCCCCAGAACCACATGGTCTCAGCCCCAATCTCACCGCATCCTTCCCTGTTCTATGTAAAATGAAGTGAAACTCTTTACAACAGGGGGAGAAGGAATGTTGTGTCCAGGATCTATTGGCCATGGGTGGGCTTTCCACACATCAAATCCATAAGCCTTTTGCTTCTATACTTTGAAACACCCCCCCCCTCCCCAGAGCCTACAGATCTGAACTCAAACCCTTTACCTCAGAAATCCAGTCTTAGTATGTAGTGACGCATGTTTCTAATTCCAACATTCAGAAAGCTGAGGCAGAAAGATGGGATCTGAGACCAGCCTGGGCTATATAAACATGATTCCCCATCTCACAACCCAAACAAGAAAAACAAGCCACAGCCTCTGGCTGGGCTTTCTCCCCAGTCTTCTCTTGGGTGGGTTGTCTGGCAGGTAACCCTTACCCTCAATAGCTCTGTTGTCTGTTAACTTGACTTTAATTGAAATGGAGGCATAACATATCCTAGAAAAATAAAAATTTACAATACAAACTAGACAAAGGGGCCAGGGTTGCCCTAGGGGTCAGAGAAATCTTTGGTCTGGGGCTGGATCCTGGGGCTCAAGTCCAGGGAAGCAGGGGAAGGGCCCTGTGCACCCATCAGCCCCCCCTCAACAGGAAGGGCTGTCCCTAGGCCACCCTGGTCTCTCAGGAAATTTTGGGAAATGGGTATCAGTGGGGCTATTAATAGTGTTATAGTGAGGGTGCGTCTGGAAATTAGCCACTTGGCAGGGCCTTCTCACACTAGTACTATGTAGAGGAAGGCAAAGCCCAAGTCAAGACCCCTAGTGCCCACACATATTGGGCAGGCAGAGCAAGGAGAGGCCTGTAACAAGATTAGCCATCAGGAGGACAGTTCCCTGACCTGTGGTGGTCCCTCTAGCTCCTGTAGGGCTTATAGCTCATGCAGTAGGAGAGCTGTAGTGTGGGACTTCAGACTGCAGCCACTTTACTGAGGGTTCCTCCTGTCCTAGCACCTTGACAACATTGTCAGAAGAAGTGGTTAAATGCAGGCAGTCACAGTTCCAAGGGCTCCTCCACGGGTACCGACTGCAGCTGGGTCAGGACCTTGGCCTCAGCTTCTAGCCCCTCATCAACCTCAGTCCCTGTTGTAGCCCCCAGAAGCAGTCCCTGGGGGTCAGGGTCTGGCAGCCTCAGCACAGTGTGGGTGGCCTGTGTCCCCAGCCCTTCTACTCCTGTGCTCAGTTCCAGCCCTGCTGGCCAAACTGGCACAGCTGCAGGTGACAACATCAGACCTTCGGGTAGGGGTGCTGGGAAGCTGGAAAGCAGGCCAGAGGAGTCCGGGGAGAAGGGCAGGCTGGTGCCAGAGGTGACAACAGAAGCAGGTGGCAGTGGCTGAGTAGAGATTGGCCCCAGAGTGTGACCCTCTGGGAGGGTGGGGCTGGGGCCCACTGGGAGGGCTCCTTCGGGCACTGTGATAGCTGGCTCTTGCTTCAGGGGCAGAGCTAGACTGGGGGCAGGAGGCAGGACCTGGGAGACGAGCATGCTGGTGGGGAAGGTAGCAGTGAGGATGATCTTGCCCTGCTGCACAGCTACCCCGGTGACAATGGGGCTGCCAGACACAGGGTTGGCCAGGAGGAAGTTTCCTGTGGAGAAAAGAGGTGGAGTGGAAGATGCTGGGTGGCAGGCAGGGGTGTCAGTAGGCTTAACCCTAAGAGACTATCAGATGGGAGACACCTGCACCCCAAGCCCACTCAGACCCCAAGAAAGCAGAAAGGGTACCTGGAGCAGTGGCCGAGGGAAGTTGCAGTGCAGTCACTCCCACACTAGAGTTTATCAGGTGCACATTGGTAGGCCCCGCTGCAGCTGCCACCTTCACAGGACTGCCTGGCCCAGCTGCCAACAGCTGGAGTGGCCCCACCGCCTGAGGCAGGGTTACCACCTGAGAGGTGGGCACCACCTGGGGCAAGTTCAGCCGTGGGGAGGTGGGGCTCAGGCCTGTTGGGTACCCAGAAGAAGGGGAGAGTGGTACAACCTGAGGAGCAGCCACAGCAGGCACAGCTCCCGGGGTCAGAGGAAAGGTGGAGGCAGGTGGGGGGCCTGGGACTACTTGAGGAAGGGTTCCTGGGATTTCCTCTCCAGTAGTCCCATGAACCCCTTTGGTCTCAGAGGCCTCAGACTGAGCCTCATCCAGTCGAACCTCTCCTGTCTGAGGGCCCAGGACCAGAGAATTCTTGGCCTCACTGACCCCTTGGAGACTGGGCTGTGGTTGAGGGGCACCTCCTCCTGTGAGTAGCAAGGGCCCCAAGCTGGAGCCCTCTCCTAGGGCCAAGCTATTGATAATGACTGGGCTGCCATTGAGGAGCACTGTTGGGGGGCTGCTGGTGGCCAGGAAACTCCCATTCACTAGGATAGAGGAGGAGGCAGGGCACGTTGCAGGAGAGGTGGCCCCCGCCAGGAAGATGGAACTCTGGGCAGGGGCCTCAGCAGCCACAGAGGCTACACCTCTCTCCAGGTCTTCTGGACTGCGGCTGGACTCATCCTCCGTAGTAGGGTTCCCATCAGACTCGCTGGAAGGAAAAGGGATTATGTCTTTTTAGGTCTGAAGGCTCCATCGCCCTAGGGGCAGAGGCAACCCAAGCTCTATTTTAGCCTTTCAAAGAACCCATCCAGATCCCAGGGCCTCTACAAGCCTGCTGGGGTTGACAGCGCGGCGGGAATGCTAAGCTGGAGGAAAGTTTCCCGGTCGCCTTGGCCTGCAGCCAAGCACCCAGGCTGCCCCAAGTCCCCTGGGTCTGCAGGCGCGTGGCTGCGGAGTGAGGCAGCAGCTTTTACTCCAGTTCTTCCTCCCCCCCCCCCACACCCCCACGGCGTCAGAGACCAGAGCTAGAGCCTTGGCGCTGAGGTGGGAGGGGAAGGGCTTGGGTTACAGGGAAACCGGAGCCGGAGAAGGTTCACGTTTCACAACAAAGACAAGCGACAGACCACGCTGTTTGGGCTGGAGGGGGCGTGGGGGTGGGTGTAAGTAATGGTCACCGAGGGGCCAGGTTGTAGAGGCCCCAAAAGCGGGTCCCTACCCGGAGTGCCTTAGACAAAGGCCCCTTCCCCTTCCTACTCCTCACTTTTCTCACTGCGCGCCCCCCGGCCCCCATTTCTGACACTGCGTTCTCAGCTTAGAAGAAGCTGCAACAACCTCTGCCCCTGGGGCAGTGATGCCCAGAGAACCCAGGGTGTGCCTGGTCTCTCCACGCTCAACCTATGCACTCGCCGCCGCCGCCGAGGAGGGGTGTGAGGGTCACTCGCGCAGACTCCAGCGGCCACCGAGGAGGAGGGTCGGTCCCCCCTCACCTTTTGCAAGGCGCTCCACCGCCGGTCCCAGTGCGGTCGCGCTGTCGCCGGTTCTTGAACCAGTTGCTGACCTGTGTAAGCGAGAGGCCGGTGAGCGTGGCCAGGCGGCGCTTCTCGTCGGGCGTGGGATAGCGGTTGCCGCGGTAGCAGGCCTTGAGCGCAGCTCGCGAGCGCTCCTTGAAGCAATAGACGGTCTCCTCGCCATCCCAGATGGTCTTGGGCAGAGGGAACTTCTTGCGCAGCCGGTATTTGTCCACTGCGCCCAGCGCACGACCACGGGCCCGCTCGGCCTCGTGGTAGCGGGCGCGCAGGTAGAGGTCCTGCAGGAAGGCGTGGTGGGCGGCGGGGAAAGGGCGGCTCTCGAGAAGTTGGTAGAGCTCGGCGTATTCACCCCGCTGGAAGGCCACTAGGGCCCGCGCGCGCAGCACCGGATCGCTGCCACGTAGGCGCTCGGCCGGGGGCAGCGCGCCCAGGAAGCGGCTCAAGCGGCCGGCGTGGCCCGCCTGCAGCAGCGCCTCGCACACGCATGCCACCTGTTCGGGCGAGAAGCGAAGGCCAGCGGACGCCTCGGTCACGGTCTCCCGGGGAGACCCCGGGCCACTCGGGGACCCAGAATCCGCCGCCGCCGCCGCCGCATCTCCCGCCCCGGCCGCCGCCGCCTCCCCCTCCGCTGCCTGCAGAGTCTGCAGAAGCTGGCGCGCTTCCTCCTCCTGCTCCTCGGTCGCCGCCGCCGCCTCCCCCCGAGCCGCGGGCCCCGCGCTCGGCTCCGCAGGCGAGGTAGCCATGTTTGGCAACTTTGGAAAGTTCGTCCCTCCTCTGCCGCCTCCCGCGGGCTTCCCCAGCCCCCTCCTCCGCCCAGTCCTCCTCGCCCCCCCCCCCGGTCCCCTTGCGGTCTTTTGGCCCCCTCCCAAAGACTAGACCCAGCTCTGCACTCGGGTCTGTCTCTGTCCCTGTGTGTCCGCCCCCCTCCCCGGCTGTCAGGATTCTTTGTTTTCCCTCCGTCTCTGGCCGCGCTTTTGGTCTTCCCCCGAGTGTGCCTCTGACTCAGGGCCTCAGTTTCCCTATCAGAGCAACGGAGAAGGTAATGGGCCGTCCCGGAGGGTTAAGGGCGCGAAGCCGCTCCGATCTCCCGGGTCCCTTGAAGGCCCCCCCTCCCTTCCCATCTCCGCGCCGTGCTCCGCCCCTCGGAATTCCCGGCCCCGCGGGTAGGCGGTGGATCTAGCTGGGAGGAGGGGCGGGGAAACGCGCTAGAAAGTTTGCAGCAACTTTTCTGGACTGTCGGTCCAAAAAGCGGATGCGCGTGGCTTGCGCAGGCGCAGTGGGAAGTCGGCGTGCGCGCTGCTGGCCCAACCCCCTGCTTTTCCAAACGAGTGGCACAGCTGGGTAACAGCTGGGGGGGGGAGCGGGTGGGAGGCGGTGGTGTCGCTGGTGGCTTGTTGCTCCTCTCCTACTGGCTGGATGCCTAAGCCCCACCCTTCAGCCTGATTTGTGCGCTTTGCCTCCCCTCTAGCTTCCACTCAAGCCATTGGTTGTCTCTACTGGACTCTCCATTGGCCTGCGGGGCAGTTTCCTTTCCACAACAGATATTTCGCGGGATTTAGGGCAGACCAGAAGTATTTTATTTGCAAGGGTCAGGGGTGGAGGTTGTAGGTGGGGACAGACAATAAATACCGAGGAATGTCGAGTCTCAGTGCATCTAAAACGTGGGTCCCGGAGTCTGTCAGTGAGTCAGATAACAAGGTCAATAAATACCCACACTGCCGGGGGGTGGGGGTGGGGGGTGCAGCTGTGGCTCCGATGGTAGAGTGCGGGCGTGTACACGGTGAAGGAGTTGCAGCAACCCCCAGGAGTGAGGCTGTCCGAAGCCAAAGACTCCGTGTGTGCTGGCAGAGGTCTTGCTGATCCTTCACTATGGGAATGGGATGTCCCTGGAGATAGGGGGCTCGTGCTTATGGCTTGTAACTGATGGCTAGGAGAGTGAAAAAGTGAAATCGGATGAGCTGAGCAGTTTGCCCATCTACGTCGGGACTGAGTAAAGCGTGGCCGGCGAATGCCCGGCTGCTACAGCAGCGGTCTGGCTACCGGAGTGCTGGGCACGAGCCCTGTTCCTCCCTCCCCGGCCGCCAGGTGGCGGGCCCGGATCACAGGAGCGGAGCTGAGTGGGGACCCAGGCTCACAAAAGTGTGAAGCGGAGCCGTGAGGGTGGGGATTTGGATGGGCACAGAGACGCTTTGGGTCGTTCCCTGGTCACTCGACCTTCCTAGGAGGCCTAAGTGAAAGATGGCTTGGAGTCTTAGGGTTCAGGGGGCGAAGGCAGCTCCCGGGAAACACCAGACTGGGGTGAGACTGCCGGTATAGGCCACCAACCCAGTGCAGCCCAGTGTGGCGGCAGCAGCCAGAGCAGCGGCGAACAGGAGCAGGCAACGCGCCTCGGATAGGCCAGGCCTAGGGATCTGCAGGCGAAAAGGTTGGATTAGCACTAGGCCACAGGGGCCCACTGGCTCCTGGGAGCCACCCAGTTTATACCTATAGAAGGGCCTCTGTGCGCATCTCTGGACCCCACAGCCCACAGCTAAAGTTGGTCTGCTTGCAAAAGTGAGCTCCGGTCTTTGGCTACTTAGCAGCCTGTGTTGATTGGCGCCCGAATACCCCCTCCCTGCGGTGGGCCGAGCTCCACAGGCACAGCAAGCAGTGGTGACACTCAGTGGGCAGAACTAGGCAGAGGCCCGTGGCGGGCGGACGTGGGACATACCCTGGCAGGGAACAGCAGGTGACGGCGGTGCATGGGGCCTGGCCCCACCAGCGGGCACTGGCCCACAGCCACGGCCGGGGGGCCATCTAGCTGGAGAGAGAAGGGACAGGTGACCCGATCGGAGCCCAGCAGCAGGGCGAGAGGCAGTGCGGGAATCTAGTCGAGGCCAGAACGGGAGTCTAGGGAGTTCCCTTGGGGAGGATTTGGCGAGAAGCCTGAAACGAGGGAGAGCTGGTAGATAGTGTGTGCTGAATGGAGGAGTAAAGGGCAGCTTTCTTCTGGAACCCCCAAGGAGAGTGGACCCTAAATGTGGACGGGAGACGGGCTGTGGGTAGCACATCTAAGAGGGGGGTCGGGGAGGGGAGAGAGGGGTCTTACATGGGAAGGTGGATCCGTGGCCCGGGGACTGGGGACCCCCGTGATGGCTGGAAGGAGAAGAGAGAGGTGTATGGAGCGTGGAGGACGGAGAAAGGCAGTGGAGCAGCTGCGGTGCCCCAGCCTGGACTCCTCCCCGAGGGTTCACACACCCAACATGCCCCCCATCTCCACCCGGTAACCCCCTGGCTGGGAGCGGGTGAGGGACTCGCCTGCGGCTCCTGGGGCCTGCAGCATCTCCATCCGCTCCTGTAGCTGCCGAACATGCACCTCCAGGTCTCGGTTCCGGACCTCGGCCTCTTGTAGTTGGCTGTGGAAAGTTAGGTAGGTGAGTGAGCCGACCTATCCGGTGAGGAGACTGAGAGGGGTGCTGCTCTCCCCTTCCCTCACCCCAGCACCGTGACCCCGACCTGGAGAAGTTCTGGTTGGCGGTCCGGATGGCCTCCAGCTCGCGGCTCAGGCTCTGCCGAGTGAGAACCTCTTCTTCCAGGGCTTCCTGGAGCTTCTGCAGCGTCACCATGGTCTCTGCCTCAGCCGCAGGGACAGGGACAGCCACTAGGTCGGCCTCTTCAGCCTGTCGGTAGAGATCAGAGTTGGGACCTGGAGCTGGATCAGTCCTGTACTTCCCTCCCCCTCCATCTCTCCCCATCCCTGGGTCTCTGGGGACAGTGTAGTCAACATGGAACTGAAGGGCTGGAGTCAGAAGTTTAGCATGTCCCTCCCAGCTCCGCAGTGCTTCAGACAACCCTGGCTTTACACTTAGGCCTCCCCAGTTTGTATCTTGTCACTTTCTGCAACCCCCGCTCCTCTTTCCAATGCCACCCACCTATGTGTGGCTTTTAAGAAACCAGCATCCCACCTGATGGCCTCTGAACCTTTGTTCACCAAGTGACCATAAGAACCTCTACCTCAGACTCCTCCAAGTGGTTGGCTGTCCCTCCCTCCCAGGCCCGGGTTAGTGTTGCTTTCTGACCTCACCCCGTGCCAGGAGAGCATCTACCTCTGAGCTATCCCAAGTTCTCTTCTTGGTTTTTTATTCCAAGACAGGATCTCATTACATAACCGGAGCAAGCCTTGAATTTGGGATCCTTCTGCCTGTGCCTCCTGACTAGCTAGGGTTACAGGATGTGCTGTTGGGCCAGTTGGGGACAGTGTCCTACTGAATTAACAACAGCCTGGCAGTTGGAAATGCAGGTACACCCACCCAGAAAGCTTTGCCCACCTCTCAGTCTACTCACCACTTGATCCGGTGGGGACACTGGGGGCTGCAAGTCAAGCCCTTGCAAGTCTGACACAGGCAACTGCAGGGCCTCTAGTTCCATAGGGGTAGGGTCCGTGACCTGATTGTCTCTGAGAAGAGGAAGAGGCTAGGGACTCCCTAGCCCGTGGGCACCAGGCCAGGCTCCTAGGCTAAAGCTAAAGGAGGTTCAGAGCAGAGAAGAGAGCAGGCTGCCAGGACCTCAGTTGGCTGAGCTCTACAGAGGGTGGGCTAGGTCCAACATGCTCTAAGGAGCACGGGCTGCTGCTTGCAGATCATGAAATAAGTTGTCCTTCCCTGTGCAGGCCTGAGACATGCCTAATGGTGAGTACCTGTGTGAGCATCCTCTAAGTGTTCTCTGCTTCCCAGTTTACTTCTAAAAGCAGTCTCTTCATTTAATTTTTATTTTGTGGCAATGGTAAATTTTTATTTACTCTTTATTGTTGATACAGGGTTTCTCTGTGCCAGCTCTGGCTGTCCTGGAACTTATTTGTAGACCAGCCTGGTCTCAAACTTGCAGTGATGCTCCAGCCTCAGCTTCCTCAATGGTAGGGCTATAGAGTTATATTGCCTAGCAATAGTGGATGCTATTTATCTTTTGTTTCTTTAGACAGAGTCTCCAGGCTACTGAGTAGTCTCTGGTCTACAGAGTAGACCAGGCTAGCCTTAGATTACTATATAGCCCAGGATGGTCTTGAACTTCTGATAATCTTGCCTCTACCGTCTAAGTGCTGGGATTATAGGTTTGTGCCACCACAGCCAGCATAATGGATGCTTTTTAAATGCTTTATTGACTAGGCATGGTAGTACACGCCCATAAATCACAGCACTCGAAGGGCAACTTAGACGATGTTAAGGGGATCCTGCCTCAGAAAACAAGACAGAAAACTTTTAAAAACTTAAAAGTTGTATTATTGTTATGTGCTCCAATTGTCACATTTCAGGTTTGTTTTTCTAAGATCCTGGATTCTATGGCATGTCCTAGAACCGTGAAGGTCAATAGCAGGATTCTGTAAGGCCGAGTCTAAGACTCTTAGGTTATACAACTGAACTGAAATGTCACCATACAATGGGCAGGATGGCCAGAGCTATGAAATGGAGAGACCCAGTCTCAAAAAGCAAAACAAAAATAAATAAAGTACATGTGTAGCTGCTTTCCTAGTCTTGTGTCCACTTAACACAACAAGCTAGAGTCATCAAGTCATCAGGGAGGAGGGATCCTTAATTAAGAAAATGCCTCTACAGGGCAGGAGAGATGGCTCAGTGGCTAAGAGCACTGACTGCTCTTCCAGAGGTCCTGAGTTCAATTCTCAGCAACCACATGGTGGCTCACAACCATCTGTAATGGGATCAGATGCTTTCTTCTGGTGCGTCTGAAGGCAGTGATAGTGAACTCACATACAGAAAATAAATAAATAAGACCAGCCTGGTCTACAGGATGAATCCCAAGACAGCCAGCGCTACATAGAAAGATCCTGTCTCTAAAAGACAAAAGAAAGAGAGAGAGAGAGAGAAAGAAAGAAAGAAAGAAAGAAAGAGGGGTTGAAAAGAAAAGAAAAGAAAGAAAAGGAAAAGATCCCATCTCTAAAAGACGAAAGAAAGAAAGAAAGAGAAAGAAAGAAAGGGGTTGAAAAAAAGAAAGAAAGAAAGAAAAGAGAAGAAAAGAAAAGAAAAGAAAAGAAAAGAAAAGAAAAATGCCTCAAAAGATGCAGCTATAGGCAAGCCTGCAAGGGCATTTTCATAACTAGTGATTATAGAGGAGAGCTTAACCCATTGTGGGTGGAGCCATCACTGGCCTGGTGGTCCTGGGCTTTACAAGGAAACAGGCTGAGGAAGTCATAAGGAGCAAGCCAGGAAGCAGCTCCCCTCCATGGCCTCTGCATCAGCTCCAAGTTCCTGCCCTGCTGTGAGTTCCTGTCCTGACTTCCTTCAGTGATGGGCTACCATGTGGAAATGTAAACCAAATAAACCCTTTCCTCCCCAGCTTGCTTTCAGTCATGGTTCATCACAGCAGCAGAAAGCCTAACTTAGACTGCTCCTAAGAATACTTGGTCTGAAGACTGAGCCTTAAATTGAGTGGCTGACGTGAGCCTGCACACAGGCCCCAGCAGGGGGCAGTCGTGCTCACCTGAAGGCCATGCAGCAGTAGGAGTAACCCACAAAGGGCAGGCGGACCCCGAGTGGCATGTCTTCCTGCATGTCCGACAGTGTCTCCTAGGAAGACATACAGGGCTCTTGTGGCTAGCAGTTATCGGAGATGGCCCTTTGCCCCTCTATGTTCAGAGCATAACAAACTCCACCATTTTTTCTTCTATCTTGTTGCTTCCTATCGGGGCTCTGCCCACACCAGATTTCTCTCTCTGCACATGGCCCAAGGCAGGGCCCAGAGCTTGTTAAAATGCTGAGAGCACTTGCCTGAGAGAAGATCTCCTGCACCTCCTGCATCCTTCTGGGCTCAGCTCAGTCTCCTCCTCCAGGAAGCCCTCCAGTACTTTCCAGGCTGGGTCAAGAGCCCAGGCCCCTACATTCCATTTTAGTACTGCCAAAAGTGAGGCCTCACTCACTGTCTTGGGGACTGGTCACCTGTGTGTCCTCACACCTGAGTGGACACATGGCACTGCTCTAGGATAATAATTTGGGACCCAAGAAGGTCATCACCCTCCTTTTTTATTTTTCAAGGGAGGGTCTCAATGCATAACCCTGACTGTCCTGGAAGTCACTATGTAGACCAAGCTATCCTTGATTTACCAGAGATCCACCTGCCTCTGCCTATGAAGTTCTGGGATTAAAGGTGTGCACCACCACACCTGACCAATCACCCCAATTTTATGAAAGAGGCTAGGGAAGTCCCCTCAACCAATCAGGAACAGCAGGTACGTACCCCGCCCCCGCTCACCATGGCAGTGAGCCGGTCCTCCACCACATCGAAATTGCATGTGTCCGTGGCACCCTCGAAGTCTGGTGTAAAGGGGGGTACACTGTCTCGGAGACCCTCCCAATCAAGGCCAAAGAAGAAAGGATGTTTCTGGAAATCACCCGCCCCACCTCGACCTAGCCTTATCTCAGCGGGACACAGCAGCCGACGAATGAGGTCCTGGGCTTCCTCAGGGACACCTGTGTCTGCCTGAGGCAGCAACAAGTGTTCCTATTTACAAAGAAAAGCAAGAGTTAGCCCTGGGCTGCAGAGCTGGCCCAGTCTTTTCAGCTCACTGGCTGCTCTTACAGAGCGATCAAGGTTCTGTTTCCCAGCACTCAGCATGGCAGCACATAACAGTTATGACTCCAGCTCCAGGGTATCCCACACCCTCTGACCTTCGCACACCTACTCAGTGCACAGACATACATGCACAGAAAACACACACATATAAATAAATATCTTTAAAAAAGACAGTCTGGGAGCACAAGCCACTAAGTCAGCCTCCCTGCATGGCGCCCATGCTCACCCTGTAATGCACAATCTTGGCATATGTCTCGGCTGTGGAGTCCGCGTAGAAGGGTGTCTGCCCATAGAACATTTCATAGGCGAACACACCCAGTGCCCACCAGTCACACTCTGGCCCGTAGCTGCCTGCCCCAGGCCCTCCACCAACGGCCTGCAGAATCTCAGGAGACAGGTAGTCCGGGGTGCCCACAGCCACCAGCGACCTCACCTGTGCCAACCAGACCTGAATGCTTAAAACCTTTCCCCTGACTGTCCAAACCTGGTGCACAGGACATCCCCGACCAAGCTCCCGTCCTGCTCCTCACCCCAGCCCCGCCCCCTAATCTGGTCCTTCACCAATGAGGAGAGCTTCTTACCATTCCATCAGGCTGCAGTTTGAGGCAGGAGCCGAAGTCTGCCAGGCGAATGTGCCCACATCGGTCCAGCAGAATGTTATCTGGTTTGATGTCCCTGTGCATAGAGAGAAGAGGGGAAGTGTGCTTTCTTGAAAACCTTCCCTCTTAGGTCCCATCAGCTCGATCTGCTTCCACCCCAACCAGGATTCTACAATTCTAGACCCTGGTCCTGTCCCCAATGGGATCCGACCTTCAGGTACCCTTCCTTCCCACACAAACTCTGCTAACCCTCCAAGGGCCCCGCCACGCCCACCTGTGCACGTAGCCCAGCCGGTGCACCGAGTCTATGGCCATGACAATCTCGGCCAGGTAGAAGCGCGCCATCTCGGCGGGGATCCGCTCCCCAAACTTGCTCAGCAGCGTTAGCAGGTCCCCGCCCACGTAGTATTCCATGACCAGGTACTGGGAGCGGGTGTGTCACAGGGGGTTGGTAGCCCCCAAGACTCCCAAAGACACCCCATTCCCAAACATAGAGCACCCCCGCACAGTGAGAGACCGCCCCATCCTAAGGCCAAACCAGATATCACTCCTGTCTCAAGAAAGGTCCCTCCTATACTTGAGACACAATCCTACCCCCCCACCCCCCTCTACAACAGCTTCTCCCTTCTCCAGCCTTCTTGACTTGGGGGCAATGTAACTGTCACTCTTTCCTAGTCACCTGAACCCAGAGCTCACCAGGTAGTTCTCATCCTGGAAGGCAAAGTGCAGCTGTGTGATCCAGCGCCGGTCCCCTTTCACTAGCACATCCCTTTCTTCCCGGAAGCACGACACCTGTGAGGTAGGAGAGAAGCTACAGGAGGTGAGTTGGAGAGGTGAGGGCGCTGCCCTCATCCCTGGCCCTCACCTCGCCTCTCTTCAGCATGTCCCACTTATTCATAATCTTCATGGCATACACTTGGCCCGTCTGTTTCATCTTCACCACCGCTACCTAAATACGGAACCGGGATGACAGCAGAGGTGGCCAGGAAAACCAGCAAGGCTCACCCAGACAGGACTCCACCCTTATCTCCAATCCAACCTTAGCCCCGCCCCCACATGCACAGCACCCACTAACCACAAGCCCCGCCTCCACCCCTCCAGCCTTAAATTCAAGCTCATTCATCAATTTTTAAGGCTCTGCCCCAGCTGTTATGCCCCACCCACATCAAGTAAAGTTCCATTCCCAGGCCACTGAAGACTCACCTCGCTGAACGCCCCACGCCCGATCACCTTCAAAATCTCAAAGTCATCCCTCTGCAGTCGGACCTCCTTAAGCCTTGCTGCAATGGGCTCCACTGGGTGGGGGTGGAGGGAGAAGAACCAAGGGTCACCTGAACACTAGCGGTAAGGGTGGTGACTTTATAGTCTCCTTCCTTCTGCCCCTTAAATCGGCTTTAGGATTCTGCTTTCAAAACCTCTGTGATTTTTGTGGGACCCAGAACTGCCTGTTTCCACAGGGCTGCAGGGCAGAAAGGGAGAGGCTGGAGCATGAGGCCTTTCACTCCCATGTGATGACCAGGGTGCTAAGTCAGTCACCCGGGGCTCTCACTTAATGTCTCGGGCCACAGCCTTGAACTGGAGCTGTGTCAGCACAGCCAGCACGAAGACAAAGTGGGGGAGGGTCACAGCCCTCCGGCATCCTGGACACTGTTGGAAGGGCTTTCTTGGTTTCCAAAGGGTGAAGGAGAGAGTCTTCTTATAACCAAAGCTCCAGGGTATAAGGTCCTGTGCTAGGGTGGCTCAGCCAGAGGGGAGGGCAGTTAGGTTTGAGGCTGGCGACTGGGGGTGCGGGATGGGCAGAGGGAGGTCAGATCTCCCTTAGGGAAGCTGTAAGGACTGAGAATAAGGATTGAGGAGGAACGTGTGGGGAAGCGGGGAGATGGGGGTCACGGAGAAAAAAAGGGTTTGGGAAAGTGGGCAGACAGGGAAGATACAGCTAGGGCCACGGCTGGGGGGTGGGGAGGAGGAGAGAGCCAAGGCGTTGAGCCCTTTTAAGGCAGCGGGAACCCAGGCCCTCTCCCACCCCCCCCCCCCCCCCCCCCCCCGCCCAGGCCTGGCAGGGGAGGGGCCCACAGGATGCTGCTCAGGCCACAAAAGGACTGCTCCTTCCCAGAGGGTCAGACCCCCTGCCCCTGCCCCCACCCCAGGTCTCAGTTTACCCTACCAGCCCAAACCCCATCCTCTGCAAAAGGAAGGTTGAGGGAGACACTGAGGGCTGGGGAGAAAAAGTTTTTCACAGGCTTAGCGGTCTAACCCATGGCCTCCACCTTTCCATCTGTGAAACGGGGGAAGGAGGGGAGAATGAACTAGGGTCACACACATGGGCAGACAGCCAAGGACCAAGACCTGGACCCTTAATGATAGGCACAGAGCAACAAAACAGGTGTTTACTTGTAAGGAAGCTGGGGTAAGCTGGAGCTTTGGCTCAATGTTGGGCAGGAGCTTGTCCACTAGGCCTGAGAAGACCTTTGGGGAAGGGCATTTAAGTCAGCAGGGGCATCAGAGGTCTTGAGCTGGGACCATGAAGGCAGACGAGAAGCCAGAAGGGACCACCAATCTGGCCCACAAAGGCTGGGCGGGATCAGGTACTAGGGATGGGCGCCCTCAGAGGCTCAAGTTGTTCCTTCCTCTTAATTTGGAGAACAGAAAGGGTGCTCGGTGGCGCCTGTCTGCCGGGCTGGTTCTCTCCCAGGGCCTCTGTGAGTCACTGCGCCCTCATAGCTCATGGACACCTGTCAGGGCAGCTGGGGAGGCAGACGCCAAACACCTGCCTATGGGCCACACCCTGGCAGCTGCCCCACACTGTCCCTCTCCACACTCTGGGAAACCAGGGAGGGCTATAAAGCCTGTTTGAGGATTCAAGGGTCCTAAAAGAGAGCTGCCAGGTCCTAGTGTGGGTGCAGAGATAGCAGGAGGCTGTGCCCACCCCAGTCTGCACTGGCTGAGTCATAGGTGGCCTCACTGACCCTGGTGGCCCACCAGGGGAGCTTGGGATCAGGTCGGGAGCTCTGTTTGGCTCCATTACAAAAAGCCCTTTCCAAGCCCTCCTGCCCCTCCATAGCCCTTTCTTGCCCTGTAGACCCATCTCTGCCTTGCACACCACCCCAGGCTTCCAGTCCATACTCACCCCACTGCAAGAAGTCGGCCACATACTTGTCCTGGGCTAGGTGAGAGGCGCCCAGCTCCTGGTGGACGCCCAGGAGAAGGTCGAGCAGGGGCTCCAGCCCCAGGAAGCCTGGGTCCAGCACCAGCTGCTGGAGCTGCCTCAGCCGCACTTCGGCTGACATGTTGGGCAGGCAACACCATGGCCCCTCCCCGGGCCGGAGCTCGGGGGTCTTCCCGTCACGGGGCCTGGCTGCCCCTGTCCAGGCCCCAGAACCCTAGCTGCATGTCTGCGCGTCCCTGACTATCCCTTGGGTTTCTCTGGCCAGTTCTAGGCTTGAGGCCTCCTCCTCTTTTCTCCACCCCTTGGCCCAGCCCCCCTCCCGCCTCCCAATTTTAACCCCTCCTGAGCCAACACCCAACTCCCTTCTTTCAGGGCCCCTCAAAACTCTTCAGAGCCCAATGTCAGGGGACAGAGTAATACTCCAGGGTTGCCCCCCCCCCCATCGCTTCTACCCACCCATAAAGAGAGCACAGGGAGTTACA